>LVVK01000017.1:1799805-2221190 GCA_002022785.1 Trichoderma guizhouense
GGGGGGGTGTAATAATTTGAGAGGTATGGAGGCCGGAGCTTCTCTGGAAAAGGGCAGAATAACACGGAAACTAGGTACCAAGATAAATGATAACTATGGTAAAAAAAAAGAGGGAGAGGGAGAATGTTTGATCTAATGACTATTTGGCTACCTAGCTAGGTGTTGTAAATATGATGAAGAGTTATACAAATCCCAGAGTTGTCAGTCAAAACATGCAAAAAAAAGAAATTTCCAATTCCAGATAACGCATTGGGGCATCTTGCTCCCGGCAGGGCTTGAACCTGCGACCTTCGCATTACCAAGGCTAGACGGTTAAGTCCAGTATTAGTACGAAGCTCTAACCAACTGAGCTACGGAAGCGCATCCGATTTAGGAAATTATTGGGTTCGAAGCCGAGAGGCTCCGAATTATTGAAGACTGGGATCATTATTACCATTCATATAAGATATGCTGTACGTTCTGTTCTCACACGAGTGTATCACTTCAGCTGCTTTTCTCTCATATTCTCATTACTGGAGATTTAATCACCCACAGACACCATTAATCTCTTCATCATCTTAACTTAATCCTATCCCCAATAGTTTGTCTCATTATGATCCGAAAATTTCTTTGTTCTCTGATAGACACTTCGCAGGGTGGCAAACTCGCACATTTTGGCACCGTGTTGCTTAGTCATCTCGGATATCGAAGACTTCTTTTTTGATCATCGTCATTCAGCAAATGTTCAATCTCAGCCAAGTTTCGGCATGTCTACTTCACCATCGCCTGCATCAGTGCTAAACTTCAATGCGCTCTTCGATAATCCTCTGTTCGCCGGAGGCATCGGCCTCGCCTCCTTAGGAGCTGCCGCGGCGTTTGCCCGCAAAGGATCAATCGTCGTCCTCGGAGCTGCTCGCCGCCGGCTTCTTGTCAACGTTGAGATAAGCAAACAAGATCCGGCATATCCCTGGATCCTCGCATGGCTGTCACAGCCTCGTGAGACGCCGGGTTTTATTGCCTCGCGGCTCACAAGAATTCACAACCTGTCAGTGGCGACTGCGACAGCTTCAAGAGGATCAGCAGCAGGCGGGCCTATCAACGCTCATTTCTTTCTTCAACCGGGATATGGCCGCCACATTGTCAAGTTTGGCAAGGCTTTCATTTCGGTCAACAGGGAGAAGCACAATACGGCGAACATGAATACCGGAGAGCCGCATGAGATTGTCCAGTTAACCACCCTCTGGGCGCATCGACATGTATTTGAAGACCTCTTTAGAGAGGCGCACCAATTGGCTGCGAAGGCCAACGAAGGAAAGACGGTAGTTTACTCTGCGCGCGGACTTGAATGGAGTCCACTGGGAGATCCTCGAAAGAAGAGGCCACTCGGCTCAGTCATATTGGACGAGGGGGTCAAAGAGAGCATAGTTGGCGATGTCAAAGATTTCTTGACAAGGCAACAGTGGTATGTTGATCGAGGCATTCCCTATCGGAGAGGATACCTCTTGTTTGGACCTCCAGGAAGTGGCAAAAGCTCTTTCATCCAAGCGCTGGCGGGAGAGCTTGACTTTAGTGTTGCCATGATCAATCTCAGCGAAATGGGCATGACGGATGATAAATTGGCATATCTCCTCACAAAACTGCCCAAGAGAAGTCTGCTTCTGTTGGAAGATGCGGATGCTGCCTTTGTCAATCGCCGACAACGAGACACGGATGGATACAGCGGTGCCAATGTCACATTTTCAGGTCTTCTCAACGCCCTGGACGGTGTTGCAGCTGGAGAAGAGCGCATCGCATTCCTTACGACTAACCACATTGAGCGCCTTGATCCTGCACTGATTCGGCCAGGCCGAGTGGACATGATGCTGAAAATTGGCGAGGCGACAAGATACCAAGCTACACAGATGTGGGATCGCTTTTATGGTGATGTTGACCAGGATCACTCTGGTCGGGCACGGTTTTTGGAACGGCTGGAAGAGCTTGGCTTGTTTGGTCAATTCAAGGATGGGCAAGCCTCTAATCGACACACAAGCGCTGCTGCTATTCAGGGATTGTTCCTGTTCAACAAGAACGATATGAAAGGTGCCATCGACATGGCTAAGGGTCTGATTCCAAGGAAATTTGAGGCTGAAGACCCAACTCCTGACGGGGTCATCAAGACACCCGTCTGAGAATGTGGTGGCAAGAGCCATTTGTATGATAATCATGTATATTATGTTGAAGGATACCCGGTTAGACAAAAAAGTACTGTGATGATGGCTGAGTCCATCTGGGCCGTGCATTCAATTTGTTGAACAATGAGGCGATTGACCCATTTCACTTCTTTGCCTGTCCGTAATAACAACGTAAGTTGAGAAGAATATCTAGTCCGGGGTAAGCCAATTGACTGGGTATGTCAAGGTAGTCTGAGGCAAGGCTTCTCAATGATCAAGCGTTTGGGACTAAAGCATTGTCCAATATGCACTCAGGAATCGTTGTAATCAAATAACAAATTTCCTTATCTAAACTCTTTTATCTCATTCAATTTTAACTCGTTTTGTCCTCGCCCAGTGTCAGTGTCAACGAAGTGTCCAAACTATCGCCAATGCAATCTAATCAAGGTTGACATAATGTTTGACACCCCAAGAGACCGACCGTATAGTATATAATACAGCATAAATACCAAACACAAAGTGGGTATTCAATGCTTTCCCCCCCAGACAAAGAATCCTGCCAGTTCTTATCCTGAGATCTAGTAGGGGAATATCTATGCAAGTCCTTGCTACTTGCCCAGCCTGAGCCAGAGCAATCTAGCATTCTATACAGCTTCAATTTGCTTAGTGGAGACCTTGAAGTTGACACACATCCAAGGTATGACAGGTTGTGAAACCTTGCAGCAGAGCGGTCACATGTGAGTACATTGCGCATAAGATGGCGACATGAAAGAGCTGGTGTCCGCTTCCAAAGATATCAAATGTACCTGGCGCCAAACGCTCAGGAATTCGGAACTGCAGACGATTCTTTAGTATGAGTTCTCGCCTCTCGGTGAGGTGATAGGGCCAGACATACCCCGTATAAGCTGACTCCAGTGCCATAGAAGGTAAGCTCGATCAGGTACCATTTCATTCCAGAGTATTGGAGCATGTATTCAAGGCCGTATCGTTGGACTCCATGTAGTAGTGGGATGAACGACGAAGCGCCAAAGACAACAAAGGCACCCACTTTCACTTTCCGCCAGCGCGGAGTTTTAAGAATGGGGTTCGAGATGAGAACACCAGTGATTGTGCCCGTGGATAAGATCTGGAGGTCATGTCAGCATTCTGAGCATTGGACATTTAACCCAGCTGCCGGGTGAGTGAGTGTGAGCGGCGATGGTCGCTCGGAAAGACTAACAATACCCCAATGCAGTTTTTGCAAGTCCGCTTCACAGAAAAACACATAAAAGATGCCGGAAGAAAACGTGCCCACTGTGACAATGACAATACCAAGCAAATCCATTCCATGCCAGAATAGGTCTACGCGATGCGAATGAGGCTGTATCAGGTGGTAAAGTGAGCTCAAGATCAAACAAATCTCCGCACACCAAAAGTAGACTCCAAACGCTGCATAGTCCATGGACGAAACGTTGAAGAATTGAGGCTGAGACAGCACCCGAAGAACGAGAGGTGCCAAGATCGGTAGGATCAGAGCCCCGATCAGATGAGTGTACACATTGCAAGTCTCGTTGTGCAAAAATGTCAGACTGGCAAGGACCTCGAGATAGTCTCCGTTCTCTGGCCGATACCCGCTGAGGATATACTTGTTGTCAAACTGCCAGTCAGCAACTTCGTTCCACGATACGGTTCGCGGTTTTTTGGCCTTTGGCTTATTTGCGGGGTTGTTCGTGGTGTTCATGCTGACTTGCGGCACCTGTCGTTTCTTGAGTTGTGTTTCTGACATGATTCCTCTCACCAGAAGCCAGAGCCGAAGTCAATAGAGCCGCGCTGACTGACGATGAAGCACAAGACACCAATACCAAAAGCTAGACCTTTAAATAAAAGGCAGGGGGGTTAGATAAATGTCACAAAAGATGGTAAAAGTGTGATGCAACAGCAAATAGCGAGGCACGGACGCGCGAGGCTCCCAACAAACTGGTTGTCGACGTGTTTCAGCGCAGAGAGAGTGTGGCTTGGAATCATTTATCAGGCAACATGAACTAATTATTACAGGCGCACACAATAGTTTCACTTTTCATCTTCAACTACATTGAGTTGCCAATGGAGGTCATTGAGAGGCCAAGCAGAGCAGGGAATGCGTGCCTTCGCGCCTATGACCACACGCAAGTGGACACATGGCCCCCAACATACATGTACAGTAGCCGCCTCAGCTTTGAGATGGAGGGTCGGCTGTCCGTTCAGTTTTCAAGTTCTCATTCCCATGCAGTACCTGCTTGGTACCGCTGTGCTCAGGTTACAGCGGGTGGCTCCATCGAATATGCTCGTTCATATCCACAATTCCCAGCTTACTCCCTTGTAAGTGCAGTAGCTGAGCCTCAACAAGGGACTGAGGAGACTGACCTGTCAGAAGGCGTGGGCTGTAGACACACGGCTGGCGTGCTCATAGGCGGGAGGATCTGCACGCTGGGTTCATCACGGCTTTGGGTGCGTATTCAGTATAGTACAAGCAGTTGAAGTCGAACACAGCCCGATGCGAGGCGAGGGGGTTCTATCCTTACATTCATACAATGGCGACGATTACCTGATCAGCTCAAGGTGGGATACCTATAACATTTCTTACAGCCTTACAGGGCACACCTGATTTGTCTCTTAGTGACATCGCGGAATCTGCGAATTTTCGACGTACAACCATGAATGCAGCTAATTTACAATTTCTGTTCAGGAGCACGGTCGATTTTTTGGTTGGAAGACAACCGGAAAAGTCAGAGGAGCCCGTGTCATTGAGATCACAAACACAAGCAGCCTGGGTGCGCGCGGATGCATTTCTACAAAGCTTCGCCGATGAATCCGACGAGCCTGAGCCTGAGCCTGAGGACATTGTAAGAGCGCTGCACGCATTTGAACAGTATGTCCAATATAATCCGGATGGGAGATCGGATTCTGTAAGTGATCCCACTATACGACAAGCTTCAGTCTTTCGGCCTCTCATTTCCAGCTCACCTACTAACACCAGCTTACGGAGCAGGGTTTACGCCGCGATGTACCGTATCCCAAGCTTCAGGCGATACAAGACATGATGGAGCAGCGGCGTCGTGGTGCGATTACAAACCCAGGCCCTCCCATTCAGGTCAGTAAACGGAAACGAGAAAGCGACGCTGTCATCGAGGAATTTTCGCAAATAAACCGGAAGGCAAAGATGCGCAAAGTTCTTCCTCCTCGCGAAGAGCCGAATGCCATCGACAATTTCGACAAAGACCCCGATGCCGACTTCGCCGTGCGCATGAGGAAGCATCTAGTGTCCTTGGATAATGCATTACGGCAGCACTGGGTATGCGTTTGCCAGAGATGCTCAGGGTTGAGCGTGAGACTTTCGTTGCCACAACAGAACAAGGATTTCAACGTTGAGACGAGCTTCGAAGTGTTCTTCGGTGTGCGGGCTCCGGGTGAAACTGCATTGCAAGAAGCAAAAATAACAATCAAGTGAGCTTTGTGAAGCTTCGTCCAATGACTTCTACTGACATTCCGCGGCAGAGACGTACACAACAGCAGGATGAGAAGCGCGTCTGAGCCCGTAGTTAGCACCACGCCCGAATTCGTCCACCTATGCCAAAGCATTACAGAGTCGCTCGGTCAACAAAATTGCTTGCACTTGGCTCTTGAGGGTGGGATATTTCAGAGGCTTCGCCCGCAGCCAAAGACTTTTGGCGGCGATCAAATGTCGCGAACGGTATCTTTGTCGGCTCTATTCCAGCGTCAGCAAGAATTACGTGGTAAATCTGCATTACCACTGAAGGGGAAGCGAATATTAGCTGTCACGCTAGCTGCTGCGCTGCTCCCATTCTTGGAGACGCCGTGGATACAGCCTTCCTTCAATCACTCACACATTCTATTCGTTGATCCACTGGAGGATGGACAACTCCCCGACATCACGAAGCCCTTTCTGGCCATGGAACACGTCCCGATCATCGCAGCCGGCAGGGCAGCCAATGGAGCCAACTCTGACATTTCTAAACATATCGTTCATCCCAATGCGAGTGTGCTAGCGCTAGGCATACTCTTGTGTGAGCTTCACTATTGCACATCTATAGAGTTGATGGGAGATAACCCACACGGGACCAGGAACGTCAATTCCGATTATTATACCTGTCTTAAATTGCTCAACAACCTAGAAGCTGACGCCGGTAGAGATTACTTTCTCGCCACGAGAGCATGCCTGAAGTGGGAGTACCTCCCTCCTGGACAGCAGGCCGACTTTGAATCCGTCGACGTTCAGCGGCTCTTCTATCAAAACGTTATCAAACGACTCGAAGCTGAGATATTCAAGTCATGGGGTCTTCGAATGGAGAACTTGGGCTCACTTGATCCTCAACAGAATCAGCTCTGCTGGGGTCCCTTTGGTCAAGAAGTTGTCCGCCATGAAACAGCCAAGATCGAGATCTCTGATGATGGATCACGGGCAGTCCCATATCGTTCAATGTCTGACGCCACACCCGCGGCCTACACAACTCTCACACCCAATACGGTACCACGAGCAACGGGGTCGCGACAACCTTCTCCGAACCCCCAATTCCGTGCACAGCTCGTCGAGAAGAGCCTGTACTTTTTTGACGCAAGTCACCAGGCGGGCAATGGACAAGAGTAAAGTTTTTCCTAGCATTATAAAGCTTCGCCATACTAATGATTCGCTAGGAGTCCGCTTTCGATACAATGGATGGACAACCTTCTCGCCTCGATTTATACCCATGTTGATCCTTTCGACGCTTTTGAGCCTGGCACCAGAACGTTCGAACCCGTGCGAATAGCCATCTTGGATTCTGGATGGGACCCTGAAAATCCACTTCTGATGACCGACCAGGGACAAGATCCACGAATCAGGGACTGGCGAAGTTTTGTGAACGGAAGAGAAAATGATACTCGAGACGAGATCGGGCACGGCACTCATGCTCTTGGACTTCTGCTCAAAGTTGCCACATGCGCTGAGGTCTACGTCGCTAGAGTTGCAGGTCGCGAAACTCTAGATCGTAGCACCTACGATGACATTGCAAAGGTAACGCTGGCTGCATGACAGAACATACTTTTTTTAGACTAAGCTAATTGTTTGTGAAGGCCATTGAGCACGCAGTTGATGTGTGGAAAGTGGATATTATATCAATGTCATTCGGGATTCGGGAATACAACAAGCCTATGCAAGTGGCCATATCTAAGGCACTAGGCAATCAGACACTGCTCTTCGCCGCGGCATCGAATGATGGAGCAAACCTCGGGAGAGCTTTTCCCGCCAAGTATCCTAGCGTCTTTTGCATCCACTCAACGGATGGAAACGGCAATCCCTCCTCGTTCAACCCGACAGCAGACGACAAAGACGTCAACTTCAGCTTACTAGGAGAGAATGTCTCTTCTCACTGGCCAATTGGCAAAAATGGCCATTTTGAACATGTCAATGTCATGTCAGGCACATCAGTCGCAACACCAATTGCCGCTGGGCTTGCCGCATCGATCCTATCTTTTGTCCGGCAGCAGGAGCAACACATGGCTCCGGGAGGTGACCTGCTAGGGCCGTGGCTGAAAGACGTCCATTCGATGGATGAGGTTTTGAAGAGTATGGTTAAGCAGAGGAGAGGGCAAGGTTATGACTACATCACGCCTCATACACTCTTTGATAGGAAGTCGACAAGGGAGGAGGTTTACGAGAAGATTAAGAATGTCAGAAAACACTTGTATGACTAGAAACGTAATAACGATACACTCCACTTCCAACAATATACCCAATTCATAAGATCTCAATTATGATTCGATTTATTTTTATTCTTTTTTCTTTAAGCAGGGACGCAATAGACAATGCCGTTCTCAGTAACATCGGGAACGGCTATCGCAGTCTTGATATCAGACCCATCTACATCCTCCACCAGAACAGATACACCATCATCCTTTTCATCGCCAATAGCCAAAAAGGCGCCCTTGTTATACTCTTCAACGGCGAGTTTCCGCCCAAACTTGAGCCTTTTGACACGGAACGCAAACACAAATTCAGATTCGCGATTAATCTCAGTCTCATCATCATTCGTGGTGTTCCAGCGACCTTTTGGGCCAAAAGTTGTAGCCAGCGCAGGTACGTCAATACCAATGTTCCCAGAGACTTTTGTGCTCTGCGAAGTCGAGTATTTGATTCTCGCGCCTTTGACGAGCTTCATGCCCGTGACGAGGAAGAGCGAGACACTGGGTGCGAACTTTTGCTTGGGCTCCCTCAGCCATGTCTGTATGGTGGGTGCCTTGACAGCTTCTTGCACATACTCTTGCGTCGGCTCAAATGCCAGAGTTGTCACCGTGTCAAATGCAAAAATACTCTTCGTTGTGTTCGAGTGTGCAACGTTGACTTCGGGACCGACGGGCAGCCCGCCAGAAGCCAGCTGTAGGAACTGTGCGTAAACACCTAAACCGACGCCCTTTTCGGTTGAAACGGTCTTCTTCCAGTCCGTCTCTACAACAGGTGGGAACGCGTCAGCAACGGCGACGGTTTTTGCTCTATTCAGAGGGTATTGCGGGGATGACGTAGAGCGGATTATAGAACCGAGGCATAGCGGACCGGTTGGTGGCGGATGGATGAAGTCAGACGTCGGACATAGGAAATACGTCTTTGTAAAGGCCATGGCTCAAGGGTTCGGTTGGTATATTGCAAGGGTTTCCTTAGGGTTTTCAAGCTTTCCAACTTCCTATTTACTTGACAAGTTTCCAGGTTATATGTAAGTACCAGGACCCTCAACTACTAGGTAGTAGGTATTGCCTAACCAAACGCTACATAATGACTGCAGTAGTCTAACCGCAAAGTGTGGAGTGAAAGAGGCTCAACAAGTCTCCGTGTGCTTAGATCGCCTGGACAACTACGTAGTTGTATCTGTAGTTGGGATGGTCAGAAACAATATAGGTCCCAGTAAGAGAGGGCAAAAAATAGTGAGGCTTCCTGATATTCCTTCTGTGGCGTCAGAGTTGCGGGCTAGGCTAGCAGCCTATCCTTGCCCCTGTCCCCTGCTCTGATCCTGGTAACTCAAGAACGCCTCCGACCACGTTGATTCGATGGCGACTTGTGAACAAGCCGGACCGCGGGACCAACCGAACTATCGCGCGCCTTCTCTATCATACGACTACATTCATGCAGACTCTCGCATATGCCTACCAACCTGGGTAAGTGGGCTGGGAGCCTTGTTGCACTTGTTGCATTCACGCCCCCTTTGATTTTGGTTTTCCGTGTTAACGCAAATCACGAAAGCGTGGCCCATATAATCCATCCTTGAGTCTCTCTTCAGACCCCAAAATATTATGGAATGGAGAACAAGAATGTACTGTACTTCTATTCATTTTACACTTGTCACACGGATAAACCCTTGCTCGGCGCAAGCTACATTTCTAGTACCACGCATTGATGATCCTTCATGCCGCTAAATAGTAAAGCCTCTGTCTGTTCGTAAGCGACTTGACACACGAACAAGGGCTCTAGATGTTCCGTGCTTTGACCTTTCCTCTGAAACACCCGCAAAAAGGATCTTGGGGTCAAAGTTGATGCCAATGCTCAGCGGGGCAAGTGTTTCTGGACAAAGACGACGGACTGAGAGAGCAGCGGAAGACTACGATTAAACGAGAGTCGCAAGCCAATTGGCATGGATATCGGTCGCTAAATGTCACTGGCCTAGCCGCTGCTCAATTACGTCCATGCCCTTTGTCAGATTGTCACGGCGGTAATATGTACCCTTTGTGCCGCTACTGTACGGCATACATTAGCTGAGGTTGGGCACAATTTGGCATTGACAATACAATACAATACGACAAACATTCATCATCGCATTCTCTAACACCTCAAGAGATTCATACGACGTTTTTAATCGCCATCTAGTTGTTCACCACATTCAGCAGCCTCTTTCTACGTAAGACGGGCATCAGCTCTCTGCATCTTCATCTTTGGCGCAATCACAAGGACTCGCCGACCGCATGTATCGCACTTTTTCGCCATGAGAAGTCTGGATCGCATGGAAGATGATCTTGTAGAAGATGTCTTTCTCCAAGAGGGCCTGCGCCCGACCATCGCGGAACATGCAGCGCAATGCAACTCTCTCTTCCGTAAATACATGGTTCTGCCAGACATCGTGCCAGATCCTACCGTCATGGACGACCAGCTGGCGCGCTTTACACTCTGGACGTCAAACATGGACGTCTATGGACCGCTCAATGTTTCGTTGGACTACAGGCTTCGATTCAGTCCCACAGTTGTAGACATCATACATCAGCTCCTGGACGTCATTTGCGATACTCTGGCATCCTGTAAGTTGCTCAGCGCACCAAGTTCAATCGGACTGAACACCAAGGATTATATGCTAATAGGAATCGCGACTACAGTGAAGCCAATCAACAACGACCCGCCACCACAGACTCCAAGCAGGAAACGACAGCGTATATCAGAACACGCCGATTCAAGGCTCACGAGGAGGGACGACGACGACGCAAGCGACTCAGACAGCGACGTGGATCAAGCCGAAGAGAACTTTTCGAAAATCACCGATACAATCGGCGGAACAGTGTCACGGCTCTTTCGCCTATCCAATGCCGTACGAAAGTCCGCAAAGACCAATCGGGCTCTGAAAATTGAAAGATATACAGACGATCCAGAGGCGAACGAAAAGATAAAGGAATTAACCAACTACACAAAGTGCTACATTGAATTCCGGTTTCCTATGGCGCCTGACTCCCTCCGCTTGGCAATGATGGAAGCCAATGCGCTCCGACTTCGACGACTGTATTATCAGCGATCCCACCGAAGGCGCATCGACTTGACCGTTCAGAATCCTCAAACTAAACCGCCTGAAGTTCAGTTGCCCAAGATCAAGGAGAGTGCTCCGGCTGTGCGTTTTGCTCCGAGCGCGTTACCAAAGCCTGCGGCCACCAACAGAACGTCGGGACAAGGTGCGCCGGTGGTGCCGGTAACGACTGCAACAACTGCTCGACAGACTGCTGTTGGAGCTTTATTAGCCAAGTCCGTAACTGAGGTTCCTCGGGCTAAATCGGTTCTGGTGAACAACAAATTGTCGTTCCCTCCATTACCCTCAACACCGGAGTGCCCATACTGCGGAGTTATTATTGAGTTTAAGAACTCTAACAAGACAATGATGTGGAAGTAAGCAGCCGATGGCTATTCTCTTGATAATTCGATGGCTAACCTGCTCTAGCAATCATGTTATCGGTGATCTGGAGCCTTTTATCTGTGTTTTCCCACACTGTTTAGAGGCAGGTCATAACAAGACCGGCCCGCTTACATTCGAATCATCGAAAGCGTGGATCGGCCACATGCAGAACGCTCACGGGCATACATGGGAGTGCAGAGCCCCTTCTCACCCTCCTAAAACCTTTGATCAGGAGCTCGACTATCAGAAGCATTCAATCGAAGAGCATGACGTGCCACCAGAACTTGCCGGGATGCTCAGCAGCGCAGCACAAAGACCAGCCCTTAATAAGTTGCAGGAGTGTCCCTTTGGCGACGACTTCCAGCCCCCAGAAAAAGCCGAATCTAGCGCCGTCTTCTCAAGTGATGCTCTCCAGTTGCACGTCGCCGCTCATATTAAAGAGATTGCTTTGCTTACGTTGCAAAAGCTACCTAGCGATGACGATGCTAAAAGCATCAAAAGCGACGAAGGATCAGAAAATGATGGGCAAGGGGTTGCAAACGTTCGCAGATCCATGTACAGTTTACTGGATGACGAAGATCTAGACTTTCAGCAAGACAACTCTGAAGTTGCAGATGTCACTGGGGACCCCCGTGAGGAAGAGATCAGGCAATCGGTATCAGGACTTGACTTGGAGGACAAAGACGAGGAAGGCATGACGAGGCTTCACCGCGCGGTGCAAGCTGGCGCCGGGAGATTTGTGGAGTCTTTGATCAACGAAGGCGCGAATTTGGTCAGCAGGGACAATAGCGGCCGAACAGCGTTACATTATGCTTCCATGGGACAGTCACAGATGGATATTGGCATACCGGCTCTGCTCCTGAAGGCAGGCGGTAAAGCCATCGTGAATCTAGGGGATGAGAACGGCCAAACAGCGCTTCATTACGCTGCAGAGAGGAACCTTGTCGATAACGCGCTTACCTTGATTCATCACGGTGCTGATATACAAATCACTGACAAGTGTGGATTTTCTCCGTTCCTCTGGGCTGTGGTTGCCGGGAATGAAGCAATCGTCATCCAGTTACTCCGCGCAGGCGCGGATGTCAATTCAACAAGCGGTGATGGAAGGTCTGCGCTGACTTGGGCAGCCGGTCTGGGCAGATATAGCATTGTTTCGTTGCTTTTGGACCCAGATGTCAGCATATCCAGGACCCGAGATTCGCTGGGTATGCCACTGGAAGAAGTGGCAGCTTTTGGTGATATCAACACCGTAAGATTGCTCCTCAATGATAGTGCGGCGGATCCAAATTATCGCGATCGCGATGGATGGTCTCCAATACATTGGGCAGCAGAGGAAAGCCAACATCAGGGAATTGTGGCCTTGTTGCTAGATCGGGGGGCCAACGTCAACGCCGTCAGCTCCTATGGCACATCACCACTGCACTGTGCTGCAAATGGAGGAATTGTCTCTATCGTGAGAATACTTCTTGAAAATGGAGCCGATCCTCTCAAGTCAACATGTCATGGTTGGACTGCATTACATCACGCCGTTTACATGGGGCATTCGGAAGTTGTCCAATTGCTTCTAGAAGACGACCGCGTAAAATCCAGTGTTTCCCAGCAGGATAACCATGGCTGGTCTGTTCTTCATCTGGCCGTTCATAATCGAGATCTAGCTACTATTAATGTTTTAATGGATAGCTCTCTCATTACAGAGCCTCGTGCCCTCTTCGATGAAAGCGGCCTCACTGCAGAAGAATGGCTGGATCTTGGGCCATCAAGTCATACCTACAAAGCGACCAGTAACTTGGCTTTTAGCAAGTCACGCTGTTGCAGGGCAACCACAGATTTGCGAAAAGCTGTTGTCATAGGCAGCGTTCCTATGATCAGGCTCATCATAAGAGAAAATCGGGATGGTGTTAATGGCTTGGATTCTGGGAGAAGGACTGCGCTCTACTACGCCGCCAAGAAGCGCATGCTTCCCATCATGGATCTGCTTATCAGTTACGGTGCCGATCCCAACATCCTCCCTCAAGGACGCAAGACCTGGGAAGAATTTATCTCAGATAAAGATGTTTTACAAAGGCTTTACCAAGCTGGATACCAAAGGCAAGATACTGACCCTGAGTTGGAGCGCCAGATCCGACGCGCACTTAGACCCAGAGGTCAGTTCTCTATTCCCGATCG
Organism: Trichoderma guizhouense; assembly: GCA_002022785.1. NCBI lineage: Eukaryota > Fungi > Ascomycota > Sordariomycetes > Hypocreales > Hypocreaceae > Trichoderma > Trichoderma guizhouense. The sequence continues at coordinate 1,813,250 of LVVK01000017.1, forward strand.
AACAGTCTCATTCGCACCGGAAGTCGAGTCATTCACGCCAATGTCGTGGCGGCCTACCTTCCCTACTGAGCCAGAACAATCGTCCTCATCTGTCCCGGTTTCGTCAACAACATCTGTTCCAGAACAATCAGCTTCAAGTACGCCGGTGGAATCGCCGGCGCCCACACCGCAGACAAATGACAATAAGCGTAAATCGAGGACGGTCCGGTCGCGCGCAACGGGCTTTTGGAAACGGCTGATAGGATAGGATGTTCATCTCGTAGAGGCGATATTGTTTTAGAATATATGTACTTTTAGCTATAATTAAACCATCTACATTGAGTGGAGCTTTATCTGACTACTTGTGATAAATTGACGAAAACTAAACGATAGATATAGGTATCATTAATGTAAAAGGACGCTCAAAAGTCGTATCAATCTGCCCAACAATGCCCATAAATCGATTCCAAACGCAGACCCAGCTACTTTTAATTACTTCATAAACCAATAATCCCCTTTATCATATTTTCAACTCCTGGCAATTCGTGCAGGTGCTGTTTCACTCTTTGCTTCAGTTCCGCCGCAGGCAGCGCCAACCCATACTGCTTTGCAATGATCAAGCACTCCACAAGAGTTTTACATGCTCTCTTCTGAAGTGCTCCGGCGGGCTGTTGTGCTATCAAGGCGCTAAAAGTCTCTGGGATGGCCTCGCCAATCAACCACCGGTGAGCGGCAGCATTTTCTTGGCAGAGAATCAAGCACGATGCGGAGGGTATGTTGAGAAAGCGGTCCAGTCCTTTATCTTGAGAACGCTGAGCAAATTGGACAATACTTGTCAAGAAGAGAGATAGCCTGTGAGAGTCTTGAGTTTGGCTGATGACGAAAAGCTCATTGGCGCATGCCTGATTCAGGTCAGTGAGCAAGTCAACTTCATGGCTACTACCAATGTATCCTTCGTAGAATTCTGCAATGACCCTAGCAAAGTAATCGATCGGTTTCGGCTCTTTGTTATCGAGCATGCCAAACTGGCAGGTCAAGAGTAACGCCGAACGATGCACGTTATCTTCTCGGTTTCCACTTTGAATACAAGCATCGAAATCGTTCAAGAACTCGCGAACACCATAGTGCAAGTACTCTTCTGCGTCTCTGTCATAGGCAACGGCGGCCCAATGTGAGAATGCCCTAGCTGTGATGAAATCCCCTTCTCTCCATCCTTGTCGATTGGCTGCGAGTTTAGTTTCCGAACCGACGAGAACTGCGATTGCCAGCAATGCGTGGAGATCTCCAGGAGCGACGGCCCGAAATATCTGCGTCGGCAAGTCGGTCATGGCCGTCAATCTTCTAGGATTTCTGGCAACAACTAACTGGACGAAGAACTCGCGATACTGTTCGGCCCATTCTCGCAGTTCGTCCGTTCTATTCTCGTCAACGAGCTCCTGCAGCACAGACATATGCTCCCAGCGGTCAAACGCTATAAACTTCAGATATAGTGTCATCAATCGAAGAATGATAGGAAAGCGGAATGAAAGGCCTAGGGCTTTCATGACCATGCCAACATTTCGCGATGCCTTGTTGTATCTTGCAAGGAAAATTGGTTCCTGAAGCGTCAATAGCTCCTTTACCCGCTCTTCCATTGGATCCGTAGGTGGTCTCAGGGATGCAACCCCTGGAGGAGTTGGCAATTTGTCAACGCGCGCTCCACGTTCAAGTAAAATCTGGATGATTTCCCTCGAGTTGGCTTGAATGGCTCGAATCAGGGGTGTATCGCCATGCTCGGATTTACTCTCGAGACGGGCACCTCGGTCGATCAGCACAGACACAATCTCCTTGTGCTGTCCAGTGACGGCTACGTGGAGTGCAGTCAAGTCACTCCGATCTTTGACATTGATACGAGCACCATGGTCAAGCAGTAATTCAACCATGTCTCGGTGGCCTCTGTTGACGGCCCAGGAAAGCGGTGTCCGGCCGTAGTTGTCCTTTCGCGAAATGGCACGAGAACTCTCCTTGATCAGCAACTTGGCCCAAGCTACATTGCCAAGGTACGCAGCGAGATGCAAGAGCGTGAACTTGGGCGGGTTTCTGCCATTCTTCTCCTGCTCCCAGTAGAATTTCCACCAATCGTCCCGGATCGGAGACTCAACCTGGAAGAACGGACGCGAGAACTCAGACGACGCATCAATCACATCCATGGCGTGCTGGAAATGCACCGGCCAATACTGGCTGGCATAAGTCAAGAGAGGATATTTGGCAGATCTCTCTTTCATATTTCCAGGACTTCCATAACCACGTTCAACGTGTTCTAGGCAGGTTCGCATAAGACTCCTATGAGTGTCGTGGTTCATGCGGAACCTGCTAATCCCTTTAATGTTGACTTGATTGCTCTGGAAAAACTCCTTTGCCGACTCGTGGACCAGGTTGACTACATTTCCTTGGATTTTCACCATGAGTCCGCAGAGTCTGAGCCGATTCCTGATCACGTCCGTTGCCGAAAAGTTCCCAGATCCCTTGATCCCGGTGGCCGCTGTCAACTCATCCAGTGTAAGAGGCCGGGCAGCGAGAACAACCCATTGAAGAATAGGGACCAGCGCATCTTTGTCTTCGATCTGCTGGAGAAGCCTCTGGTAGACACCACCAAGGCCTTTGGGAACACGATGGAGAATTTCATTCATTTTGTCCCAACTCCTGCCCTGAAGCTCATTGGCAACGAACCCAACCCACAAAAAGGTACCATCAGCGCCAGCCAACAATGCTTTTTGAACTTGGGCAATCTGTTCTTCCGAGAGGTTTTGGTCGTATGCCAGTTCAGCAACTTTGGCGAAGATGTAGGTCTCTATATCACGCGAAATCTCTGTACCGGAGGCGTCCAACTTGATCTGTTCATATTGGCCAAGCGATCTCTCCAAAATGGCTGGCTGTGGTCGTGAGAGAAGAATGAGCTTCAGTCGTGGTCTCTCCTTTTCCTCAGACTTCGATAGATAGGTTCCAATGGCATCGAGAAGCTGCCCGAGCGATTCCTTTTCACATTCATCCAAACCATCCAGCACACAGACTACTTGAGAAGACCCGCTCTGCTGAAGCAGAGTAAGAAACACCCTCCACAAGGAGACGAAGCTGGAGACGGTATATTTGGTTGTTTCAGTGCCCTCGAAGGAACTCCTGACGTGTTGCGCCAAGTGTGGATGGCGGCTGATCCATTGATGTATGATGCCTCTCATTATGGTGAGTGCGGTGTTCCGGTTCTTATCGCGGTTGCTACAGAAGTAATAGAGGAGAACATTTTCACCGACGTCAACCATTGGCTGTAGCACTTCGGTGATATATATTGACAGCATGGTTTTCCCTTTTCCAGGGCCGCCTGAAATCCAAAGAAGTGGTTGATTGGCGTCTGCTAGCCATCCCTGATAGCTGGGGTGCTGTATGAGCCACTCGCAGGTGCCGTCAACTCTGCGCCCTTTCAAAGCAATAAGTGATTTTCGGTCAACTTCGGGCCGGGTTAGTAGCAAAGCGTCAAGGACCGGCGCGGCCTCAGCATATGTGTTTGTTGCCAAAGTTGTCGCCTTGACAATCGTGGGTATGAAAGAAAGGATCTCTTTAGCATATGCTGCTGCGGCGACGGCGGCGTAGGCATGCCAGAGCTTGGAACTATGCGAATCTGCATAGTCACAGATTCCTCGAATGACCAAGTACTTGGCAGCATCCTTCAAACCGTTCACCTCCGTCTCCAAACAGAGAGCGCCTTGCTTCTGCGCCAACTGATCCCGGGTTGTTCCGTGGCGTATCAGAGAATTGCCAGAGACAATCAACCCATAATGAACTATGGGGTCTTGTGTCTCCCGTGGCTGGCGAGGCCGGATCCTATCTGGATTGCAATGCTCGCATCCATCTTCTTCAGACTCAATGGCTGTGTGATGATAGTCTGGCTCAAAGAGGACGTCTTGCCCTGGGCCAGGATGGGCAAAGGCCACGGGATCTTTCTGCACAATCTCAGAGATGTACTTGGACATATGACTTTCATCAAAGATGGCGGCTGTCTCGGCCTTTCCCATAGCTGTAAGGAGTAATGGTGTCGGCTGATCTGACGCTTTGCCGCGAACCAACTGATTTTGATCATCGACTTGCTCCCCGTTTACGTCGTACTGGCATTGGATGACACCCGGCCAGTCAGCCGTCGATTTGCTTACAACAACATCGCCAAGACGAATATCCTCCTTGGTTTCTGGAACTCCTCCTGCAATGCCAACCATCAGAGTGAACCGGATAGATTTAAAGCTGGCGAGCAGCTGCGTGGCCACGCCTGCCACCGACACTTGGCCATAGACGCCAGAACTTGGATATGCGATCACGACATTGTGACCTTGAAGGCTGCCTAGAATGTAGTTGTTGTCGTCGTCCAAGTTGTTATCAGATGATGAAGGCAGGTTATCATGAATGTGATCAAGTGTCGCCTTGGCTGCCGCAACCTCTACCGGCAATGCGCAAACCCACCCAACTAAGTAGTCCTCACGGGACGCCATCCTCAGGCAGGCAAAGCGCACAGCTCCACAGCGACAAAATAGAAGCGGAAGTGGAACTTGTAGGTGCTCAGTACCAATCCGTTGTCTTGGATGTAGGAAGTTGTCTAGACAGACTATTGTCTAAGGTCAATAGTAAGGGACAATGGTATTGATTTTGTAGAACATTATTCGGGTTGAAGTGGGCGAGAAAAGCAAGGCATGGAAAGGAATTCATCGGTCAAACAACCAAATGTGTAAGACAAGGAGTGTGCATCAGCGAACACGCGAGGATCACCTCAATCCAGTACCTTGACCTCAACTCCAGTGCTGCTATACCCATAATACCTTAGCACATACATGTAGGCAGCTTCAGCCCCGGAGCCCCTGTGGAAATGGCCATGTATCCTCAAGTAGATCCCCCGCTTGGGTACATGACAGGCATTATAAGCGCCTAACAGGTTGTCGGTAAGTTTCCGCGGACAAGTTGTCAGTCTGACACCCCCCCTCCCTCAGTTGTCAACTGAACAGCATGACAATTACCTTGGTATTTACACTTACCGAAACTACCGCATCCCGCAGTCGTCTATGCCGCGGACAGCTCTGTCTTTTATTGGTCTGACAACCGATTTTTACAGGCACAACGCGCAATCTCTAGGGTGAGGCATTTTTACCATTGGGCGAACACTTGCTGTAAACCAGGGGACAACAGAGCCTCACGACACTGGAGCTCATCATTTCTCATTTAGTAGAGAGAATGCGAGCTCGAGCACGAGGCGGAGTGGCCTCGTGTTGCATTTCCGTGACAAGTGGCCAGTATGTGGTTGGGGGTATCCGTAAGTGAACGGCATAAGAAGGATTTCCGTCCCCCATCAGCTGAGCGGGCTGGCTTCCTATAATAGTATAATAGCACAGCGCAGCCGACGTCAGTGAGGGTGTATTTGCTTTTTTTTTCTGAGCCAAGCACTCCGTACGGAGCTTGTATTGAGCCGACAACGCGATTGTATGGCAAATCAACGTTGCACATCTTCTTGCTAAGTGGGCGGTTGGCTCTGCGACGTGGTTGGTCCAGCGGCATCAAAGGATTCTGTCAGTCACTCAGCCCGTGTCGCAGGTTCATTGGTCTTGCAGGGTCTAAGGCAAAGCAAACAATGAAATTTCGGGCTTTTCCTTCTTTCATGCACATTCCAGCCTTTGCAGTGTGAGCGAGGCTGGCGCTTACGAGACACGAGAAAAGATACCAACGCAGAGTAAAGTCCCTTCTTCTTCATTTTCTATTCAACGTGTACCTATTCAGCCGCGACACGCGACAGCAATGACATCTGCTCCCCGTCTTCGCCTTTCGTCCCCGATGCCGCAGGTACCAGTGGCGCACAGAGACTCCAAGATCGATTCCATGTCCCTCAGCCCACGGCTTCTGAGCAGCACCTCGAGGGTCGGAAAGTCTCGCACTGTTCTTCTTTCGTTTGAAGAGCTACCACATTGGCATCAGGATAATGAGTTCATCCGTCATGGCTATCGCCCAATCTCGGGCTCGGCTCAGGTTTCATTGCGCAGCTGGTCGTTTATCCACAACGAGACGGTCAACATCTTTTCTCACCTAATACCGGCAGTCGCTTTTCTTCTCGGCGAGTGGTATATTCTACAGTATCTTGCAAGCAACCACCATAATATGACTGGCGCCGATTTCTTCATCTTCGCATTCTTCCTCTTAACTGGTGTTGTCTGCATGGGACTGTCAGCGACATATCACACCCTTATGAACCACTCCCACGAGATGGAACAGTTCTGGCTACGATTTGATCTGGTTGGCATAGTTATCCTGACGCTGGGTGACTTTGTATCGGGAATCTACATGGTGTTTTGGTGTGAACCTACACAACGCAAGATTTACTGGTCTATGGTAAGTAATCTCCATACTTCTTCTTTTCTTCTTTAATCTCGTATCCAACACTGACTTTGGTCGGCAGATTGGGGTTCTCGGATCCATTACCATCTTCATCATGCTGAACCCCAAGTTCAAGGGCAAAGAGTTTCGCGTTTTCCGAGCACTGGCGTTTGTAGGGACAGGCTTATCCGGCTTTGCACCCTTGATACATGGAATCGTCATGTTTGGCTGGGCGCAAATGATGAAGCAGTCCGGACTGCCCTATTATCTGGCCGAAGCAGGATGCCTTCTGCTTGGGGCCTTGATTTATGTTGTAAGTCCCCAGAGTTCGCACGTGATGGAGGCTGTGTCTAAATGCTCTGATTTTACAGACCAAGTTTCCCGAGAGCCGGTATCCTGGTAAATTCGACATCTACGGCTCTTCCCATCAACTCTTTCACATCCTAGTCGTCTTTGCCACAGTGTCTCAGTTGGTTGGAATACTTACTGCTTTTGACTACAACATCAAGAATCGAACATGCTCGGCTCACTAAATCATACATCAAAAAAGATGTCGTTATCAGCTGAGGTTTCATCTCGAATCGTAGAATTATATCGTTGCTCTGGAGCTGGTTGCATAGAGTATGAAAGAACTTCACAGGTGACTCATAGTACTTACCTATATATTAGACTAGATAGCAGTTGTAGAGCTAGCAGCTCTTTGATCTTTGTATCTGACGGCATAAACGTCATGATAAGGAATGTTAGTCAGTTGGAATACCCTGGGTTACATAGCGATTGGCGCTCTTCAGCGAGGGAAAGATACCAAGTTTGTGGAGTAATTATCAGCCAAATAAAACATGAATACTAGCTAGGATCAGAATAGAATCATTATAGCGGATCTGAACAAGGCATTTAAGCTTATTCTGTAAGGGAAGAAGAGAGAATCTTATTTAGGATGATGACAGCAGTCAATTGATATGTCATAACAGCTTAGTCAGTGTATAACAGAAAAATATGGTAAAAAGTTTTTTTAATAAATTAAATATTAAGCTTAGCTACTAATCCACCTGTTTTATAACTTATATTGCTGGGTAGGTATATGAGTAATTCGTTTTGGTGTATGTATTATATAATAGTAGTGTACTATTGTTAAGGTCACAGTCATTGATGATTTTGCCAACAGCTCGCATTGCAGACACAGATGAGAATCAGGCAGATGCACATATGCATCTCTTTCTCCCTACACACCATCCAGATGCAATGGAGAGAGAGAGAGAGAGGCCCTACAGTTGGCCGACAAAAATTGTCGATGTGCTACACAGACCCAGTGCCTATCAATCTCCCCCTTCTCGTTTGCCGTAGGACCAGCAAGAAAAGGGCTCTATCTCGAATTAAAAAGGCTCGATTCACTCTATAAAGGAAACACTGTACCCTCTACATTCCCACTGCGAATTAGTGCATATATTAAATTAAGACGCAGTCTTTAATAGTGAATATTTTCGTGAGAGTAGTGTTTAAAGCGTCGTAATGTAGACGAGCAGGTGCATAAAATACCTTCGCCTTGGGCCCTTTGACGCATAGCTTGGCAGGGGAGAGATTTCCTTAATCCTCTTATAAGTCCTCACTTGGCCCTATTAATTAAATTGAACAGGTTAAAGGTCTGTATAAAGATAGATAAAATTATATTTTTGGGGGGGTAGCCCATTACTCTGATTTGGACAATTAGCACAAGTAAGATGAAGTCGCAGGTACTGTTCAAATAGGGGGGGGGGACTACTGCTTCAGTACATGTAGGAAGACGCCTAATAAGACACCAAATTTATGTTTCTAAGTAGTTATTCCTTGCTCCCCTCTTGTTTTTGGTAAAAGCATAAGCTTGCGAGGCAAGCTTTTGCCTTTCTCTCTTCCTCCTGTAACTCTTCCTTACTTTAGATAGCCTGAGCAGTCGAGGCGAGTTCAGCGCATGGCTCGACTCATGAATACATGTATCTGTATTCAAGAGCCCCATAAATCGTGTAATTGAGGTGCCTCGCGTTGAGGTGCCTCGCAAGGTCCTCAATTCGTGGAGGACCGAGTTTGGAATAAATCTGCACATTGATGAAACGTCTGCCCCGTACTCCATGAAAATAATGGCAGCGTCCATCAAGCAGTTGAACTTATCGCTCTCTCCATGTATGAATTCCCAGCAGCATTTTGACATTTCAGAACAGATGTACTTCCACAACGGCTCCTCATCCTGGCGCCAGTATGGAGAGGCACCGTAACTGAGTAGAAGCCTGAGGCATCGATTGGGTATGGGGTTTCGGTTGCTTGATTCAAAATGCTTGGAGGGGATTAAGTCTTTTGGAATTTTCAGATCCTCCTCTAAGAAAGCCCCGCAATCCAGTGCGAAAGAAAGATAAGACTTACAGCCCTCCCGTGGCTCGGCAGGTTGTCCGTTTTCGAGAAGGTGCTGGACCCAGAAATGCAAGTCCAGCTTTATGGCCCAGGGTAGAAGGAGACGGTGTGTCTTCGATTGACAAGAGTTCAAATGTTTCCAGTCAAAATTGCCCTGTCTGAATAGTATAGACAGTATTCTTTCGAGGCAATTCAACGATTGTATCAATTGTGCGTGATGCTTGTCCGTAGTTGCTGAAGCATATATAAGCGCCAGCTTCACAAAGGCGCGAAGATGCCGTTCAAAGACTCTCTTTGGATCCCACTTCTTCACCTCCAATACCATGGCCTTGGTAAGGCTGAAATATGGATCAAAGTTTGAGGAGGCTTGAACAATTTTGTTCCATGTGTGCATCGTCTCGATGAAATCTTTGACGGTTCGATGAAGGTATTGCACACGGCACTTGTTTCTTAGGTCGATGCCTACACTCTCCTTGGAACTGACCAAATATGTTAGTGCTAGTCACGCCTTTCCTTAGATTCATACTTACCCATATTCCTGGTTGGTGTACTTATCATGCTTATCAAGCTCGAGCAGCCCCATCGTTCTACTGTCGATGCGCCGCCTGATCTGGTCACAACGGTCAACAAACTCATCCATAGTCAACGGCTCAGGCGCTCCATCGCTCCAGGTTTCATGGCTTTCTTCATCAGCAAAGGACATTCTCAAAGCCGAAATCGACGGGTGTGCCCTATGTATTTGAAACAATTCTGCGGTTTGTTGCCGATATCGTGGCTCTATGGTGTCCAATATTTTCTGAAACAAGTCTTCTAGATTCTCTGGAATTTCATCAAGTCTTTTCTGGAGGTCTGATATCTTGTCCCCATTTGAAATACCTCGAAGGAGAGACTGAGTGACGAGGCGCACCCACAAAAAGACGCCAGAGCTTCTGTTCATGATCTGTGTGAGGAATGATTCGGCTTGTTGCTGATTCCTGGAATGCATACGGCGAAAGTCGTCGTTATTGTTGAACGTTGTCCGAACAACTATCTCGATATCCTTTACCGTAAGATGCTGGAGCATAAGGTTGGATCGCTTGCCAAAAACCTGTTGGAAGACGGTCCATGGCCGGCTCGCAACGCATGCCTTAATGTGCTTGCAGGCGACCAAGTCCCGAGTAAGCTGTATCAACTCGTCATGATCTCCTATGAACTCATCAAGACCGTCTATGATGAAAAAAAATTGCATGTGTGAAAAATCGTCGCTCGAGAATCGTAGAAGCAGTTCTCGCAACTCTAGTGTTGTCCATGGACGAGGCTCGGCGTTGTCGATGAGGTACAGCGCTTCCCACCTCTCTGGGCATAGGAACGGAATGAGGTCAGGGCATTGCTGAAAAACAAGATAAATCAATGACCGTAGGAGCCCTAGTGTAGACATTTGCAGCTCTGTTCCGGAATTCCAGAAATAGAAGCCTGCAGTGACCAGTCGATGCTCATTCGACCAAATATGGAGATGCTCCTTGGTTTTTTTATCATTTTGAAGGAACTTCATGAGAGTTGACTTCCCTGATCCAGGCTTACCAGTAATCCAATAGGTTTCCTCACCATTTTCAAGCCAATCTACGAAACTGGACCAATCCTCGTCAGGCCCTGGTTTTTGATATATCCACTCGAAGGTGGTCTGGAATGCCTTCATGATTCGGCCTTGGCGTTCAGCAATTTCATCAAATTGCAATCCCCGGAAAAAAAAGCAACTGCATCCGTCCTAGATGGTTTAGTAATGGCTCCCAAGTATCCCTTTGGCGTTTTGGGTCATCGCTATGGCTTGCTGGGACGACGGAGAGGAGCTCTTTGGCATACGCTGCAGCTGCTGCGGCCGCGTATTCCTGCCATCGGCTGTTCTTATGCGAGTCGGCGTAGTCGCTGATGCCGCGAACCACAAGGCACCGGAAGCCCGCGTCGGCGAGTCCTGCTGCCTCCATGTCGAAGCACAAGGCGCCGAGATCACCGGCCACTCGGTCCCGGGTCACGCCATGCTTGATGACCTGATTGCCCGACGCAATTTTCCCATAGTGAATCACGGGATGCTCATTGCGCCGTGTAGGCCTAGCTAGGCGCCTCGAAGAGTTGCAGTTGTCGCAGGTTGCGGCCTTACCACCGTCACATGCCTCAAAATGCTCGTAATCGGCATCAAAGAGCTGATCTGATGCCGTAGTAGGGCGTGCGTAGTGTTCCTTCATAAACGGGTGACGTTGAAACATCTCAGCCAAAATGCTGGGGATCTTGCTCGGCATCAACTTGTGGTCCCCACGGAGGCGATTGACAGCTGTTACGATATGGTTCGGCGGCTGGCTATCGACGCCCGTCCGCTTAAAGTAACCGTTGCGTTCCGTTTTCCCCATGTCGTGTTGAATAACGCGTTCACCAACGACGACATCGCCAAGCCGTACATCGGCACCATCATGGCTTTGGCTGCCTGGGACTCCTCCACCGATGCCTACCATGAGGCCGATCTGAATTTTTGGAAAACTGTGAAGCATGTTCCTAGCGCTGGAAGCTGCCATAGCAATGCCGTAGCCCGGGAGACAAGCTAGGACAACATTATGTTGGCCGATTCTGCCCAGCGTGTAATTGTTGCTATCCCCAAGCCTAGGCGGTAAGGCTTCATGTTCCTCGTCGAGCATCCCTTTAGCTGCACCAAGCTCTAGAGGTAGAGCACATAGCCAGCCTACTGTGTAATCGTCAGGTACGTGGAGGTCTCGTCCCATATTGTTGTCTGTCCTACGCCGCTTAGATCTGAAGGCCTCTGGCGGCCCCTTGAAGGCATTTTCAAGCTGCTGGTGACGCTTTTGCCCACTGCAGCCGCTGTTGCTCATTGTAAGTGCCTTGGGGGGAGTCAATATTTCTCCAGGGCTGCTGCAGGTTTATTTACAAAACCAAGCGGCGGCATCGGCAAGGCAATTCGTAAATTGAACTATGCTAATATGCAACATATTAAATAGCTAAACAGTCATTTTATAGGCGTCTTCATGTGTTTAGGCACCTATGGCCAAAGGAACTCCATCGGGGCTGGGGGTAAATGGCATTTGCTTATTGGGCTTGAATTCTGGCTAGTGGGGTTATTCTATACCGATTCTCACGGCATTTCAGCCTCCCAGCCTCTTTCGTGGCCGCCCGCATTATGGCACTGCTCCGACACGATTGATCACGTGGATTTCACATTTTCCATATCCTGGTCAACTGTCGAGACGAAGTTTGCCTCTCGCAAGCCACAGTCCTGGAACCGTCGAAGCGAGTTTCCTCTGTTGGATGACGATGAGGGTGTTGTATCGAGTTGGAACACAGGATTCGTTTCAAGTCAGTTGAAAGAGCCACTGTTTTCTCCATTAGACACTGGGGAAATCTATCTATAATGAGCCTGACGTGTCGAGTCTTTTCCTTTGCAGTGCTAAAATGTAGATGGCTGCTACTGTACATAAAGCTAGGGTCTTTGGCTGCCCCAGCACCACGGCTTAGGTATACAGCTTCTCTTATTGCCAGTCCCTGCAGTCAGGGATACAGTGCTGCTTTAATTCATAATGCCTTAGCTGGGATATTATCATGAAATTTATAAAACTAACTCAGTTATGGGTTAGCCTGTAGTTAATAAATCCAATGAGTACTCTGCAATAAGTTTCTCTGCTGCAACTTCGCCAATTAGATATGCTGTAGATTGTGTGTGGTTACTACAAAATAAGTCAGTAACTGTCCGCAGCACATGTCACATATAGCAACAGTCTATCGAATTTCCACAATGAATTCTCCATTACGCGTTGTGTGCTCACCTCGGGATAACTGGACAGACGCTTAAATCTGCAACTCGCAACTTTTGCACTCCAAACACTCGCAAGTCCGGCCCCACGACTGCAGTCTCATCTGCTGGCTTTCCCATCTTGGTCGTGCCCATTGCATGCCACGAAACCTGCAGATTTTTTTGGGTATAATCCTACACGAGACATGAACCTGTTAGAACAAGATGTACTTTATAGATACGGGACAAAGAAAGGGACAGGGGTCGCTTACCATTATATCATCATCCGAGCCGCTCTTCAGTCCATCAAACGACCCATGCGCAAAACCAGCTGACTGTGCAAAGCCCATGGCTTTTCTAACACCTTGAATCATGACCTGCAAGTCAAATGGATGCTGCAGGTAATTGAGCAGAATTCGAGGAGGCGCTGCTTGATCCGAACTTTTGAGATGGACCTTCCCACGGGACTGGGCATTCATCAATAGAACACTAATCCTCAACACCGTATGAAGCAGAGACGGGTCTGGTAGAATAGTCTATCCAGTAGTAGGGTCGTTAGTTTAAAACGAATATAGGTAGAACCGTGAGCGACGGGAATCCCTACAGCAAGATACTCGATATTAGATGTAAGCGGCCGCATCAGATAGTCCTTGGTGTGATCATCGAGCTGCTTCCACCCAGAGAGATGTTCCAAGTTGTCAATCTTGAAATAGCCATTGGTAAATTTGTTTGGTACCATGGCTAGGGGGCCCTTTTGGTCCTTCAACCATTGGTCTCGCCACGTCGACACATCGCCCCCAGGTTTGCCATCAGAAGGGATTGCGTCGACATTGACCTGTGTATATAACCGGAGTGATGGGTGATCTGCAAGGTTCTGACCAACTCCAGATAGGGGCACCTGAACTGGAATCCCATGCTCAGCCAGCTCCTCAGGAGGTCCGATTCCGGACAGCATTAAAATTTTGGGGGTGTCAAAGGTCCCAGCGCAAATAATCACGTCTTTGAAGGCAAAGTCTGCATGGCCGAGTAAATAAAACTTGGTTAGCGTCCATCATGGACAACAAAGATTAGATCCCAAGAGGTGAGTGCTGGGGAGCTGGGAAACAAAAATGGGAAACCGCACATTTTTGGCCGCTACCGAGCTCTACTCCTTTAGCAATGCCTTCATCAAGGATAATACGAGCAACCATGGACTCGACCTTGACAACAAGATTACACGGCAGGTCAGACAGATATGCTGAAGCCGCCGTGATACGAAGACCCTTGTAAACCGTAAAGGGTGGGACAGAAAGTCCCAGAGCCCCGTGACTGATATCTGGAACCACAAGCCACTATTAAAGAATTGATCAGTTCAGAATCTATTCTATTGTATATGTTTCAAATGAGTAAGCGCTGCGGAATGGACAGCCACTTTGGATGACAAGTTTATAAGGATACGTTTACCTCTTTCGCTGCTCCTAAAATCATCTTTAGCGTAGGTGCATAGTAAACAGGTTGAGACACGTCGACAGGGCTGGTTCATTTTGTTAGCAGATGTGATTTTTTACTTGACCAGCGAAACAGCCGCCGTGAAAGATCGTAGCGAAGGAAGGGGCAGTAAGTAGAAAACATGTAAACTGACCCAAACCGCTTTGAAGTTTGCCCATTCAAACCCCTCTCATCACCATTTCCGTCCACGTAGTGAACATTCTCTATCTATATCATCATACAATCAGCGTTGCGGGCATCTTCGTGGCGTCAAGAGAGACTCTTAGAGGATGAGACACTACCAGATACGGGGCCATTTACCTTTTGCATTCTCTCCTGCGTAGCTGCCCAGCTCCAATCCTGGTCACCAACCAACGCAGCCCATTCGTCCATCTCTGCCGGGCTGCCATAATCCCACAATCCTATATTGATACACGAGGTGCCGCCGAGACCACGGCCGCGGTCATACTGCAGCTCCCTCCCCTTCAGTCTGTCACCTAGATCAGCTCTATAACGATAGTTGAGAGGTGCAGCCTCATCCGAGGTGTAAAATGACGATGATTCGCCCGGACAGCGATGAGTCAGGCCCGAGTTGGCACCGCCAGCTTCCAGAAGAAGCACCGACGGCTGAGCTCGAGTCCGGGCAAGTCGAGAAGCCACCACGCTACCGGATGTTCCGCCACCCACGACGATGAAATCGAATTGAGATTTTGCCATTGTGATGAGCCAGATTCTAAATGACGAGAATATATTGATATCATTATCATTAGTATTGTTGCGGAAGCTTCATCTCTCCCTGTCGTTATATATCATAGTGTATAAAGGGCTGACGTAAGATTGGGCATTTCGTGGAAGATGAGCTTGCATATATGTAGTACTTTAAGAGCAGTCGGCGTAAACTGTAACTCTTGGTTGCTTTTGACTAGCACACCGATCTCACCCAAGCTCTGCTAGTATTGGTCCCTCCAGTGTTGAATCATGCTGTGGAGCTTTACAACTCTGACAGACTTACTCCGCACATTCTCCCCTAAGCGAATAAACTTAGCAGTCGCTGGGACAGTTACTGTTTTATAAGCTTATAGATCTTAACTGTGTACATAGGATAAGCTTTAATCATTTGGTTAGCTTCTTTTACTTGCTGCTTTTAGGGTATTGAATATTATTGACCTATATAATTTATTAACAGCTAGGGAACGTACCTTTGAACTTGGCCAATAACACATCTACCTGAGCACTAAAGCAACGTTGCTGAGGGCCTACGACTCTTTTGTCTGGCAGTCTCAGTCCAGTCTCGATACTAATGCAACGAAATGAGGGAGGCGTTACAAAGCGACTCCTAAATACGTCTAATGTGATTTGACATGCTAACTATGAAGCAAGACTTTGAGTTAATCTGTATCATCTAGCTGTACAGACTCAACTCAAGTCACCATTTGAACAGGGCTATGGTATGTTCACCTTATGTATTGACGCATATCGCTACACTGCTGATATTCCTATTCTATCTCAATAATATCCATGTCGACGAATCGACTTTGAGTATGTGTATGAGATTTCCTCTCGAGATCATCTATGATGCCCCAGCAGTCGCATAACCACCCAAATCATCCCAATGGGTCACAATCCGACTTGGCAGCTCCATATTGTTTCACAGCTATCAGCAAATTCGCCGAATGCACCGCCAACAAGGCCATAGCAGTTGGCATGTCCTTTGTTCAATTTTCCATGAAAAGCCACGCAGCAAGGCCGGGCGATGTGTGTGAGAGGCTTCCCATGCGACAGGCATTTGCACGCTTCCGTGGCGGAAGACAAGGCAACGACAGCAAGGGTAGCGAGACTGGACCACATTTTTGCAATGAATAGTACAAAAAGGTTTGCAATGAAAGACTTCGTTTTAATAGTTTGTTGGATTTGATCGGTGGTCGAGGATAGCTGCTATTCGGAGTGAGTCTACGATTGGGCGTTTCCGGCAGAATCACAAGGGCTTTTATGGACGAATTGGAACTTCTTCTTATTTATTAATTTACGTAGTCTCCAAAATCTTCTGAGACCTATAATCATCTTATTTTAATAACATCATAAAGCGATCTGATACACGCGATCACACAGCATTCAGGGTTCCCATGCCAGAGGAGTGTTCTCTACGAAGGTTATTCGATAAACAAACAACTTCGTCTGTTGCATCATACAACTCATGTATAAAACAAATAGTGCGTTATATAGTACACGGCGTGTTCAGAGAAAATATGTTTTTACATCCTATCAAGTATAGCAGGTATTGAGATGCTATATGCTTCAGCCCAAGCTGTTGTTTATATGATAACGACTATGATCTTTAAAATGACTATTATAACACAATGAAATCCGTATCCTACTGATTACTTACTTATATACCTACTCGTATAAGTAGTTCACTACGATGCTAATGCTTTCTGCTCCTTGCCCATCCACCGTCTGATCAACGCCTTTGTTGGGAGTGATTTAGGTGGGTTGAATACACTCCTGAGAGTATGAGAGCTACATGTCTCATTCTATCTCTATTCTTGAATCAAAAGTGGTTATTCATGTATTCCTATATTGATATGCATGTACACCTGTTGTCTTTATCCACGCATGCTGGAATGCGACTTCTCGTTAAACGTTTGCTTCACTTAACTCGATTGCTAAGTCGTCTTTGAAGAGTATTACAACTCGTCTTTTCTTTATTCGAAGTTCTGTTAGCCTCGTTATAACAACTTTGGTCTATTTCTTTATCAAGTTTCCCTCTTGACGAGCATTTGCGCGCTTCTCTAACGGAGAACGCGGGGACGGCAACAAAGAGAGTGCGACTTCAAACTCACGCTAGTAAGTCGTTAGGAGGATTTGCTAGTCGAATAGAATAGGTTGATAGACGTGCGAATGCCAAGTTAGGTGCAGAGTTTGAGTTAGTTGTGGTGAGATGGAATGTTGCTCTTCAGACTAACGAGCTGTGCCCTTTACATACAAACTGGAACCGGCTCTTCACATATACCATGTTCTGTTGTCGGAGGCTTATACCGTCACATTTGGGACAAGGGGAGTTTACTAAATCACCCGACAGGTGGTTAGTATAGAGAAAAACAATAAGCTAGCTCAATAAATAATTAATCAACTAGTTCCAGGGTGCCATGACGAATGTAATAACTCACATAGACTAGCACTTAGCTGATAATACACATGTATAGCAACAGCTCTTTAGTGATGAGTAATACAGCAAAGGGCTTGTCTCATATCATCAGGGTGGTCGTACTGAGAATGGAGCAGAATTTTCCCTCGTAATGTACAGCTCCGACTCGGCTCACAAGATTCGATGCTTCACCGGCGATCCGATCGGACCCTCGGTGAATCATCTAACTGTGCGATTGTAACAGTACGCGCACCCATGTGTGCGTAGGCTATCTGGCCTGGCTTTGAAGTCTGACGAGCTCGTCTATGTCTGTTTACTGTACCAGAGGCGTTCATTTACATATGTGTGGATTTCTACCCGAAATCTTTGATAATAATCATGCTTCTCTTAATGAAATATCATTCTAGCAGCGTTAGTTCTAGAGAAAACTCAACAGATTTTCGCATATATGTCAATACAACAGCAGTCTCTACGCCGCGGGTTGGTTCGTTGAGCCCAAGAGATAGAGATACATCCGTTGAGACTGTTGGTTATATGATCGTGCTATGAGAAAAGGCCAGGGAGTAAGAAATTAGAAGATGAGAGGACAATAGCTAATATGATACAATACTTAAGTTTGTTCTTGAAGCAATCCCTCATTGTATGGTGTATTCTGTCCCGTGTTGGGTCCCAGGTCAGCACAGATTCAAATCTCTACAACCAAGTCGATTATTTCTCTACTCTATCACGGGTATTGCTTCATGAATGGTCAATTGCCCAACTAATCTTCATTTTCTCATCATCGCATACTCGTACATAATGTTGAATGTCACTGGGCCATCTTCTAACCATTTGACAGCCTTGTGCCGCTTTGGCTATTGAAAGGCTCTCCACTATGGGTCCAAGGGCGATGTCGTGATCGGCGCCATTTTTAGCTCAATATCAAGGACCGGGATTATGAATGGATGCCTTGGACAGCGACGCAGCTCGCGAGCAATATTCTCGAATGAATGAGAAGAAGGAAAAGGATTAGGCGAATTTAGTAAATCAGCTGTGAGTTTAAGCAGATTGGAATATTGATCACATGGAGCGATCTCGCATACGTAGCACACACGAGTTTTCTTCTTCCACCCAGCCTCGCATGTCTCACACTCGCACACCGCAAACGCTTTTCTCCATCCACATCCACCATGTGGAGGCAAAAACGTGAAGTGACGTGATTGCAAGCTAGATGCCGCCAGCAAGGGTCTCGAATACCACGGCGAACTAGCAGGTTAAACGAGTCAGAGCAGAAGTCACAGAGGAAAAAAACCACCATCGCAACATCACGGTTCGCGCTGTGCCCAGGTGCGTTAGTGCGTCGCAAATCGCAGGGACTCGAAATAAAGAGAAGTATTCGGACTTGAGCCGTCTTACATGAAATCTCTATTCTTGCATCATCACGGTGGCTGGATGGTTATTCCGCTTTTCTGGATTTTTCGGGCTCGTGCTGGGGATTTGTCTCTTTGAAGCCCTGCCTTATTTACAGCTCGTTGCTCCTCCCCCACCAGCTAACCTCTTCTACTCTCTTTGTAACAATTGCTACAGCGACGGCTCGAGAGAAGGAAAAAAGAGAAGACGAGGGAACTGAAATACCGCCATGTTTCGCCATAACAGGTCTGGCAAGTTTGACGACGAGCCACGACTGGACGATGTCTCTGCCGAAGACGCTCCGGCATATCAGCAGCAGTATGGAGTGCACAGCGTGGACAACGGTGATCATGGTTTGATCGACCCAGATTCAGGTGTCAAGCGCGGGTTGAAGAATCGCCATCTATCTATGATGGCACTGGCCGGTATCATTGGTCCCGGTTTGCTGGTTGGCTCAGGAGGCGCCTTAAACAGCGGAGGGCCTGCGTCTCTAATTATTGGATTTGGTGTTATCGGTATGCTTGTTGACATCAGGGTCCAACTCTTCTATTACTAAAACTATACAGGTATCATTGCTTTCTCAGTCATGCAGTCTCTAGGTGAAATCACCACTCTGTACCCAGGTGGTGGCGCCTTTGTCTCGTTAGCTGAGCGCATGGTCGACAAGTCCTTCTCCGTGGCCGTTGGTTGGAACTATTTCATCATCTGGGCCACCGTCTTAGCAAGCGAGTACAACGTCATCTGCAGCATTCTCAACTTCTGGGCGCCTGGGGTTCCTCTCTGGGGCTGGTTCCTTATTCTGTGGACCGTATTCTTGGCCTTTCAAATCATCGGAGGCATCACGGCTTTTGGAGAAGCAGAGTACATCCTGGCGCTTATCAAGATCCTTGGTCTAACAGCCTACTTCATCTTCTCCATTGTATACGCGTCTGGCGGACTCATTGGCCAGGATGGGGCCCCTGGATTTCGATACTGGCATCATCCTGGAGCCTTCAACGGCCATGGCTTCCGAGGAGTTGCCACTGTGTTTGTCTTTTGTTCTACCTTTTACGCTGGAGTAGAGTCTGTTGCTGTTGCCGCCACGGAGACGAGAAATCCGGGTGTTGCAGTACCGCGCGCTATCCGTCAAGTATTCTTTCGCATCATTTTTGTCTACATGGGATCTGCCTTCTTCTTCGGCCTCACTTGCCCAGCTGATTCCGACGAGCTGATCAACGGAGGGGCCAAGGCACTGCAGAGCCCGATGACGATAGCCATCCAGAATGCCGGTTGGAACGGAGGTTTGTTTCAGAATTATCTTGATTAGCAATTGCAAACGTACTAACCAGTGTTGTATCAGGTGTTCATCTCATCAACGCTTTTATCCTCATTACCTGTCTGTCTGCTGTCAACTCATCCATCTATATCGGTTCTCGTACCATCTTATACATGGCGCAGTCTGGAAAAGCGCCCAAGATCCTCGGCTGGGTCAACAAGCGAGGTGTCCCCGTCTGGGCCATTGTCCTCACCAACGCCGTCGGCGCCATCTCCATGATGAATGTCTCAACTGGAGCATCAAAGGCTTACAGCTACATCATCAATCTTGCTGGAGTCAGCACATTCCTGGTCTGGGGAAGCATCAGTTTCATCCACATCCGCTTCCGCCGTGCTTGGACGACGCAGCAGCGCCGAGTAAGCGATTTGCCGTTCAAGAGCATGTTTTACCCTTACAGCCCCTACTTTGGAGTCTTTTTCAACGTCTTCCTGGCGCTGGTGCAGGGATGGACAACGTTGTCTCCGTTTACTGCGGGTAAATTTGTGGATGCGTATATTCTGTTGCCACTCTTTGGCGTTATATACGTGGTTTGCAAGCTGTATTGGAGAGGTGAAGATCCTTTCAAGAGGAGCTGGGATATTGATTTGGATAGTGGACGGAGGAACGATCTTGATAAGAGCGGCATTGATGTAGGAGGAGGAGGGTATGAGGAGGAGGAGCAGACAAAGAGGGTGCCGCTGTGGAGAAAGATTTGGTCGTCTCTGTAAAATGGTATCCAATGGATATATGATTGATGTAGTAGTAATTAATGGGTAAAGGTGATGGATGATAAGAATTTCGAGTTTTATCATTGACACGTGAAATATTTCTGTAGTATGATGCCTTATCAATGGGCTGTGATAGGTGACTGAAGGTTAGATGATTGTCAAACAAAGTTTGCCACTATTCCCGCTGCAAACCCTAACAATGCTGAGAGAACCCCTTGAATAATTCTTCTATGCAGTAATTAGATATACTTTCAAATATTACTCAGTGATTAATGATGGAGAGAGTAATAATGCCAGAAAATATCAAATCAGCCCCTCACTCCCGGGTAGCTCATCACATGGAAATACTGATTCTTCCAAAGTGCAAATCGGACAATAAAATCTCCAGGGGCCCGTGCACACTCCCGCATCTTAGCGCACAAAAGGTTTCCAGGTACAAGGGATTCCAGGCTGGTCTAAGCCCGCTGGAGCAGAAACGCGTGGGATGAGGTCAGTCCAGCCCAGTCCATTATCTTCTGCAGCTCACCTGTGCTATCTCGTATCTTGACCTTGCAAACAGCTTCAGCCCAAGCATTTCCTTTGCATCTCAGCGCAAACCCTCGACCCTGCACCCGCCGATGATCCGATGCCGATTTCGTTACGATAGCATTCTGTTGAATTGATACCTCGCCCGACGCACATTCCATCGTTTTTTCATGTCTCTCGCTGGCCGACCATTCCGCAGTCACCCCCTCGATCGCCCCCTCGATTCCCCCCTCGATCGCCAGCTCCATCTCCAACTCCAGCTCCAACCTCAGCCTCAGCCTCTCCCAACCAAACTGCTTCCCCTACTGCAGCTCCCGCTCCCACCAGGAGATCGACACGGCTCGACGACGTTTCCCTAGCAAAGTCGAGTGAATGCAACCACTAAACCCCTTTCTGTCCGCCTTCTTCAAGAGCCAGGTCGTTGCGCAGTGCACCCCCGTCCACCACCACATCTTGCTGGTTCCCTTGACCGATGTGCTTCTCACCCATCGCGAGACGGAGAGCGGCGCCCCGGCCCATGAGGTCGTCGCCTCGGAGGAGTTTCTAGCCAGCCATGTGCTGCGCATCGCCGGGCCTGACGGGCCAGTGGGCGCCAAGGACAGTACGCAGAACTTGCGCGAGGCGCGAGGCAAGGCTCGCCAGTTCAACACGCTGAACGGGAGGAGCGTCATTGTTAAAGACTCTTTCATCTACAGTAACAAAGGTATACTACTAGCGAAACTATATCCTTTTTCAAGCCGAAACACGGCTAACCTGGATCGCCGCAGGATTCAAGTCTCTTGCGCAGGCCCAGATCCTTAACGACACCATATGGTACCCCGACGTCTTCGAACCTCGACAATGGCTGGTATACTTCATCTCGAAGCCTCTTGTTGGAACGTGGGAAGAGTTCAGGCTCGAGCCCGCGGTTCTCGTCTCTGGCACCAGGAGCCGCGCGGCTGCGGAGCAACAGCAGAAGAAGCAGACCAACGGCGACTCAGCCGACAATGCCTTGCCGCGCAAGAAGGATATTAGGAGCTTCCATGATCTCCTCAACCACTTCCCCATGATTGCTCGGCAAATGCAACCCGGGCTGGAGAAACTCTTCATCGAATTCTCAACAGTCTTCCAGAAACCGCTGCCACCCCCGCCGTCAGCCTCATACATTCCAGATCCGAAGCCAGACGGCCCTGTTGCGACCGCAGCTAAAAGGGCGAGGGCAGATAGCCTGACGGTCAAAGGCGGCAAAGCCAATCATAATAGCCTACCTGTTGTAGAGGACTTTTTCGTCGAGGATGACGAGGATATTATGCGCGCGGCCCTTGAGAGCGCTGTTACGGCAGCTATTGATATCTTCCAAGGAGTAGATAAGCAACAGCTGTCGCTACTTGGCGCTACAACAGATCTAACAGGTCCCCTGGTGGAAAAGCTGATTGAGCGTTACATTGCCGAGAACGTCCATGGCCTGCTTTTTGGCAAGCTCAGCGCTATCAAGCGGCGAGATGATTTGGAACTCGAAGCCAAGATTCGGAAAATGGAATTCATTGACATCTCCCAATTAGGAATCGCCATTGACGGGGGCATGAAAGCCAAGCACGATCTTGTTACACAGCTCAACCCTGCCGTCGAAGAATTCAGAAAGATTTCCACCGCTATGAGCCCACAGGAAATGCTGGATTTGTTACTATCGACCATGAAGATTGCCTCTCAGCTTACCGATACCTCAAGGCCTCTTGGCGGTTCTGGAACAGATCTGCCATCATCCGAAAAGGCGATTATGACTGTGAACGCCGATACCTTAGTTTCCCTGTTGCTGTACGTCGTGATTCGATCCCAAGCCAAAAACTTACAGGCTCGCCTTGCCTATGTGAGGAATTTCATCTTTGTCGAGGATGTAGACAGCGGGGAGATGGGATATGCCTTGAGCACTTTCGAAGCTGTGCTGGCATATCTTTTCACAGATTCGGCGGGCTTGCGCCGCGCCAGCAGGAAGAACAAGGCTCTGTGGGATGCCGCCAAGGGAGCAGACCTGAAGGAACTGAGGAACATAATGGAACCGAACCCTTGCGCAGTTAGCAATGACGACGACATCGAAGATAGCGACAACGATGTGGACGATCGAGCCCCTCCCAAGCCTGCGTTTAAGCTGGCGCATGGTTCGTCGAGGCGATCATCGCTTGTGTTGAACTCCTCGGACCGATTCTCTCACGGCACTGGGCTTGGCCACGTATTCCCCTTTCAGATTGCCAGCGGCGATGGCGCAAACGAGTCAATACTCGATCTACCCCTCAAGAGAACCAAGAGAGTTGCTATGGACACTAGGAGTTTGTCAAGTGCATCCGAGTTCTCGTACCACTCAATAGCAACCATCGGCACCCTGGGAAGCGCGCTGGAAGGTGACATTTCTGTGGAGAGGCTTGCTCAGACCAGCAGTGCCCTGGGTGAATCCGTTCTGATGATGGCCGTGCAGAGTGGAAGTGTGGAAACGCTGGGCTATCTCTTGTCCTTGTCCGGATACTATCCGTTTGACATTGTGCTGAGAGACGTTAACAACGAAAACACCACGCTACTGAGCGCTGCCACTCAGCTAGGTAACCGAGAGCTGATCAACTCATTTCTTGACTACCTTCTCGACAAGTCCAATCCAGGACAGTTAGGCCAATACTTTTCAATACAAGACATTTGGGGCCGAAGTGTTGGACACTACCTGTTTAACGCGCCTTGGATGATTGGGGTTATTGGGCCCCTGATCCCTTGGCGCCAAAGAGACAAGAATGGGCAGACGCCGCTTTTCGCATTGTGTCGCTGCTACGATCATGTGGAGTACTATACCATGGTTGAGGATGGTATCAGGGCCGCGCAGCAAACACAGCTTGATGGGCAGCCACTGCACGTGGATGAGCATATAGACGGAAAGGGAAACACTCTGCTCCACATTATGAATGACCCGAGACTGGCGTTGAGAATCCTGCAATACTGCGACGTGGATGTCAACGCGACGAACGAGAAGAAGTTTACAGCGCTCATGGTTGCCAGCAAATACGGCCGATATGATATGGTCAGGGCTCTTTTTGCCGACCCTAGAGTAGACATTGGGGCTAAAGAACTTCGAGGTCTCACGGCAGTGGAGCTGGCCAAAGACGACGATGTCAGAAATAGAATTGACGACCTTGGTCTTTTTAGCATGCCACCCGCGAGGGACGGGCGGATAACGGGAGTCGTCAGAGCTTTTTTCGTCGAGGACAGCACAGTTAGGTTGGTGCTGAAGTCGGCAGCTCCAACAGATCATGACAGTTACACGGTTACTACTAGTCGCCGGTCTTTGACTGATTTTGAGCAGTTGGCACGCTTGCTTGCCGAAGAGAATCCTGCGTCATGGATACCCTCGATATCAGATACCAGATGGCCGTTTCAACTACCCTCGAGGCCCTCTCGCGCGGCGCTGCGAGATATCCAGATACGAACGGACTGGTTTCTGAAAATCATGTTGAGCCATCCCACGCTTTCTACTCACGAGATGCTGTGGGAATTCTTCCTCGTACCAGAACTACAGCTAGAAGCCATGGAGCAGAGAACAAAACTCAAAACAGAAACAAGGGTAGAGAAGATCCGCGAAGAGTACGAACCTATGGAGGACGTACGGGAAGTGGAGCAATTCGTCAACCACGCGCGAGAGATGGTCCGAAGCATCAGCTACTCCACGAAGAGCGTGACGAGGCGTGCGAATGCTGTTGGCCAAGTTGCTACAGGTGAGTGCTAATACTAAGCCCTGACGACCACCCATCGACAATGGGAACACGGCTAACGATGAAACAATTCCCCTCTTGCTAGATTTCTACGATGCATCAGCGCTGCTGTATCGGGCAGTATTTACCATTCAATATCTGCCCCCGCAGCACATTGTAGGCATGGAGGTGTTTGTTCGGGCCATGGCGCCCGTTCAGCACAATCCACAAGCTGTGTTTCACACGACGCTTCTAGCGATTCAATCCACGGTGCAGGCATTACTCTCTTCGCTAGCTAGGCCGACGAATCTTATTGGACAGATCACGGCAGCCAAACGGGAGGCGGATAGAAACGATAGCTCCGCGCTGCGACCTTCGAGATGGCCCCTGGGCTTGCTCGACGACTCGAGACAGCGACACCAAGAGGAGAAGGAGAAGCGAGCACGCCAATCACGAGAGCAGGCATCGCAACTGTCCAGGGAGCTTCGATACACGCAACAAACAGTAGCCAGCGAATTGGCTGGATGGCAGGAGCTGCACGATCAAATGGGCCTTCGGGCCATTCGCGAGTACGCCCGAAGCATGGTGGTGCAAGAACGGGTAAGGCTCGAAGGCATGATGCGAGCGTTGCGGATAGTACGACTGGGGAACTACCAGCAAGGGGGGATGAATGCCATGTCACAGCGACGACCCCCATCGCCCCCAACGGATCAGAAACAAGAAAGCGAGGACGGGGATGAGGTGCCGACAGGAAACGAAACAAGCGGAGTGGAGTGATTGTGATCTGAGTCACAAGAAGAGAGAGACGAACTTTTGCTCACATGCCAGCGTGTAAGTGAGGCGACGAGCGACGACGCGTCACAGAAAAGACGCGACAGCGCACAAATCGTTGGCCAGGGACTTGCAGCAGTTGGGCTTCGACTAAGAAGGGGGCTAGAAGGGCGAATGGGACGGCTTAGTTTTCTGCATGATGTGTCTGTCGGTGCTGGATACTACTTTTTACGACTAAAACTTTGGTTTGGCACCGGGCGTTGGGGAAGAACCGATAAAAGATTATGCTACAATACTCTTTATTATTTTTCTCTCTCTTTTAATTATCACGATAGAAAAGACAGCGATGATTTTTTTTTAATGCTTTTACCATATTCACTCTGTGATGGCAGAGGTGATGATGATGATGATGCCTTACCCGGGAATAAGAGATGGAATGCGCATCGCTACCCTAGGTAGGCTATGACTCTTTTTTGAAGATGAAAGAAAAATTAAAGTAGTGGATGCCGTTGATGAGTTGGCATATCTAAACGAAGTTCTCCATCTCCACCTGAACCATGGCCGTATGTACGCCAGATAGATTAAAATGACGGTGAAACCAGTTTGATACCCGACGACATCTTTCGTAACGAGTGGAAATCCAAGGCCAGATGAGGAAAAAAAAGTCTTCAGCCATGCTAAGGAAATCGTGCATGCATGCACGCAGCCTAAACTAAAGACGAGGAGTCATCAGGTTTGCGAGTTGTTACGAATGCCGTCACCGCTTCGGGCATGTTTCGAAACGAAAAAATCGCAAAAATGTTGGGTTCGTGGTGGGCAAAAGATGAAACACCAAACGCATGGATCCCGAACCCGAAAGCCTAACTAGCTAAGCTGATGACGAACCCTGGAGCTGGGGACTAGACAGCGCACACATGGCGAATCTCTCATGTGGGGGTGCGTGCGAGTGTCCTCTGAGCTGCTGTCTACCTAAAGTGCAGAGGGTGCTGGGACAAGGTATAGAGAGTGAACTAAAGAAATGTTAGCGTGGGCTACTAAACGGGCGATTCGAAGAGACAGCAACCAATCAGTGCGCGGAGGAGGCGTGCGAGAAGCCGATTGGATGGGGAGAGACGCGATGGACGGTGGAAGAAAGAAGAGGCGCGTTAGAGATGGATTGATACTTTTTTGGGAGAGACTACACGTGAAAGAAGAGATGCGCGATCTGTACGGAGTATGTGGTGTGGTAGGACGGAGACGGATCTTGCTTTGTGCGACAGACGCGCGGGCGGCTGTGGCGAAATGGCAAGATACACGCAATGAGGGAGGCTTTGCGGATGGTTATTGGTTGGGGGATACGCGCCTGGATGAGAGGTAGGCAAAGCATCAATATTGAAGAATTAAATATTAAATATGAATATTAAATCTTGGTACGGAGTATATTTGTTGTACTGTTTTGGTCGGAGTATAATCGACGACATGGACAGTGCTCAGTAAAGCGAATCTCCGCAGCCGCCGCGGTGGGACGGTGTAATCGGAAAGGGAACCGTAAGATTGAGAAGTAAGAAAATTAAAATAAAAGCGTCAATCCGATCGGTGGTGCGACAGGACGCTCGGATCACGGGCTGGTCTTGCAGGTTGTCTTTATGTTCATACAATGCTGCTGTCTGGTCTTGTCTTACACGCAGCAAGCAGGGCAGATGAGCTGCTTGCTGGGCTTTAAGCGCCCGGCGGCTTTGTGGCCTCACCCCCGCTCTAAGCGCCCGGAAGGCGGCGCTCCCATGGCAATTTTGGTGGCTCTCTTTGTCTTGCCGTGCGCCTATTTGCGGCGGAGGGCAATTTTAAGTAAGCAAAAATAGAGCAGAGCAGAGCAGAGAGCAGGTTTTCTTTTCGGTACGAGCCGGACTGGGACAAGGGAGCTGCGTCTAATTTTTTTGTTCTATTATTACGACGGGACGGGTTTGATTCAGGACTGCGGCAACGGTGGTGCTATTTGCTATGGATAGTATATGGTACATGATACTGTATCGATACTGTATTACCTGTACGGAAGAAGCATCTGTACTCCGTAATACCTTGAGCATGATAATTGATCCATTTTCTGGGGTCCAAAAGACAAAAGAGCCCGTGTGAGTGGAGGAGCCTCTTTGCTTGGCGCGGCAGCAGAAACGCGATACGAATAGAAGTTGATGCATTTGGCCTTACTACTAGGTAGTAGACAGAAGTACAGACAAAGACTGGTGCAGCAATCAAAGGCACGCACAAAGAACAAATGAAGTGTATAAAAGAACGTGATTTAAGAATTTCGCGATTTCTGCAAATGCCAAGATCCAACGAGATCCGCGCGATCGCCCATCTCGCGCGCGTCCAACAACGAACCAACATCCGATCTCTTTCAAGACACGGTCGAGTGCACACACGAAATGACCACCCAGGGCTCCAATTGAAGCTAAAATGAGTCATGGGCAGCTGCTGGCCACTCACCGGGTCGGCGCCTGCAGCAACCCGCTAAGCCCCCGACACCCGCTAGAGCCTTCTGAGCCCTACGGCTGTATTTTCGTCTCCAGTGCTCCAGGGCTGGTTTAGGCGGGTGTCAAATTATTTACAGCGCATTTTTTCATCCAATTCTTCAGGTTGTGGTGCGAGAGAGAGGGGCCCCACAACCCCCCACCTGAAAAGTCGGCCAGGAAAAGAAGCAGTCCAGGGTGGCTTCCATCCACTTAGAAGCCGCAATGCCGTGGCCTCGTCTGCCGGCAATTCTGCATGGACGGCCAACGGTCAGCAGGCTGGGGCAGATCCTGGTTGCATCGTCGTTTTTACGTCTTTCAAGGTGAGAGAAAAAACAGAGCGAGAATATCTAGGACTTTGGGGCGGGGGCGGCAACGAACCCGGATCCCAAGCTCTGGGCCGCATTGCATGGGCATGGGCATGGGCATCGTTGCTAACAAACCCCAGCCTCAACATATTCGACTGACTGACGCCTTACAGTGCTGCTACTGCTAGCTAGCTTCTTGTACAACACAACAAATCGACCATGATGCTGGTCCAGGTAGCGTCTTGTTGAGCATCCGGGCCCGTCAACGACCGGCTCTGTCTGTCTGACTCTCAACCCCCCGTACACGTCGGGTCGCGTTTCATGCCATCATGATACTATCATGCCCAAGACAGGCCAAAGTGGGCAGACGGACAGACGCGGATGGTGTTCGAGGGTGTGGGCAAAGGGCTAAGCAAACTAAGCCGCCGCCTCGCTGATCCACGAGCCGCTGGCGACTCTCGCGGTAGACACAGACACGGCTGCTGCGACATGGATGAGGGAGAGGGTGCTCCTAGCAAATATTTCGATGCGATGCCACTCGAGGCCTGTTCCTAAGCTGCCAATTCGGCTGCTCCACTCACCGTACTGTACACGCCCTCGGCCGCTTGCCATCGCACACGCCCCCCAACGACGGCCGTGGCCTGGCGACCATCATCGGACCCTTCAAACCCCCAACGCCTGCACCAAGTACAAGAAGACGGCCTCGTCCCTTGGTTTCCAATCGTTCTCTCGCCTCAGTCCATTCCTCTCCATAATATCTTCTCCTTTCCTCTCTTGATTTGTGCTTGCATCTTTTCTTTTTTGTCAAACCAACGTCGCATATACACCTAGACCACATCCCTGCTCGCTGGCCGAACATATTCCAAACACTTGGAAATTCGTTTTATATATACACCATCCTCACAAACAAGAAAAGAAAACAAACTCACCTGTCCACACATTGGAGCCGGCCTCCTTCATCGCCTTAATACGGTTACTTAATCACTTTTCATTTTCACCCTCACAACACCACAACAACCGCCATCATGTCAGCGTGAGTTACACTCTCCATTGTTATGAGATCCTCTTGTGCATCTTATGCTTACACATGTCCAAACACAGTCTGGTAGCCGACGTCGCCTTCGACTTCACATTCCCCTCTCCCTCGCCCTCACTGGAAGATCCTACAACCCCTCCCATGGAGAGCGTGCCTCTCATGGAAGCCTACAGCCTCGACCACTACCCATCAAGCCTCTTGCAGCTGCCATACAACTCTCACAGCCGCCATGTTCGATCTGTATCCAAGGCTTCATCCATCTACTCAACAGTCTCTTCAGCCTCCGCTGCCGCCTCTGCGGTAGACTCAATAGCGGACTCGGTGTGCTCTCGCTTCACCACTCCTCCTCGCGCAAGCCCGCCCGTCCGCCAGCATGGCCCCCTTCTGCTGCCCAAGATTCGCTCCCAAGACCAGGATATCAGTCAGCCTCACATGGCTCGCGCATCACACTCTCGCTCCAGCTCCATTCGTTCAGCAAGAGCAAGGCTTGCCCATCAACAGTCCACCCCGCCTCCCCCTGCGTCCAAGCCTTTCCGCACAAGCCACTCCCGGAGCTACACCAACCCAGAGACCGTCGCCAACATGGCCTTTGCTCACATCTCACCCTTTGCTACGCCTCCCCCGCAGACACAGGATGAGCCCACGGCTTTCCCTTCATCGCTCCTTGCTTCGCCTGCAAGCTTCGCTCATGACAGCCTGCCGCCGTCTCGCCGGACAAGCCTCAACCTTGACGCTGCCACCATCGACAAGTATGGCTATCCCACTTATCGTCAGATGCCCTTTGTGCCTGCCACCACCACAGCCGCGCAGCAGTCGGACTACATGTTCCCATCCTACCTCCCTCGTGCTCCATCACCCTTGAGTCTGGCCACCGCTGCTACTCCTGAGCCAGCACCGTCCACCACTCTCATGGATCACCTAACATGTCCCAACCCTGCTGCGTCTCTGGTCCGCACCATCTCCTTTCCTCTTCGGGATCCTTCAATCAAGCACTTCTGGTGGGATGTTCGCAGCGTCTCTTCATGGTCAAGCTTCAATGCCTCGGCCATCCTGTCTCTCCCTGGCGCATCTGCTCTTCTTCACTCCCCTGTGCCTGCTCCTCTGCTTCAGACACCCGCCTTCTCATCTCGTCACCCCGAGACTGAGGCTGCCCTGCACAGCATTTACGCCTCGTATTACCTCCCCAAGCTCAACTCTGCATTGGCAATTTCTTCCAACCGCCCTCTGCAGCTCTCTGTCCCAGCCAAGACGGCATCAGGTGTCAACGACCTCATCTTCGTTGCCAACGCCATGGGCGAGTCTTCCACCGCTGCCGCCATCTTCGGCGGTAAGCCCACGGCTAGAGTGGTCGGCCTGGTCCGCAGCTTTGATCGCTTCAACACCGGTATGCGCGCCGAGGGTAACATCAAGCGTGTTGACTACCTGCGAGGCCTCGCCGCCCTGCACTACGCGATGCGCGAGCATGGTTGCCGCTACGGCTTCATCCTCACCGAGATTGAGCTTGTCCTTGTCCGCGCAGGCACCGAGTCAACGCCCTTCTTCGGCGACTTGGAAATCACCTCCGTCCAGCTCAACGCCGCTGCTTCCGATGCCGAGCTAGACTCGTCGGACAGCATTCCCCTGACTGCCTGTCTCGCTCTCTGGGGTCTCTGCCAACTCGCCAGCGACCACACGCCCGCCGGCCACGCCCACTGGAAGGCCGAGATTGGCGCTCCTGCCGACGGCACCCGGCGCAAAGCCAAGGCTCGCGACAACTGGATTCCCAAGCCCCAGCTGGCTGAGAAGCGCGAGGCCAAGCGGAGTCGTGGCTGGGTGTGGCCTGAGGATCCCGTCGGGAGGAAGGAGATGGGCAAGAGGGGCGTCAAGTATGGTGGTTTGTGATGGGGGTTCTGCAGAGATGTTTTATGCGGCTGGTTCCGTACTCTGCTCCCCTCGTTGCAAACCTCCAGAGTGAAGACGCCGTTTTTAAGTAATTTTCAGTAATTTCTCCTTTTCTCTCTTTTTCTTTTGTGGATTTCTTGGTTTTATGAATGAAATGACCTCCAATATATATGTAGATAGCTACTTAATCAGACACTCTTTGAATATTTTCCTATAATTCAATACCAGATGAGTTTGTTTTGCCTGGCAAAAAAATTGGTTCTGTCATGATTTGAACTACTGTGTAATCGAATGATTGAGTGATTGAATGGTGTGTGTGGACATAGCTAGAGTAAGCACAGCTTCTACTGATGAAACCGAAACAGTTGAAGAGATTCAAACAGATGACCTCTGGCGAATATGATTATACGGAGCTACGAGTAAACCGCCATGTGAGTTAATTGAGTTGATAACTCGCAGGCCATAAGCAAACATCACAAGAGAGCTAAGCATAATACGACAATTTAGGCGGTGGTATTTTACTTTTTTTCATTTTCCTAACCCAGGGACATAAAAAGAAATCACTACACACTCCTCTGTAGAGACGCTATTTAACCCTTGGCAGCACCGGCCTTGAAGAGGATAATGTCACCATCCTCAACGACGTAATCCTTGCCCTTGGTCATAATCTTGCCCTTGGCCCTGACCTCGGCTTCGTCACCGAGCTCCTTGATGGCGGTGTAGTTGTAGACAACGGCCTGGATAAACGTCTTCTCAAAGTCGCCGTGGATGACACCGGCAGCCTGGGGAGCCTTGGTGCCGTTGCGGATGGTCCACTGGCGGACCTCGTCGGCGCCGGTTGTGAAGAAGCTGCCCAGCTGCAGAGCCTTGCGCATCTGGACAATCAGCTTGGG
This sequence comes from Trichoderma guizhouense, assembly GCA_002022785.1. NCBI lineage: Eukaryota > Fungi > Ascomycota > Sordariomycetes > Hypocreales > Hypocreaceae > Trichoderma > Trichoderma guizhouense. The sequence continues at coordinate 1,845,382 of LVVK01000017.1, forward strand.
CAGAGCGGACTCGGCGCCAACCTTCTTCTGCTCCTCCTTGGCCTCCTCCTCAGTCTCGAAGCGGGTCAAGCGCTCTTCAAATGAGACGGAGATGGGGATGATGGGGTCGCCTTCGGCGTGCTCCTTGATCCACTCGGCAACCTTGGGCAGGTACTTGTTCTTCTTTCTGATATAGTCCTTCTCAGACAAGTTGACAAGGTAGATGACAGGCTTGGCTGTCAACAGGAACAGAGGGTTGATGACCTCAATCTGATTGAAACTGTCAGCATTGTGGCTACCACTTTAGAAGCTAAAGTAAATGCGACAGAGTTGCAAAGCAATGGGTTCAGAATATTTTTCTTCTCAGTATGTCATGGACATTCGAAGAGCTGGGTTTATATTGGTCAGGCCGTCAAGGCCCTTTGTCATCAGGGAGATTGCAGGAATTGAACGCGGAAAAGAAAACAAAGACAGTTTGCTTACCTCCTTGGGAGCCCAGTTACCCTTGCGGACTTCCTTGCCGTCCTGAAGCCAGGCCAAGATCTTTTCAATTATCTCCTGTTCAATCTTAGCCTTCTTCAGCTCAAGACTCTGGCCACCCATGCGAGTCTTCTTCTTCTGGTTCTCGAGAGCCTTCTCGACAAACTCAATATCCTTGAGTCTCAGCTCCTCGCTGATAATGTCCAGATCACGGGTAGGGTTGACATCACCCTCGACGTGGATAATCTCAGCATCGTCGAAGCATCGGACGACCTGGAAGATGGCATCGACAGCGCGGATGTGGGAAAGGAAAGCGTTTCCAAGACCAGCTCCGGTAGAAGATCCGCGAGTGAGACCGGCAATATCATAGATGGTCAAGTTGGCGGGGACGACGGACTTGGGCTTGTATTTCTCAACGAGCCAGTCGAATCGCTCATCGGGGACGATGACACGAGCTTCTTCGGGATCAATGGTGGCATAGGGAAAGTTCTTCAGGCTGTCAGCACCCCGGATGAAGAAAGACGGGCGGGGGGCTTCATACAGCTGGGTTGCCAAGGTTGCACTTTGTGATGGCCTGGAAGAGGGTAGATTTGCCGACGTTGGCGAGGCCGACCTGGAGAGCGGACGACGAGTTAGGAAATCTGAAGCACTCGCATAGCAGAGGAGGGGCAGGCAGCCACTAGGGCTGGGCCAGAGAGTAATTGCTCACAATGCCACTCTTCAAGTTGTTGCCAGGCCTTCCCAGAGGAATCTTCTCCTCGACAACGGCCTTCTTGGGAGGCATCTTTCTTGATTTTGCGTAGTGACGGGAGGGGATAAAGGGGACAAGGAGTCGAGAGGGCGGAAACGGTCCAAGGGCTGCAGACCTTGCTGCGCGCGATGGACAAACGAAGAGAAGAGAAGCCAAAAACGAGGCTGAGGACGCGACGGAGGGCGCCAATGTGGCCGTCGGGCTATTGCAAGCCTGGAGCGACCGACGTGAGAGAATATCGGACGCTGGAAGAGCAACGGGGCGCAGATGGAAGCTGGCCCTTTTTTGCCTTCTTTTTTATAATTTTTTTTTTCCTTGGAGAGGAGGGGAGATGGTGAGAATGAAATTTGAGCATTGACCCCACATTGATTGGGCTTTAGCTGAAGCTCAGGTCGGGCTCGGCGCTAGATTTTCCCGGGTCTTAGTCAGGGCGTGCGTCATAGGGCAGGCAGAATCCACTGCTGGAGCTGTTCGGCATTGCGGCGCTGCCGGAAGCGATTGAGCTGAGAGGCGCTGCGTCTATTGAAGAGCTACCTATTGAGCCGGGCACTATTGGCCGCCCCGGGGCCTGGATGGAGCAGTACTGAGTTTCTTCTTTACAGGGCATCTCCAGCTCTGGGAAGCCGACGTAAGCAATTTGATCCATCTCATCCATCTCAACCGTTCAATCTCACCTCAACACAATCGTCACCACCAAGCTGAGATTGGAACACTTAATCCGTCTTCATTCTTAACGTGCTGCTCTTGTTCTCGCCACTGTTCTTTGTTTCTGCACTTCTTTATCTTGTCTCTTCAAACCCGAATCCCCGCATTGTTTCACGACTTACACGCGAGAGACAGACTATCTCCATCTCCATCCTCCATCCTCCATTTCCCTCTCCGCATCGCAATCGCAATCGCAACCACAACCGCAGTCGCAATGCCTTCGCAACAACATCACCACTCCGGCCAGCGCACCAGCAGACATAGGTCGACGCTGTCGCTGCAAAAGACGGAGATCAAGATCCACGTCTATGACCTTTTACCGGTAAGTCCACCTACAACCCCAACGCTGGGCTTCTCGCCACAGCTCTTCGTGGTGCAACAGCTCTGCTCTGATAAGCCATCGAGTGTTCCGATTGCTAATGCATGATCGACTTCAATAGCCCGGAAGAGTCGCCTCTGTGTTGTGGACAATAGGGGCATCTCTGCTTCACTCGGGAGTGGTCATCAACGGTCGAGAATACGCGTATGGCGGCCACGATAGGCGCGGAGTCACCGGAGTGTACTGGACAAAGCCCAGGACTGAGCCTCCGGGAGGCACCTTCAAGTGCGAGATTCTGCACGGCTTCACGCTTGCCACGTCGGAAGAAATCGACGCTGCTCTGCGAGACGCTTCGGAAGAGTTCCTCGGGACTTCGTACAACCTGCTCACAAAAAACTGCAACCATTTTACGTCATATCTGTGCAAGAAGCTGACGGGAGATGCGGGCCCCGGGTGGCTGAATCGAGCCGCGAGCATTGGAGTCGCACTGCCTTGCGTCGTGCCGAGGGACTGGATCGAGCCTCCAGAGTACATAAGCGCAGATGGTGAACTTGTCGATGATGAGGACGACGATGAGCATGCGGATGAGGGGTCGCGCATGCTGGGGCAGACGAGGCCGCATCTTCTTTCGGAACGGGACAACGAGTGGAACAGCGACGACGAGCGCCGCAGAGGAGGCAACGGCAAGGGGAAGCAGATCCTCCGGGACACATCAGGCAGACAGCTTCCGGCCGCAGAGAGGGCTATTAGGCCATGATAATGGCCATGTCCAGGGGTTGTTATCTTTGTTGATATCTCTTTTCTTCTTTTTGTTGATGGGCAGATCAGATTGGCGTTTATGGCTCAGGCCTTTCCCTTCGTTTTCCTAACATTTGCAGGCTATTGGGTCGGAACGATACCATTATGTTTCATGAGGGTCAGGAGTTTCATGTCATGAGTTTGGTGTTGTCACGGTTTGCGACTGCAGCCTAGTTTGGGTGGTTCATTTCTGTTGTCTTTTTTTGTTCATTCTTCTTTGGTATAGTTTGTACAAGATATGGTACATTCGGCAGCATGTCATCATATAGCTGATGCAACCGAGCATCTACAAGCGTCTTGGCTTCTCGCTCCTTGTTCCTGCAAACTTGATCCTTGTTGAATCCGCAACCCGCACAATCTTGTCCCGCAACACCTTGCCTTCCGGGCTCATCAGCACCTTGACGGCAGCCTCTCTGCCCTGGCCGAACCCTCGGAGGACCAGCTCGAGACGCTGGATCTTCATTGGCCATCCCGTGTGAATCAATCGCTCCAAAACGTATTTTGTTAACGAGTAAGCCGAGTCGAAGGTGCCCCGCCGTGATTTCCTGAAGCCAATGTTGCCGCATGACATGGAGATGATGGGTTCCCGATTGGGCTTTGTGCATGTAATGTGAGTGTTGTGCTTGTGCGAGTAGACGTGGAAATGGAATGGCTCCAATTCATCCTCCTTCTTCTGCGCCGCCTGCGAGGGACCGCCTGACAGGACGCTGGTGTCGATGTTGGACTTGCTGAGGGCCTGGAAGACCATGCTTTGGGAGAGGCTTCCCATGGGGTTGGACTGCGCGGATCGGCTGTTTGGCGCTTGGGTAATGCTGTAGATGCTGTCGAGGAGTGACTCGGTTCGAGGCTTTGGAGGCACTGCCTTGGGTGGTTCTGGCTTTGCATCTTTTGGATCCTCCCATCGTGCGCTTGTCTGGGACAGACACCGGACGCTCTGGATACCGTTCCGGGATGCGACTGCCTGCGAAATGCGAGCCAGCGGCCGGGCCGCAACGCAGCTCCTCAGTGATGAGCTCATGCTGTCTGCGCCGCTTCTGTTGCTGCGAATTGAACTTGTCGTCAAATCACCTCAATCAACAACATCTCGAATTTTCGTACACTATCGGAATGGCCGCGGCCGTAGTGGCGGCAAAGTGGGATTGTGCCGGCATTCACCCGGCTGTCCGCCTGCCTTTCCGCCGCCAGCCGACATCGCGAAACCAAAATTTCCAGTCCGCACATGAGCCAAATCCTCCCGCATTTCCACCTCACCCGCCGCTCTGTTCAAGTGCTGCTGCAGCCACTTGCAGATTTTTCTTTTTTCTTTTTTTGCTTGTGATTTTTTTCCCTTGCTCACAAAAATGAACTCCCTTGCCCGCAGCGCTGCCAATTCGGAAAATGCTCTCTCGAGGGCATCTGTTCGTTTTGCCCCCGCCTATGGCCGATGTCCCGCCGCATACACTCGGTTAGTTTCTCAGCTTGCGCAGAAGCCTGTCCGAAATGCCGCGAGCCTCGAGCGTGCGGCGCTTCCCGCTGCGCTGTCGATGCCGTTGAGATCTAGCTTTCTTCCTGCCGAACTGCGAATTCCTTCAGTTGCCTCACAATCCCGGCTGTTGCATGTAAGCGGCCGGAGACTCCAAGAGGAGAAGCCAAAGGCCGAGGCAAAGGTTGCCGAGGAAAAGGCTGAGCCAAAGACCAAGGTCGAGGAAGAACCGACCAAGGATTCCGAAGAAAAGGCCGATGGCAAGGAGGAAGCCAAGGAGGACGGCAAGGAAGATGGCAAGGACAAGGAAAAGAAGGAGGATCTTCCTCCACCCCCGCCGCATGGCGATAAGACTCCCTGGCAGGTGTTCATGGAGACAATGAACACTGAGCTTCAAAAGTCGCAAGAGTGGAACGAGTCGACCAAGCAGATTGCTGCGTCCGCAAACCAGTTTGCCGAGAGCGAATCAGTCCGACGAGCTCGAGAGGCCTACGAGAAATCCACCGGCGCCATTTCAGAAACCACATCCAAGGTCGCAAAGACCACCGCTACAGCCATTGGAAAGGGCGCCGCCTGGACCTGGGACACATCCGTCATGAAGGGTGTGCGAAAGGCCGCCAACGTCACCGGCGATGCCGTGGACAAGGCCACAAAGCCCATCCGAGACACCGAAGCCTACAAGAACGTCAAGAATGTCATTGATGATGGCAGCTCTTCTAGGTACGGTGGTTGGGTCGAGAAGGAGGAGCGTAAGAGAAGAAGAGAGCAGATGGCCAAAGAACGTGGCGGAGACGAAGTCCTTCAGGAGGATCCCAAGTAAGTCTATAACTATCGTCCAACCGCTATAGCTAGCGAACCAAGTTTCTAACATCATATCACCAGCGCCGGCACCAACGTCACTTTGCACAAGGATGCGGCTTGGAAGGAAGCCTGGAGAGACTTCCGCGACAGCAACAAGTTTGTGCAGGGCGTCTTCAGCATGAAGGGCAAATACGAGGAGTCAGAAAACCCCCTCATCTCGACGGCCCGAAGCATCACCGACACGATTGGCGGCTTCTTTGCCGAGAACGAGACAGCCATGGTCATCAAGAAGTTCCGTCAAATGGACCCAATGTTCCAGAGCGAGCCTTTCCTGCAGGAGCTGCGCGAGTACATTCTCCCCGAGGTGCTGGACGCCTACGTCAAGGGAGACACAGAGGTGCTGAAGCAGTGGCTCTCAGCCGCCCAGTTCTCAGTCTACGAGGCTCTCACGAAGCAATACCTCCAGGCAGGCATGAAGTCTGATGGCCGTATCCTGGATATCAGGAACGTCGACATCCTGAAGGCTCGCATGCTGGATCCTGGTGAGATTCCCGTCTTCATCATCACCTGCCGAACCCAGGAGGTCCACGTTTACCGCAACGCCAAAACCAACGAACTGGCTGCCGGTATGGAGGACAAGGTGCAGCAGGTTACATATGCCATTGGTATCACCAGAGTGCCGGAGGATGTCAACAACCCAGAGACCAGGGGCTGGCGTCTGATTGAGATGCAGAAGAGTGGAAGAGACTGGGTCTAAGAAGAGAAAAAAAGCAAAAAAGAAAGCATGACTTGTACTCGTTTCTTGTATGATTCACGGCGTCTGGGAGCATGGGAGTGATCCTTGGCGATGAGCCTTGTTGATCTGTGTTAATTATGTATTATTATGTCATCAAAGCATGTGGAAGATGTATATCCAAGGGACAAACGAGACAAAAAAATTTGGGGGAAAAAAAGGGATATGGGGGCATGGGAACAGCATGCCGGGATGAAAACACCGCTCTATTACCGGCGCCTGGAGGAGGCGCTTTGACATGTACGATGATGATATGAGGAGGGGAGGGCGGGCGAGAGGTTGGGATATAGACATATAGACATAATCATCAAATGGACAAAAAAGGCGATTCACGGCATTGGAAAGATGTTTCTGTCTATTCGAATCTGCCTGCATATTTGGTCATTCAATCTAGTCTTCATAAGCTAAAAGTGCAAATCATCGTGCTTCTCAAAATGGTTGATGAGCCCCCCCGTCCTATCAGATTCAACCACGATTCTCCTGCTTCTCCTCCCTAAGCATATCCCTCACCTCCATCAACGCCTTCCCCAAAAGATTCAACCCCCAATACTCCCTACTCACATCCGCATCCGCCTCCTTAAATCCAACCCCCCAAACGGCATCAAAGGGACTCGCCTCCACAAGCTCCCTCTCCCCCGTCGCCAACAGCGTCTCTTTTAAAGATCCCCCAACAAGCGGCAAATCGCCCGTCTGGCCAAGATAAAAGCCTTCTTCCGTAACAGCATTAGTGAATTTGAGGTAGTTGCCTTGTCGGACGATGGCTTCGCGGTTGGCGTTCCAGGTTTCCTCGGAGAAATTCGTGACTTTACGCCCGAGGGCCTTGATTTTGCGTGGGTGCAGGCCTCGTTTGAGGATTTTTGTTGCGGAAGCTTGGTCGTTGAAGAGGATTGCTTTTTGATACATCATGTAACTGACGCGTACCTATTAGCTATATGTCTGACAATGGTTGATGAGGGAAGTTGATGATGATGCTTACTGTTCGGCGGTTTCGTAGACGATGGCTGGGTTTTTGTCGTCTTTGAAGGGACAAAAGTACCATTGTGAGAGCCAGCCTGTTTTGGGATCTGTTTCTCTCCAAAAGTAGAGAGGTCGAGTTTGCTTTGATGGTTCTGCCATTTTTGCTGAGCTGTGCTTGTGCTTGATGTTCAACGTGGTTGAAAGATGAGTGGTTGAAAGGTGAGAGAGTGCTGAACAAAGCAAAAGCGATTCCGGAGAAAATCTCGAGCTTTATATATCTCCTAGATTGTTTATCCCTTATACTTTTAATTTCTTGAGTTTATTCATTGGAAGCTTTCGAAGATAGCTCTCATTGGATAGGTGCGCTGTTGTGGCTTTGCGAAGCTGTGACTTCCCCAGATTCAGCCTCACTGACTCATCGGCGAGAGAAAGCTTCGGTTGTGTGCAGTCATGGCTGTTTTGGCGTCGCGTGTGCAGGGTGTGGCGCATTCACGATAATGAGGAAATAAAGTAGCAGTTGAAGCTGAGAAAATGAACTTTATCGTTATTATGCCGTTACTCATAATGGCGGTGACTGTCGATGCGAGGTTTTGAAGGTGCATTGGTATTGAACAAAGGGCGGATGACTGAATGAGTGTCAATTCACAAAACACAACGTGATAAAAACCAAACAAGATATCATAAATCATGCCACCCAAACTAGTAAAAATTAACCAAAATAAATAAATAAATAAAACAAAAATTCTAGTTCAGCACCGGCTGGCGAAGCATCAGATAAGCAATGGCAGGCTCCGTGCCGCCCCATTTCGTCAGGTCCACGACAATCCTGTCCACCTCCTTGAAGCCGTACTTTTCATACAGCGGCCGTCCCTCCTCAGACGCCTCGAGATACGACACGAGCCCGAGCCTGTCGGCCTCTGCGGTTCCCCACTTGAGACACTGGCCGCCGGCACCCCGTTTCTGGTGGTCGGGGTCGGTGTGAAGAAGCTTGAGATCTGAACGGCCAGAATTGAGTGAGTGAGTTTGATGATTGTCTTTTGTCTTATAAGGTTGTTAGAGTCGACTTACAAACATGCGGCTTCCCCTCAAACCTCGCCCACCATCTCCGGTCCATCTCGCCGAAAAACGCCTCGCACGCCTCCAGGTTGGTACCCGCCCCCCACTGGCGCTTCGGAAAGCTTGGTCTCAGGTCTCCGGACCAGATGAACCACATGCTAAAAGCAATCATGGCTTCCTCGCCCTTTGCCTCCAGCTCGGTGTCGACGACCTTGATGCACTGGGTGGCGGGCTCCTCCTTGATGCGCGTCGTCATGATGGCGATGCGGTCCTCGAGCTTCATGCCCTCGCCGGGGAAGAAGATGGGAGACGTCTTGTTGGGGCCATAGGCTCGCCTTTCGATGGCGATGGAGCGAGGCAGGTCTGACTCGGCGGCTAGGCGGACTGTGAGAGACATGATGGGCAAGACAAGCAGAATGAATGATCTTTTGTGATTTGAGATGGAAGACTACGAGACTACAATTACAAGGAGGTTTTGACTATCTTATATGCAAGTTACGGGTACTAATGCCGTCCGTTAATCGTTACATGGCAATCCATCGAAGCTATTCGGCTTTAGAACTTTTTCGTGAGGATCTTTTGTCTTCTCCGGCGAGCCCTATTCGGGAAAGACGCCGGGGCGCCACGCATGTCCGGCGTCACGCATGTTGGTCCACGTTGGGACCGAAATGCCAAATCCGGTACAACGGAGCATATGATTGATGGAAATGGGCTCCAGAACCACTTGTAATTCCCTTTGCAGTCGAACCAACGGCGAGCCAAAGATGGTTAATGAGGGCGAAACGACCACGTTGAATTGCGTGGACTCTTTGCTGGGATCTTGATATGCTACATATGTGGGATGTGGGATGTAAGTAGTCTATAAGTGTGTGGAGTTTTGAAGCCGAAGCCCGCGCGGAGAGCCGAAGCCGTTAGTTCTTTGGAGATGGAGGGTGTTCTGCAGCTAGGTAGTTTGGGGAGAGGGATCCGACATATGCAGGAATTGTAACGATGCGTCTGGATGGTAATATGAATGATCTGGTTTAGCTGCATAGGGCTGCATTTGTTTGACAAGGAGGGAGTTTGTACATTCGTACTACCCGTGAGACGGGAGATCCCCAAGTTGGTAATAATAGAGGCAAATCTTGGAGAGTGAAAGTTCGAAAGGTCTAAAGGATACTTGTATACATGGACCTACCCAAGTAGGCAACATCACAGTGCTTATATGTATGGCGTTGATTCCAAATTCCAGGCCTGTATATGCAGCTGTTACTATGAGAATTGCCGTGACAACTGGTCAGATTACTTCAGTCACTTATACCACATGCATGAAAGATTGATTGTCTTGAACGTTGTACCAAGTCCCTTGTACTAAGATTCAGCCCCGTTCCAAACGCTCACCCATCCGTATCAAACGGATCATGTGACCCCCGTTACCAAAACGGAACGCAAAATTCCGCCACTCCATTCATTGGCCTTTGCGAAAACGGAACAGGCGCCGCGGCCCGAAATTTCTAGATTTCCAAAAACCCAAATCCCGGCTCAGCCAGCGCAAACCGACTTTTTTTTCCTCACCACCAAAAGCAACAGCATCATCGACCCCGATTCGCCCAACTCCCTCCGTCGACTCGATTCCCTCCCACAGCCATGGATCACGGACGCGACCCTTGTCCCTTTGTCATTCTCAATGACTTTGGCGGTGCATTTGCCATGGGCGTACGTTGATAAAGCCTCTCTCTCTCTCCCCCCTCCCTCCCCCCACATTGGCAACTCAGGTTGTCATCGACGCAAGATTTTGGGTATCATGGCGGGCTGACTGGTTTTTAATTGTTTTAATCTGCAGGCTATTGGCGGAACCATCTGGCACGGCATCAAGGGCTTCCGAAACTCTCCCTACGGCGAGCGCCGCATCGGTGCCATCACCGCCGTCAAGATGCGAGCTCCCGTCCTGGGCGGCAACTTTGGCGTCTGGGGCGGTCTCTTCTCGACCTTTGACTGCGCCGTCAAGGGCATTCGAAAGAAGGAGGATCCTTACAACGCCATCATGTGAGCATTGCATCCGTTGACACCGGCGAGCATATGGGTGAAACTGGGGTTGCTAACATAATCTTGTGTAGTGCGGGCTTCTTCACCGGTGGCTCCCTTGCCTTCCGTGGTGGTGTCAAGGCCGCCCGAAACAACGCCATTGGCTGCGCCGTCCTGCTGGCCGTCATCGAGGGTGTCGGTATCGCCTTTGGAAAGATGATGTCTGGATCAACTAAGCTGGAGATGCCCCAACCGCCGCCCAACTCCGAGGTCCAGGCGTTGTGAGGTGAAAAGCAGAAAAAGGATGACCGAAACGAAACGAAAAACCCGAATCGATATTATGCCTCTCTCAACTCTGCCTTTTTTTACTTGAGTCTTGTCTTTTATTCCACTTTACTGGTCTTGGCTTTTTTTCGACCTTTTAACGCACCAATTATTATTATTTTTCTCTCCATGTTGACTCTGCGGCGCCAGAAGTTCTACATGGATAGAAAATTCCACTCGAACACGAACGAAGAGGGAAAGGGAGAGAAAAAAGGAGGGGAGAATCAATCTCCAAACATCTACCAATATCTATGGATAATCTGCAAACCGCATCGCACTGGCGTTTTCCGTGAATTATAGATATAGGCAAGGGAGGGAAACTCTGGGTCCGCGGGAACGAAACGAGAAGTCGAAGAAAAAGAAAAACATCTACGCGGAGTGCTGGGAAACTGGTGTTTGTGAGTCTTTTTTCACAATGTACTATATAAAAAGAAGAGCCGGCGTGGAGGAGAACACACGCTGGCTGTGTATAGCTGTGCCTTTTGGAAACAAGGCCGGCGGATGCTGTAATCCAAATATGAAATGAATTCGGGGCAATGAGGCCCCTTGAACAACTGCACTTGATTGCGCTCTCATCTAAATCTCCATCTTGCTGGGAACATGTTGATCTCAAATCTATATCTCTATATTACTGGATACATGTTGATCTTCACAAACTCACAGCTCGTCTGCAGATCCATTCGACCAGATACTCATCACCGCCTCCCCATCATCATCAATCCAAGCCCTATACATTCCACCGCAATTATACTCCATCAACACTTCCGACTTAACACCAGCAACACCACCATCTTCATCCCGCTCCAAAACGCACTCAATACCAATTATCCCGCCCTCGCCCTCTCCCGTCCTGCCCCATCGCTCTCCCGCACTCTTCTGCAACTCGCCCCCCGGACCAGCAACTCTCGTCAATGCCTTGCTTCCAGCAATGGGCTTGTACCGCGCAATGGCAGCGACTGTACGCACGGCATTGACACGCAAGAATGAATCTCCGTTCCCCGTCCCTGAAAACCCCATACATCGTGTCGAAGAAGAGGGCGCAAACTGTCCAGCAGCAGGTGAATACATCCACGGCGTAGGGAAACAATCCGCAAGCAACCCCTTCAACGGCCCAACAAAACTCACCCCAGGCTCTACGCCCTTAACAAGTCTCTCCAATCCCTTTTCTTCATCCCACTCCTCAGCCCAGAATCCAGCCCCGACGACGGGCGTGTCGCCAATCCGGCCTGTCAACTTATTCGTCATCCCGCCTGTACTCGTGGCAGCGCAAATCACGCCGTCTGCATCCAGAGCTACCGCTCCGCATGTTCCCTGCGGGAGATACTCCTCCGCATGCCATGTTCCTGAGCTTAAACCTTTTTGCTCGCGTTCTAACGCACGGACATGTTCGTCCCAGCGCTGCTGCGTGAAAAAGTATTTCGGGTCCACCATTTCCAGGCCGTATATTTGAGCTAATTGCTCTGCTGTCTGGCCGTGAAGCTGGGTATGTCCCTGCGCAGACGGAACATTCAACCCCCCATTCCCATTCTCAATCCCATCAACATCCACCAATAGAGGAGAAGAGGAGGAAGATGGCACAGATCCCGCAGGCGCAAGATCTCTCTCCCCATGCTCAAGCATCTTCCTCGCCAAAAGAATCGGATTACGCACTCTTCGTAATCCCATGACGCCCACGCCGCGCTTCTTGAAGCCCCGCGAGACCATTACGGAGGCTTCAAGCTCGTTGATGCCGTCGCGAGTGAAGACTGCGCCGTGGCCGCTGTTGAAGAGGGGGTTGTCTTCTAGTTGGGCGACGGCATGAGTGGCGATTTCCAGTGCAGAGGGGTGGTTGCCTGCACTCTTTTCGCTGTGTGTGGGAGAATTCATGTAGTCTCGCGTTTTGGAGACCTTTTTTTTATTATCTCATTATATCAGCTTTGTTGGGCTAGGATGGCGGAAGATGTATATGGGTGTTGTTTTGGAGAGAGATTTGGGAAAAAACTCACGATTGATAAGAGAGAGGATCGGTAGGCGGCATATTTGTCGGCGGGAAAGTTGCTGCGAAGAATATTTCCCGCGCCGCCGTGGATGATTAGGCGAGGCTGGATCTTGACTTGGGAGCCTGAGACGGAGTGTTGTTGTCTGTACTCCATGGTGAGAGACAGGAGAGAAAAGGCTTGCGGCGGTGGGCTTGAAGCACGGGAGGAATTAAAATGAAGACTCTTAAAGAGTAGTCTTAGAGTAAGTCAATATTACGACGAATATGTCGAAAAAATTAGTTACTGAGATGTGATTCTACTGCAAAAAGTGAAGCAAAAGACGCTCATCTACACCATCTTGATAAGAGGTTGAACAAGCGGAGTTGAAATACCGCCTCCACATTTGTTCTACCGTCTGGGCGGATCACCTGCCTAATCCGGCATCCTTACTCCAACCCACGGAGCGATAGCCGGCTTCGGCTTCGGAATGGATGCTTTTCTCTCGGCCAAATCAAGACATGTTTTTCGATTAATTTCACCAATTTCCGTGCCACATAGTCTCTTATTTACAATTGCTTGTCTCAACAGATGCTCCCTTTAATCATGTGCAGGACTAACCCAGCCCAGTACCCCTTCTTATATCATTGCACATCAGACAGGCATATCATCAGAGAAAAAAGAAAGAAAGAAAGGACGCCTACGTCCATGTAAAACATTATATATTCGTGTTTCGTGAACCAAATGATCAGAAAGATGGTTTTATCCTCATATCAGATGAAGCGAATGCCGCCATGTAGATTCCCCAATTAAGACAATAAAAATATCAACACGCTTTCCGCCGGTGCAGACAAAGAGTCCGTTAGCCCTGGACTTCCGTGGTATATATCCTTTGTAACTCCCGTTGCTCCATGAATCAATCGATGGGCTTGAATCAGTGCCCCAGATGCGTTTTCCCACCCTCCTGATTTACCGTGAAAATCAGTAACAATGCCTCTGTCTCTAAATGCTCTTTTCCGGTCCGATAGTATGATGGCGTATAACTCTTTGCACGTTGCGAGATGTGGTGTTTCGAGTTGATCACGGTGCGCTAGAAGTTGATAAGCCCGCCGCAATCTTGACGGATTTAATCACGTCCTTGGGCCGCACACCCGGTACCCTGCCAAGGCAGACTGACCGACCGACCAGTTCTAATACATGTCAGTAATCTGGAGCCAGAAGATGAAGAGATTGTGTACAACAGTCAAAACATACCTTCTATCAGCCTGCGAACGTCGACGGAAACCTTAGTCTTTGGCCAGCTAGATCCCGTCGACCACATCTGGCCGAAATCGTGACTGTTCATAAACGCGACTAATCCTCCATTCGGGTCAGATTCGTCTCCAAACTCTGTCATTTTACTGCTCTGACCTTCTGATGAGTCTCCTCGTAGAGAACTTCCGAAATCGCCAATGGAAGAGGCGTTCATTTGCCACATGTTGCTGTGGATTCCGCCGCCGTTGCCCAGGCCCGAGCTGCCGGGAGACAATCCGATGCTGGCAAAGTGACTCTTTGTGCTGGCATCGTCGGCAGCTTGGAGGTCGTTGAGGTCCAGTTCTGTTTCGAGATAGTCGACGTTGGGAGGAATACTCAAGCCAAGTCTGCGCAGGAACAACTCTACTTCGTCAGCTGTGAAGAATTCGCCCTCAAAGTTCTGGCAAATCATCCGTATTCGTTGCTCCGTTCGCTCATCAGAGCCAGTAGAAGACTGTTGGTTAAATGCCGACGTCAGGCCAGAGAAGGCACTGTTCGATTTACCCAGGGAGAGTAGCGCATGGCCCAAGTCATCCGAGCCTCCCGATGAAAAGGCACTGTCCAAGAATCCAAATTGATCAGATGTCGACAGCTTCCAGTCCATGACCTCGCTCTGAGCCTTTTTCAGCCCAGCGGCCAATCTCCGGATAATCGATTCTCGGGATTCAAACAGTAAGCAGAAGCCGAAAACAGTTGCATACTGCTCAGGGGGCGGATTTTTCATTGTGGCTAGTCTGAGACCGCGCTCCAGGGTTGTCCGCTGCAACCTCTTGCTAAAGGAGCGCTCGCTAAAGCCGAATGGCGCCGGTGGTGAGAGTCGGGGGTAGGGCGAAGGGCTGGCGATGGAGTTGCCCAGATAGCTGCCGCTTTGGGGTTGTGAGGAGGATGCATCGAGGGAGAAGAATGGGAAGCTGGCGTTGTTTGGCGTGGCCGAGGCGATGACTTCGTAGTTGAAAGCAGCCGGATGCTGGTGCTGGGAGGTAGAGAAGGTGGAAGCCGTCATTTCCGGTTCGAGAATGCTGCTCTGAGAGCCGAGGCTCATGGCGATGTCGTTGGCTCCCTTGCGGCCGGCTCCAGGTTTGGCCACAATGGATTCGTCGCTGTCTGGTGATGTGATGCTGCTGGTTCCCACCATGCTGGAAATGCGGAGGAGCCTGTCGGCGATGAGTCTGAGGCGAGGGGCGGCATGAGGGGCAATGTCAAAGATGCCTTCGGCTAGGATAATGTCGTAAAATTTGGTAAACTCCTTGCTCATGGCCTCATTTGAGGCCTCGAGATCCTTGACTTTTTGCTCGAGGGTGGTGATGGCGGTGTCTTTGCGGTGTCTGTATGCTCGCTGAGCAAGGCGAATCTGGGTACGACGACGCTGCAGTAAGGTAAAGAGGTTAGACTACATTGCACCATTCGATGTTGCCTGAAAGTACGCATGGCTAGTGAGAGGGGGGAGGCAGCAGAGGACGTGAAAAAGAAGAAGACAGTGCCATTGATAGTGATAGTGATAGTGATAGTGCTCGTGCTCGTGCTTGTGAGGGCGGTGGTGATGATGAATCATGATAGTTGTAGAAATGTCTGCCAAGCTTCGTTACTCACATCGGCGGCTGTCTCGTCCTTGGTGTCGAGCCGCGGACGGCCTCTGGAGCGCTTCTTCTGCACAGCATCGTCCTCGTCATGATCCGACTCTGGCGAGCGCTTGCCATTGACTGATCTGGGCTCCTCGCCATACTTTTCGGCATTGAGAATCGAGATTTCGCTTTGCAGCGACGGCAAGGGGGACCGGCCCTCAGCCCGAGACAGGCGACTCATGCTGTGCTATGCTGTGAAGTGCCGTGCTATGAGGTGCTATGCGGTGCAATCGGGCGTCGTATGCGTGGGTGGGTGATTAGTCGAGGCTACGGAGTATGTATGGTGGTGAAAGAATAATCCAGCGGAGAAAACAAGGCAAGATTGGAGAGATTGGTCGTGACGTCGGGGTTCAGAAAACGGCGCGGGGCACAAGACAGGAATATACTAATAGTAATACTATTTTGTATAGCCCGGACAAGGACTATTTCATCCGCGTTCGTCCGGTAACAGGTAACAAGCTCGGTGAGGGTGGCAGGGCAGAGCAGAGAAGATGCCCCAAGCTGCAGTTAGTTGGAGAGGGCGGAATCTCGCTGACGAGCCGCACGTACCGCTCCGCACCGCAAAGAAGGCCGCAGGTTTGTGCTTGCGCTTACAGTACAAGGTGGATGAGGGATGGATGGATCCGAGGCAGGGTTTCGTTTCGGGGGGGGTCAAGCAGAAGCAGGTCAGGTCAGGGGCCGTGGAGCTGGACAGTCCAAGTGCAGACAGATGCTTGGCGCGTGGACTCGGTAACAGCCCTACAGTACAGTACAGATGATAATGGAGCTGCTTGATGAGCAAGGTGGTCCCTTGCAAGTGTCTTCTGTGAGAATGAACAAGTACAGTAACTCGTAAGAATTGTGAGGTTGTGAGAGTTGCAAGGTTGTGCCGTGGTGTGTCGGTAACAAAATGGAACAACTGAACTGACTGTGGAATGTTGAGAAACTCGGGGTACGGAGTCGGTTTTCCTTTCTTCTCCATCCCCGTCTCTGGCGGCTGTTGACCTGCTGAGTCGCTAGAATTGCGCCTTAACCGTAGCTGGATTGATTACGAAGCAGCAGCCCGTTTCTGACGTCGTCTCTCAACAACCATCACTAACTAACTCAGCAGCCCCCAAAAACTTCACAACCGAAGCGAACACTACTCGGTAGTACGTCAATGTAATCACGCTTGAACCACCAGCCACGTGTAAATCCATCAGCCGGTTTCACACCACTCTGCAGCTGTTGCTCGTAGCTGGTACATATATTTCCCCATTGCTCGCAGGCAGCCACTCGTTGATACTGGTACTCGTACACAGACCACGGGCTTGCCGGCGTGATTAGATAATGCGGCGTCACTAGGCCTCATGCAGACGAGCTAAGCGCAATTATTAAGCAGTTCAAGCTCCGCGACAGCTGTCCAAGATGTGGCTAGCTGCTTTAGGAAGTCGGTAGCCTGGCAAGTCCTGGTCCTAGCGTGGAGCAAAGTTGCGACTTCCGTGCCGGGCGCCTTTCGGCTTCAAGCCTCAACCTGTCTTAGTCATGTCAATTGAGTGCCATGATTGGCTGTGGCCGGACAACTGGTTTAGGAAGTAACGGCGATGCACAGTATGGTATCATTGTAGACCAGAGGGCGTACGGAGTAAAGTACTCGTACCAGCTTGGGGGCGACAGACCTTGGTGAGTATGTACATGTAGGCTTAGCATGGATGTCCCAGCCGATCATGGCGAAATCTCGTCAGGCGGGTGTAGCTCAAGGGAATAATGGGAGGATGCAAGAGGCAAGTTCCGCGATTTGTAGGGGTCATCGACGGAATCTTCCTCTCAGTGCAGATTCTTATCCAATCTCAAACAAGGTACGCGTAAGGAGCAAATGCAAAATACTGCCAATTCCGGGCCTAGCTAGCCCCCAATTAGCACTGTGCCCCGTAGGTACTTGCAGAACTGTAGAACTCAGAGCTATTTGGCGGGTCTAGACGCTCCAGACGCCAGACAGGGCTGTTTGCCCCACTCTTTGCCATGGACCCACCGCCTTCCAGAAGTAGGCTCCAGATTCTGTCACCGCCTGCTGGAACCCGTTAGGCGCTTTTGAAAAGTGTACCGAAACAGCTACGATCCATGGCCGACGGCCGCAACAGAAGCAAAATCAACCTCGTAGCTCCATCAGAGCTCGGAGATCGCCCAGACTTCTAATCAGAGCCCTTGATTATGTTATTCATTACTGAAGTGTGATAACCGAGCATTTCTCAAGTACACTTGAGTGTACAGGTATCGTATACTCACTAGCAAACAGTTGGAGATGAGAGACGGGTCCGCGGTGCTTCAAGACCCTACCTAGATCTGATGCAATCCAGTCCGATATCCGACGGAACTACACATCTTTGGACCCCGAGTCCTACGACTAGACTACAGCACGTTACGAGTATCCTCGTCCATGTCCAGGCATTGGGTACGACAGGTCCTATCAAAAGCCACCGGTTTCTGGTAGCCCCAGCGTGGCACAGCGCCCATCATTCCCTTTCGGCCGGGTTTAGCCTGTGCGTCACTAACAACACCATCCATGGAGTCTGTGTGATGCCACAAACACTAGCTGCTTTGGATTCCGGCTGCCACTCACTAATCTTGCTGATACATCCCACGAGCACACGCCCAGCGTCTCCATGCCGCATTCCCCGCATTAGCTTCATGCCGCTGTGCATTTGATTTTCTGCAGCGGTGTGGCATAACATCACCCTCTTCCAAGTTCCTTTGGGTCCTAAGTCTGTGCGGCTTGGGCTCCATTTCAAATGCCGCTGCCGTGAGATGAGATTCAATCTTGCCGTTGGGCAGAGTCATCTGGACCCGATTATAGGCCTGGTCCACAGACGCCTCATTCAATGCTTCTCCGGGGGACTGAGTCCCGTCAAACAGGGGTTTCGCAAGGCCATCAACACAATCATGTGCTCCTGGATTTCGTAGCGTGAATACACCGCCGGCCAATTTTGCAAGCATCATCTTCCGGCTTTGGGGCGAGATAGTCCACCTTGAGGCTTCGTCCTGGCCGATAGGGGCCTCATGGTCCATACGGCTAAATGGGTCATACGAGTCAGCTTACCGGAGCAAAATGATTGGCGAGGAGACGAGTTGCAACTATTACTGGGGGGTGATGCAGAGTTCAAGCAAACACGTTGTACAGGCCTCGATGCAACTCAATTCTGCCTCGCAGTTGCTTGAAGGTGCCTAGTACGGAGCATATTCCTTGTGAAAAGAACAACGTCAGCTGTTCTATTATTGCTACTCCCAGACCGTTGACCTAAAAAGGCATTTATATTCAACCAGTCAAGAGATGCTTGATGCCTGTCTTAGGTTCTTTCACGGGCTAAATTTGACAACACCTGGGCCGGGTACCACCATGTCGAATCCGATAATGCTCTAACAAGGTTATTATCGACAATGGCGTTTTACCTCATGCCAATTTGCTATTTGGTCAAAATTTCACCTACTGCCCTAGGCTCTATCCCATGGTAGTTGTAGATGAGGCATTCCATCAAAGTGCTTGGAAAATACGATATACGAGAGAGTACGCATTGTCTCTTTCTCCATTGGGTTGGATAAAGACGCAGAGGTGTGCCCTGAATATCCCACACTCCTCCTAATTGTATCCACGCACACGGGCATTTTCCGTGGAATTCCGCTTGCCTCCACTTGAGACATGGTCGATTATCTCAACTCTGGCACGTGGTTGGTTGAAGTTGGTGACAATGATGACAACAACGGATGAAAAGGTGGGCTTCCTTGACACTTGGTCAACCAATTTGCAAATTCTCACAGATTCTCACAGATCAGATATGATCTCGCATAAAAATGATGAAAAGCAATGTCAAAGAACGAGTGCCTGCCAAGCGAGAGGCCCTTAGACGCTATCGCCGAAATAGGCCCCTTAATGTCCGATATCCTGCCAACAACAAGGTAAGTCGCCCGATATGCAGCTACTAGCAAGTTTTCAGCCCTGCCCCATGTACCGTGGCTTTCAACCCAAGATCTGACGCCTTTATTTGGTACGGTTTCGTCCGAGTAGGTCCGCTCATGTACTATCTTTGTCTCTGAGACGCGCCTTCTTAGGAAATATCACGAGAGACACAGCATCAAATTGCCCGTTTTTGGTCAGATTGACGGCTGGATGAGCCAACTTTGAATGATTGTACACAAAACCTGCCTCGATAATGATCCCGTGTGCAAAGAGGGAGGCCTGTGATGAAGCAGACGGGAAGTTTGCGGCTCAAGTGGCGGTTTGCTCTTGTGCCCCGTTCTTTGTCACCAAAAAAAAAACTTACAACAGCGCCAAACTTCAATGGAGATGATCAAGTGGAGTCGACAGCATCATCTACAAGTCGGTACATGGGCACAGATCCCTACGAGTTACTCCTGAGGCTCTGCATATTAGGGACTTTTGGTGATGTTCTCTTTCGAGATGGTCACAGTGATCGGTGTGATGTGGGGCTTCTCAGCCTGCTTCTAACTCTGGAAGCATCCGACGAAGTTTCAAGCTTGAGAAGAGTTTTGATCTGCGTCGAGGATGTGATATCTACCTATGGTTCACAAGTAGAGGCGTGTGTACGTTTGGTTGTATACTGAAGTTGAGGAGCTATGATATCAGGTCATACAGCCATAGAAGAACGGCCGGGTGATGATAATATTCTACAGTACGTCTCACCACGAATCATCATCGTGACGCTCGTCTTCATGTCTGACATGATACTCAAGGGCCGTCTAGTCCAACTATCTCTGGCCGACAACATGAGCCATTAGCGTGAAACTGAAGCTTGTGGCCACGTTGATCGACGAGGTGGTCCAAGATGAAGCCGGCTTCTAACATCGGCTGTTTCCCCCCTTACTACAATGACATTTGTTCAGATGTAACCATGGTGGTAGTATAAGCTCGGGTTCATGTGGCGAAACGCTTAGGACACTCTAGGAGATGAGCCTCTACATCTGCAACGGCTGCAGGGAAAGCTCGTGGGCGATGAGCCCCGTCGCTTACTACATAGATGGGCATTTGGTGGTGCAGTAGCCTCATCATCTCTCGGATTCAGGAGAATCTTTACACTCCGTGATTCCGAATAGAGGTGGCTTTGTTTGTTCGTCCCTCCAAGTCAGCGGTCGATGTTTTGCTTTCACCCCCGTGTCTCAGGGGAATACCGTTTGATTTTCTGCCAAGACGTAGCAACCGCCACTCTCCTTCTGACAAAAACACCTAGCTCCTACTATCCAAGTGCAGACACGTACTGCCTATGTCGGAGTGATGTTGAGCCTCTCGGTGTGGAGGCTGTAAGGGGGTTGGAGAACACTTCCGCCCGTGGAGATGCATAATCCGCCAACGAAGTCCTTGTATTCCGAATCCAGTAGTATCGGCGTGATGGGTATTGCTGATGCCTAGTGTGCCGTAACTCTAATTTGCTTTCTGACGGGACTATCGAGTACAAGATGCAGCTATCCTCGAAATCATGCCGAAAGTGCCACGATCCCCCCACCCAATATGCTCTGTCATGTAGTTTATTTTTGAACATGCCTGCACGCAGAGTACAGTAGAACCTATCGTCATCGATAGGACTTTGTTTCTTTGACTTGTTGATTCAACTTCCAGCAGTTGAGGGCATTGACAACTGAGTCGTATCATCAACTACACCACAAGTTGCAGGGAGTGAAAATTATACTGATGGAAACTCTGTGACTTCATCGTCCATTCTACTCTGCTCAAATTCAAGCCTTCGATTTTAAAACTCTACAAATGACAGCTACAGGTATCGTCTCGTGTCGGCAAGTAGATAGATACTCCGTAGAAATTACATTCGCCCCTTTTGGCGGATCTGCAGGTGAACTAAAAGGGTTTCAATCTCTAGCGACACAAGTAGTTAGTTAAGCCTACCCTTGCCAATTTGCCGCCCAAACTCTTCAACTCTCCCAAATAGGTTATAAGATGAAATAAGTTATAAGATGAATACGTGTATTGTATTTCCGGGAACCGATCAACAGACGCGCGTCTTTCTACCGCAATCCGACTGTTGTCCCTGTCTTGTCTTATCGCCGCGGCGTTAACTGTCTTTGAGCACGGGCAGAAACGCAATCGCCTAGTTGTGATGCGGAATTCCGCAATGTTGAGCCTCCAGTTGTACGGGTCCCAGCAAACGAGTTCTATTACAGGCTGTTACATAAGTGAATGGAGTCAAGCAGTGGCTGGTCAGTTACCAGGTAGTTCGTTCAACGCAAGTAACGAAGGTATGACTAGGGGTGGAACGGCGGCCGACCCCTGACAAGAAAAAAAATGGGACACTACCGTGCCGGTGGGATGTCAACAAGAAATAAAGAATTGGAGAGGGCTCTTCCCATTAGGCAACTGCAATGACTGGGATGCTCCAGCGACTGCCGGTCTGACATAGTGGAAGTCGGAGCGGCGCCACCACTTTATTCATTGCTGAGCCCACAGTTTTAGCTCAACACCCTGCTTGGGCTCATCGAAATAGTGCCCGAAAGCATTGTTCCATTCGCTCATCTCCGTTCCGGCTTGCATACAAGGTGGTTTTCGTCGCCATGAATTTCCTTTTTTGAATGGACCTGTGCGTGGGATACCCGCTTCTTCTCGCTTATTGCTCTTCTGAGCGTATTTCTCTCCAATCGCTTTGTGGTCCGACCGCACCCCTGAAATAAGAGGCAAGAGAGAGACGGGGTCAAGAATCCTTTGCCGTTTCTATTCTGTGTCCCGATTGCATCCTTGTTCCGCTAAATTGCTGGTGCTAAGAGGTATGCCGCAATAGCCGCCGGAACCGGATGGTTACCCGTACAAATCTGACATTCGTGGGTCACGGCTCGGAGTCTCCAGTCCGTGAGAGTGTATTTGGAGGTTGGAGGTTGAACTTTGGAGGCTGAAGTTGGGGTTTGGAGGCTGACGTTGGAGGCTCATCTGTGCAACATGCCGAATGATTCTCCGAGTAAATGCGCGATTGAAGTAGTATTTTGAATCAATTATGACGCAGAAACTAGCATGGTGTGGTTGTTTAGTAAACTTAAACTTGATGCTTGGCCAAAACAGATGGGTTGTTGGATCTTCAACTTTATCATAACAATACAGAATAACCTTCAACTTCAGATTCAACCTAGTTTTCGGATAGATTAAATTGCATGGCATGAATTAGAGTCGGTACTCGTTGCTGAAGTTTTGTGTTCACTTGTGTAGGGTTACTTATCACTACTAAACATAAAATGGAGAGAAGAGGGGACTGTTTAGTAATTGAAAATTTTGGCAAAAGTGAAACAAAGAGAAGAGGGATTTGCGGTATTTATCTACACTATCTCAATCAAATGATTGAAAAGATAAATCGATATAAATAATAGTAGGTTGCCGTGCCTTGAAGGGGGAATATCATGATGGAACGGCTGGTTATGCTTACATGCCCAGCGTTGGGAACCCAAGCAACTTACATATAGAGAGTATTCCATGCCAAGGAGAGAGTGAAATGAATACCATATTCAGCCTGAACATCTTAATAGGTACAAAGAACATTATCAAATCATTTACCGTGCATATTCGGCTTCATCTGGTCCGTTTTAGGGAATCCAATGATACAAGCGACGCTTTACCTAGGGTCAGACTCGGCCACGTAATGTCATTAAGGAGAAAGAAAGTTTCCACGGAGTTCATTCTTTTAGTTTTCAGCACTTCTCAAAGCTGTGAAAGTAAATGAAAACGGCCTGTCTTATTCGACATATGTCAACATCGATGTGGTTGGCGCTACGGAAAGGAGACTCGCACGCTGCTCCCTCTGAGATCTAACTTGGAGGACGAACCATTCGGAAACAGCTTGTGAAAGTCTCGAGCTTCGTAATCTCTGAGAGAAGAGCTATAAAGGATTTTTGGTCTATTTCTGACTGGTCATCCGATACCAGTTGTAGCAATTCACGCTCCTTGTCTCTGTTAGGTCCTTTCTACATCCTTGACTCTAGCTCGCTGTGTTATTTGTTACATGAGCATATATATAACTTAGAGTACTTGCATATGAATCTAAATCGTGGATAACAGTCATTCCATCCGCTTGATTGCCTCGTATCTAGTCAACTCAAGGGCCATTTTCAAGGTGTCGTGACACATCTAGTAAGAGAGGCTCTACGCTGCGAATGATCAAGACAATGGGCAGTCAGACACAAGCAAAAGAGAAAATATAGTACAAAACGCAAATGGCATCACAACTGAGCCTTTACTGGAAGAGTTGGGAGTCAGGGTGGGAATACTGGCTTTGCAAGATAAGAGAAAATGGGGTGGGATAAACAGAGTGATGCCGGGACTGAGAAACAATGAGTTGAAGCAAATGGATAGATAACTTTGGGCATTATTCACTGCATATAGGATAATTGTATACGTTTGCCCTTTTTCTGTATTTCTTATTCCCATCTAATAAGCTGTCTTTATGCTTATTTCATTAACAGTTAGTGATTCAACTTAGGGAACTTCAAAGTCATTCTAAGTGACACCAGATGTAAAAGCTGAAACCCAGCTTGCCTTGCCATAATAAAGGACTACAGTACGAGAGCAAATCAATGAAGCATTCAACTCAAATATCGTAGCCTTCTTTCTCAAAATTTAACTGATCCAATCTCTTTCATTTAAGATAGAACTCGAAATAACCCTCATTTATACAGGGTAGCTGGGCTAATCCGGCTTAGTCACCTATTCAGCAAAGGCCAAAGTGCTGTATCAATCAATATTAATACATGTACGTGTAATTTTCATTCATTGTCACCACCGTCATTGCAATACCTTTTTGCTTCTGATCAGGAACCATGTCCGGCAGTATTCGCTTCCACCAAAAGTCCAAGACTGGCTGCAAGAAGTGTAAATCGCGTCGCGTCAAGGCAAATACCTACGGCCGCTAGTTTCCATCCGTAAGAGACACAAGCTGACCGAATGCCAGTGTGATGAAAGAAGACCACAATGTACTGGTTGTCGACGCCGCGGAGATGAATGCGTTTATAGCTCCCTGAGAGAAGACACTAGTCCTATCCCTTCAAGCAGAGAGGAAAGTAATACGCCGCAACCATCCACGCAGCCACTCCTTCAGACTCTATCAGAAGGTCCTCACTACAGCGCCAAGCACTTGCTGGATCTTCGCCTGATGCACCAGTACAGCGTCTTTACAGTACAGTCATTTGAAGCCGTCTGGCGAAATGAAAGGGTTTCAGACGCAATGTTGAGGGAGATACCCCGACTCGCCCTGGAACACGAGTTTCTCATGGACACAGTCCTTCTCGTCGCCATGATTCACCTCGCTTACACGGACCCCGTGTCCCGAGAGAGCCTACCTATCTATCTATACCGCGACCAGGCCCTACGCAGTTTTCGGCAGGCTGTTGCAAGCATATCGACGCAAAAGATCAGTGCCGTCAGAGCTGCATCGCACTTATTGGCGGTGGTCTCTTTCGCGATAGACCGTGTGACCAAGCATTCCGGCATATGGGTCACCAACTGGCTTGCCCTGGCGGTAGGCCAGAGGAATTTCCCGTCCAACGGAAGATTGTATGGACTCTCATCCAGCCAGACAGGCAGCCACTCCACGGGCTCTCTATACGGATCGTTTAGCGACATCTCGCTGCCTGCGGCAGTACTCCCCCAGATTCAAGACATACTTCCAAAGGAGGAAAGCGATTGCGATTGGGGACAACGAGGCACGCTCTACGAGGTCACGGCGAGCCTTGGGACACTCATTGCCATCTTGGGAGAACCCCACGAGCAATTATGGCTAGAGAAGAAGATCAAGGCATGGGCTTTTGATGTTGTGCCTAGCGAGTTTCTCGAAATGATTCAACGAGGAAACCACCGTGCTTTGATCATCCTGGCTTACTACCTTGTTCTTCTTAACCTTCTCCCAACGACATGGATTTATCAGGATGTGGCGAGTCACGACATGGCGATAATAGAGGAAAGTGTCGGGGTGGAATGGCGGAAATACATCTCCATCCCAAAGATGGCAATGCAACTGGATGACAAAGTTTCCATTGTCCAGCTTCTCACCAACAACTCACAAGGTTAATATCTGCGGAGTTAAAGGGACTTCTATAAACCATATAGTATATTGTCTAATTACCTAGCAGCGGAAAGCTCTCAGAAAACTACCTAATAATAATGTAAAAGGGCCCGCCTTGGTTGATCAAAACCCACCACCAACTCCGAAAATCCAAATATGTCTAAATTTCGAAAGAAAAAAAGAACAGATTGCTTTTTCTATCCATATCTTTTGGCCAAACCATCATGTTTGATCACGCTCGTTATGACGTCGCCTTGCCGAACAAGAATGCTATAATCTAGATCACAGCAGCTCTTCGCCTTGTAGATGCGCCATTCCTTTATCTTTTCGCAAGTACTCGGATGGATGGAAGTAGCCCAAGATCGCCAGGACGATAAACATCAAAGTTGAGTCGCAGACATAGAGGTACGCTTCAGACGTCATGATTGCCGAGTCATTGCTGCCAGTGAACTCGATAAGACGGAAAACAGATCGAACAAATATCAAGGCGCTGCTGGAATAGAGCAGGAACATGATACTTTTCCACTGCATTCGGTTACGGCTGTCCAGTACGTGGCTCTCCGGGGTTGGATTTCTGGCAAGTCGGCGCTGGAATACAATTGCTGTGACCACGAAGAGCCCGAAAGAGATGAGCTGCGCAACCAGGCCAACGAGGATAATTGCTTTGCCCAGGCTGAAGTTGTTTGTCAATAAGCCGGAACCCGCAAGCTGGACGACAAAAGACAAGACATCGCCTCCCACAAATATTTTGGTGAGCCACGTCGGTCGAATTGGAGTGTATGTTTCGGCGCGCACCGCAATGATTAATCGTCCGAGTACCATGTAGATGGAGGCCGCAAAGAGGGCCGGGGCGACGAGGATGAGGAGTGTTTGTATGACGAAGAGAGCCACGTTTGTTTCATCTTTGCTTGCCAAGTAGCGAACAACATAACCAACGCTTTCGACTATCGACAATGAGGATCAGCTCAAACTGTGATACTTTCGGGGTAGAGAGCCCTGTGAAGGCAACTGGAACATACAACCACCGCCGACAACAAGTGGCAAGAAATGCCACACGTGGCGACGAAATACGATGAAGGTGTGGTAAATGGTAGCAATGCCGAAGAGAATAGTAAATAGCAGGGCTGCTGTTGGGTTGGGGTTGTAGCTCCAAGGACCGAGAGCCATTGCGAGAGTGCGCTGGGAGTTGAAGGCCCTAACTACGTGTAGTTGCGGGCAGTTTGAAGTTGGGAGAGGTTGCGAATCGACAGTCTATTGGCCAAATTTACAAAAAGTAGATGCTCCTTGAGTATATATACATATATAGATACTCAAGGTTTGTATATTGCTACCATCATGCGGGTTCGCACATCGCACATCGCACTTCGGATATCGCATCTCGCATATCGCTCAGCACAGCCGCATACTTTGTAATTAGATGCGAGTACAGTTTCCTTGCTAGTATCACGGAACAGTACTTGTCGAAAGAGATATATCTCTACGCTCAGTCTTAATCTCTCCTATTGTTATGTTCCCTGCTCTTTAAAGGAGAAATGAATGAGTGCATATACTCCGTATTGCGATCAGAACCCTGTAGTCATTAAGACGGACCCTCTCACGATGCTTGGCTCATACTTTTGTGTGAGGCAGCAGCCTCTCCCGGACGCAGTAGTGGCACAATGGTATCGGCGAACCGGTTACCCACTTCCACTAAGGCGGAATTAAACTCCTCCCCTCTGCCAGCGACAGTAAACAGCTTTAACACGATCCCTTGTCCATTCATATCTAGAGCGTTGTGCATCGAGGCGAAGCACAGAATCAATCCGCCTTGGATAAAGTTTGCCTGCACAATAAAGACGGGGAGTTCAATTCCGGCTTTGAACTAGTAGCCCATGCCTTTCATTAAACTAATAACGTCGCCATCTAACATTGCGAATGGCGCGTCGGCTTTTAGTATCTCCTCATAAGATGGGCAAAGCTCAGTGCAATCTTTACGCTGCATAGATGGCTTGTTCTAGTGTGGTGGATAAGGGACAATCTCATATGTACCAGAATTGGTCGAAGTTTGGCCTAAGCTGACAGCAGGCGGAGCGCGCTGGAATTGAGAGTCGCCAGGATCTCATCGCGACTTGCACCTGGCTGTTCGGCGAATCCCAGCACGATGACAGTGTATGTGTCTCAGCAAAGCCGGCCGAAAATCCCGGGCTGTCGCAACTTTGAGTCCATGTGGTGATGAATGGCAAGGGCTTGAAGGTGAGATGGAAAGCAAGCAAGGCACCAAATGTCATCTTAACCCTCTGACTGCCAGCAATTAATAAGGACCGTGCCAGGCGATGGTCAGCTACATGTAGACTGTTCTAACAGCATTCCATCGCCGATCACAACCTTTTGGGGGCTTATTAGTACAATGTAGTAGATCGTCCCACGTTTTCGGGGAGAACCCTGCGGATCGCCGGCGTACATGTAGCTATCAAGAAGTGGCTGCCGGGGCGCCGGTGCTTCCCCGCAGGGTCCGGGCTCGGGCTTCCGGACCAGGTCACACCCCCTCCGATGGATGCGCCGTGGTATTATGACGACGCCGGCGGGCCTGCAAATCAAGAAATCCGTGAGCGTTGGGAGTACCTACAGAGCGTGACGGAAGCAGAAGAACGGATTGAGTAGGTACGCTTTATGTCAGGGGACGTATTGTGTAAATAGAGATGCAAGTGTTGTGAGCTGTGCTACAGATAAAGCCGACGGGAAGGTTTAAAAAGGAAAAAAACTACTGCCGTGACGGGCACTCTGGATTCAGTATCGCTTGGATAGCGGATTAGTTGATAGCCCTGGATCGAAGCGCACCTTCACCATGGCGGGCCTTGAGAGGGGTCACGACAGTGAGCATCATGAAGGTGTGTGATGTGATGGGTCGACGGTGAGAAAGGGTCCATCAAACTTACACGCAGGACTATACAGAGTAGGGCCAGTTCTATCATGCGGCGGCAGCCTGCAGTTGGAGAACGTGAACGAGTCATACGAGTGCCCTGGGGTGAGAAGGAATATAAATTTTCCACGTTTTACAACTGCCTTTTCGGGTCGAATATGTGAAGCCGGCGGCTTTCTTGCATAGAGTGGAGAACACCGGTAGCCGCATGCATCCTTTTACGCCTCATAATATTACACGACGCCTTATCAGACTTGGTAAGCCTGAACCACCACTGTATCGATACGGCAGCTCTTATGCCCTCACCTTCTTGTTTCAGTTACTGTAACGTTTGTAGGATTGCGTAACAACGCTGCAAAGGGTAACTCGGATTCTTTTCACGCGAATCTCATTGTTTTCTACTCCACAAAGACTACTACTGTAATATTGCCTAGTTCGCACACCGGTTATCGGCACATCGTTTATATTCATGATTTCTGACCTCGTTTGTAGAGCACTATAAACTTACATTCATTTGCAGCATAAACGGGCGCCCTGTGGAGGCGTAGTGAGGCCTTTAGGTCTTTACAATACATCAATAAGACTGTATATACCCCTCTTGTAATGCCGAAGTTCCGTGTTGTCGGCACATTGTTTGTATTAGTGATTCCAAACTTCATCTCTACACTCAGTATGAGAGACTCTGAATCTCCATCTTTGAGTGCCGAAGTTCCGCGCTGTGGGAATGGAATAGATTGGCTCCCAACATTGGAGAAGATAGATGAAGATGAAGGCTGTTCAAAGCCGCATATAAATATCCCGCTGGCCCCCTTTGTGTTGTTACCTTCATGATATACTCATCAGCATTTTATAAAAGTCAACTTGTATATATTCATTCCAAGTACATAAAAATGGTGGCCAACATTGGACTACTCCTAGCTGGCGCGGCACTTGCTGCTGCTGGTGGTGTCAATCGCAGTCTTCCCCTTCCTCCTGGCACCCGAACTCTCAAAGTCCTTGCTTCTTTAGCCACCGACACAGCCGTTACAGGCACTGCCGCCGTGTACGGAATCAACGACAATGAGAATGCCAACGGCGGTCTTGGATGCAGAGCCTACTACGGCGACGGCAGCGCCGGTGCTGGCTGGCCGTCCATCAGCCAATGGGTCTCGTTCAACTACATCTGGCAAGTCAACTACAACAGCATTCAGAACTCGTGTAGCCAGTACGGCGTCCCCAATCTCTCTGATGACGAGATGAACGACCTAGAGAACGGCATCAACGACATTGCCAACCAGTTCAACATCGACCACCGCTTCATTCTGGCCGAAATCTTGACGGAGTCTTCCGGCTGTGTCCGAGTCCCTACTACGGGTGGTCCAGCGACCGGCATCTGGAACCCTGGCCTGTTGCAAGACTTTGATGGATACTACACCTGCAACTGCAATGAATACAACGGCGTGTACAACGAGTACGGTGAGACCTGTGGTATCGTCAACCCATGTCCAGCAGGTGAGTATAATTTTCACGAACAACTTCTGGTTCCAATCTTTGTCTTGGACTAACCATATTGCTATAGACACAATCACCAACATGATTCGAGAGGGCGCTGTGGGTACCGATAACGGAGTCGGTCTCAGCTTTCTCATCAACGCAGCTGAGGCTCAGGGCGCCCAGGACGCCCAGGTCTTCTACGTTGCGTCTGAGTGGTACAACCAAGGAGAGTACTCGCCCAACGTGGGTGGATCTTTGAACGCGAACTGTTACGCCCAGAAGGTGGCTCAGTGGCTCACTGGATGCACAAATCCGGTTTCATGCTAAGATATTAGTCTTGAATTCGTTTCAAAATAGATGATAATATCTTGCTTCCAATCCTTTATCTACAAATTGTGCATGTTTCGTAGCTGGCTAATGGAAGCCGTTTAACCGATCATGAATTTCGTAGGACTGGCACTCGAATGCATCCAGCCACTTAACAACGTCAACAAGTGCCTGGGTAGTCTTAGGCGACTTTAGGTTAAGATGGTTGGCCAGAAGATATATCTCACTGATGGAATTGTTACTATGCAGAATAAGAAGCGCTTGACATTTATTCTTTTACCTGTAGTCCACTGACGAGCGAGGCTGCTATTCAGAGAACTATACGTCAGTCAGATATTCTCATTGGGGTCATTATTAGATTCCAAACAAGCATTAACTGCCCTCATTTAATTAGTACCTGACTATTCAAAAGGGTAATGATAAACCTCTCAAATATCAGCCTTGCACTAGCGCAGCAACTGATGCGCGAGATCAAGATCCACCTTTCGATTCTAATAATCGAAATATGCTCGATAGCAACAAGGAGATTACGACCGACTTGCTTTGCGGCGTCAACCTCACGGCTCCGAAATAAGTTACCTCTCAAGCTGATGTACGTATGCCTTTCGCTGCTCTAAATAGCATCGGTTGTAACTGTGTATTATGATGTTGCTCCATTAACCGCTAGGTTTTTGTAGTACAGCTTGAACTACCTACATGTATATTTACCTGTACTCTCAGCAATATAGGTTAGGTGGGAGACAGCGTAGCTCTACAACAAAGCCCCTACTAAAAAGACTTTACAACAGCTAAAGCGACCGAATTTAATAGTAGCTGATTAATGCTGCCTCTTTCGTGTGTCAACCCAATAGGGAAGAAGGATAATCCGGCTTCCAATTAGAACAAAGGTGTGCCTACGGTCGTGTCCGGTCGGAACGACCACAAACGATCACAGACACTTACACTCATTATAACCAAGTATATAAAGCTAGAATAACCTCCTTCTATAACCTAGCTAGCCAGTCGTTAACACAATACAAACCTTTGACCATCTCATTGCTTAGTATTACACAAACCCAACCCTACGGGAATAGGACTGAACCGTCACATTCAACTGCCGGACACTCGCCGTGCGATCCTCTCTTGTGGGCCACTTAACCTTCTTCTCCCCATTCTCACCTTTTCTCTCTTCTACTAACTAGGTACATGTAGTACTACCTCTCTGGTACCTCTACCACGACTCCGGCTCGCACACTCTCTTTAATGTAATCTCTTATACAATCTCTTATACAATCTCTTATACAATCTCTTATACAATCTCTTATACAATCTCTTATACAATCTCTTATACAATCTCTTATACAATCTCTTATACAATCTCTTATACAATCTCTTATACAATCTCTTATACAATCTCTTATACAATCTCTTATACAATCTCTTATACAATCTCTTATACAATCTCTTATACGCAACCCCGCCGCCTCAGCGCCAGACCCTGGCTCTATCTTCCGGTGCTAAATTCTTGTGGGGTACATGGACCTTGGTAGACTCCACACAAGCTTGATCTGGTTAGTAAGCCTTGATTGAATGCAACTTGACTGCGGCAGTGGCGCAGCTATCCTCAGCCTCAAACCTTCTTCAATTCACAATTCACATTGTCTCTTCGTCGAAACTACAAACAACAAGACAGAGAGCGAGCAAGCCGGGGTCTGTTTGGTAGCTTGATATTGTATTCCGCCTGCCACTGACTGAGCATTTGTGCGCCCCAGCATGGGCGATCGTGGCGACGGCTGGATCACCGTGGGCCGACGCTTGGCCCTTGAAGGCGAATCGACATGGGCAGAACAAGAGGTGAGGGAGCGGGAGGCCATTGCGGCGTGGGATCATGACGAGCAGTGGCCGAGTGTGTGAGTCATTCGAACAAGATGCAGCCGGGGTTTAAGACAGCTGGTGGCTGCAATTGGAATCGGGGCTGCAGCTGTGAAAAGAAAATGAAATAGAAATCTTGGAAGCTAATTCGGACAATCCATCCTCAACCAGGCACAAGCCAAACTTCAACGGCCCTGAAGCAAAACGATTCGACTCCCGTCTAACCCATCTCGACTACCTCGGCGGCGGTGCCTTTGGACGTGTTGACAAAGTGACACATGATGCCGTTTGCCTCGCTCGGAAGCGCATTCAGCGCCGCCGTGGCCTGACAATCGAAGACTTGCGCCAGGAAGGGCTGACGATGCGCAAGCTGGATCATCGCCATGTCGTCAAGCTGGTGGCGGCTTACATGCCAAAACCACACGAACTATGCCTGCTCATCTGGCCCGCCGCCGTCTGCGATCTCGACACTCTGCTGGACAATCTAGACTCGATACGAGCAGGCACAGGAGACCGCGAGGACATCTTAGCACGGCTCGATGCGCTGGAGATTAACGACTTGAGCGCAATTGAGCCCTCGGCTGTGGACCAAAACATGGACTCGCTTGCAAGATGCCCATATGAGTTCCTTCGTGGCGTCGTTGGCTGCGCGGCTCGCGCAATGGCTTACTGCCACCACAACGACGTTCGCCATCTCGATATAAAGCCATCGAATATCCTACTCAAGCCCGGCCGGGTGTATTTGGCTGACTTTGGGATTTCAAAGGATGTTAGCGGCCAGGAACAAACCACCATCGACGGCAACCCTGGCACAGAAAAATGGCGAGCCCCGGAACTCTACAGCCAGGATAGTTCTAGTATGCAACTCTCAGACATGTATTCTCTGGGACTAGTCTATCTCAGCATCGCAACGGTGCTGTACAACGTCAGGCTCTCTGAATTTGACGACGCTCTGAAATATCAAGCCGATCTTTCCCGCAGCGAGAAGCTCGCAATTCGAGAAGACAATCTCAAGCGCCTCCTCGAAAAACTCACATCCCACGCCTTGGTGACGCCGCAATTCATGTTTACTTATGAAGGCCAAGAAACAGTCAGGCCGCGACCTCTCGTGAATCTCATTACCAAGATGATATCACCTGTACCCCGTGCTCGATTACCGGCCGACAAAGTGGACGAGAAGCTATCCATGATAGGAGGCATTCACCAGATATATCACGGCGAATGTTGCAAACGTCCTGCCTCTTGGGTTGAAGATAAATGGGACAAAAAATTCGTTGCCCTAATGAGTCTCAAGGCAGAGAACGATGACCTAAAAAAGAAGATTGCCGATTTGCACGGCAGAGATGAGACATACGAGAGGCGCTTGGAGAATGCGCGAAAGGCGCATGAGCATGATGTCGCCAAACTCCAAGCGCTATTGAAGAGCGCCGAGGAAAAATGCCAGCAGCTAGAGCAGGCCCAGGGAGGGCGCAGAAGAAATCATGATCGTGACCATCATAACCAGCATCAGCATCAGCATCAGCACCGCCAACCGGGACAAGGATCAAAACCACGCAATGCTCCCACTTCTCCTTCACCAGCTTCTCGCGGCGTCGGTCTCGGCCTGACAAAATCCAAGTCGACACCGTCAGGTATCCCACAGCGGCCACCACTCCAGCCTCGGTACCAGACATCACCTCGGGCCTCCTCGGCCAACTTTCATACGCCCACCCCACCGTCTCGTTCAACGGAATCATTATCGCGATTCAGCAATACCTCAACAATCAAGGCCGTGCAGCAAATATCGCCCGGCCTGCCAAATAGGACCCCGAGCACGACAAGTCTGTCGGGATACACGCTGCGGTCCAGGGGTTCGGGATCTAAACTGCCTCTTCCCGTGACTCCCGGCAGCCGATCAGGGACCCCCAACCTCAACCAGGAGCAAAGTCTGACAGACAGCAGCATGGCTTCGTCCATCTTTTCCAGAAAGAGCGTGGATACCGTGCCGACGCCTACTCACAACAGCCCAGCCGTAAGCAGAATATTAGAACCCGACGACAAACCAGACGTCCACTGGGGGGCACTTCCCACCCAGAGAGAGCGGAGAGAACGAAGACCCTCGACGCCTCCGCCTCCTCCGAGCCCGGGCTTGTCACTGTCTTCTTCGGTCATGTCATCGCCGACAGCACTGAGGGCTGACCTTTTGTACGGAGACGACGGCGATCAAAACGTGACTGTGAGGCCACGGAAGATTGCCACGCTACAGCCAATGAAGAGCTGGGCTGAAGTAGCCAAGAAAGAGTTCAAACAACTTAGGAGATTGCAAAAAGAGATGGATTGAGTAAGAAGACAAGAGAAAATATGGTGCATTTTATGGGGAATTGGTGTTTGAGCGTATATACCAAAAAGCATTGCGTTATCGTATTTTGAAGGGACATGACTTGCATAGCGCCGGTACAAATCGATATGATAGCCCTGATATCATTCCTTACCATCACAATACCCCTTGTATTTATTGAAATAAGAATACATGTTCGTCGTCTATAGGTCTTCTATTTTTTTAATCCTCGAAACGCCCAGCACGGTTCAATCCGGCTCCCCGTGGTATATCGTAGTATATAGATATTGTACAGCCATAATATTACAATCATATCTCGTCATTTTATACAAACTCCCCTTTCCCGTCTCAAGAAAGACAAATAGAAGAGCAGCCATCTCTCTCATGTTAGTCGCCTCGCTGGCCAACGACACGCTTCCCCGCCCACTTCAACATCCTACCCTCTTGGGACTTGACCAACGCAGCCCAAGACGGCGATAGGAATGGATCTTGCGTTTCCTCACCCTCTTCCAATCCCTCGTCTCTGGGCATAGTGCTTCGTATCACCTCCAACAGAGGAAGCGCGGGAATAGGACTAAGTCCAACATTCGGAGGTGCATCGTCGTAATCCAGCTGGCTCCTCCGTGACGCAGCCCGGCGGTTGTTGTTGTCCTTCCTCTTCGTAGCATCTCTTCTACCCCGTTCTCGTTCGTCCAGGGATCTTTCTTGCTCGACGAGCTGGTGAAGGGCTTCTCCCCTAGCAATCCAATCCTCCCACGTCTTTTCGATTTTCAACTCCCACCATAACCGTGAGAGCTGCACGCTCCACCCGAAAGTCTCCATCTTGGGCCTATCCTCTCTCCCCGACTGACGCAAGTCTTGCTGCTTTCTTTTGCCCCCTTTTGAACTCTCTCCCGCTAATAACTCGTCCATCATGCGATCCCACTCATCCTCCAACGCAGCTTCCGGAACAACCCTCTCATCGATATCCAAAATATTCATAATCCGACTCTCGAAGATGCGGTTCTTGCGCCCAATCATCCTAGACATGACGTGCGGCTGTGGTTTCTTCAAGCGCACAAACGGTTGGCCGTCCGCAGTGGCGCTCACGGAGGGAACTTTTCTGGGCCCCGTGAGCGAGTCTTTTGGTCGTGGGAGGATGTTGGAAGTGTATTTCGGGGGGTCGTTGGCTTTCGCAGTGTTGATGATCAGTGGTTCGGGGGGGAGGACGGGTTTATATTGTGGAGGATGGGGGATTGCGCGTGATGCGGCGGCTGTGTCGCGGATGGATTGGAGATGTTGTATGATTTGGGTGTGTTCAGGAGAATTGGGAGTTTGAGCTTTCGTGAGGAGGTTCAAGAACTGTATTTCATGTACTTTTTAGTTACAGAACATTCTTTTAGGTACGAATTCATGATATGTTAACGCACCTTGTATCCCGCTGCCATGGCTGCATATATAAGTCTGAAGCTCGTATACCCCGAATTCTTCTCAAACCGCCTCCTTACAATCTGAGAAATCGGCTTCTGCGCAACATCTTGCGCCCCGGGAATGCGACTCGCGGTTCGTAAGAGGGCGCGATATAGGGCGAGAGCTGCTGTGCGATGCCGCGAGTTGCGGGCGGCGATGAATGTCGAGCGCGACATGGTTTCTCAAGGAGAGGGTATTGTTTGGGCGGCCATTGGACGTATTATCGTGGGTGATTCATGATGCTGATATTGATATTCTTCTTAGAGGTTTGAGTGCAGTTTAGATTTGCAAAGCTCTCTAGCGATGGTGATGCAGCATTATCTTATCAGCAAAGTGCTTGAATGGAGGGGGGGTCCGTAGATTTTCCGCATTTGGCAGTGGAGGCATCAGATGTCAATCTACCTGACATCACATCACCGACCTGACTAAGACGATAGACATGGAATCACAAGAATCACGCTACAGAACTCCTGTCTCAGCTTCTATTATGACGATTGTCTTTGTTGAAATCTTCCATGTGCCTGATTTAAAAATTAAAAAGCCACAAGGTGAGACAAGAGGCGCATTCCACGTTGGCCAATGTCTCACTTCAGTCTTGTTCGTATTCGGACTCGCAAAAGAAGGCAAAAGCTTATCCGAGACCACATTGTCGCAACAAGACTAAAACCGGCCATGTGCTCAACTCAATCTCGAAAAATCCTGCAGGAATGCGAGACTAAACAAAAAATACGAGTACTCGAGATTGATTCCCAATGTTGATCATGATCATATGGTGAGATGCAGCACTAGGTGCTTCTTTCATCGACTGCCTGATATTTAGATACTTTACCTGTACCTTACCGGGACCAAGGTGAGATGGTCATCAGGTATTAGCATTAGCCCGGTCACCATCTCTTCGCAATTAGGTCACCACCGTCTCGTTTCTTTGGGTGATTAGGTCACTGTCCCTTTCCCGAAAGCTTGCATGTGCTATTAATACCAATTATGGCTGATATGTGCTATGTTATCGCGGGGTGGCGGCACGTTTAGCTGTCAGCACCTGTTAGCTCTTGGCCTTAACCTAGATGTCATGATATTTTAGCCCAAAAGCATGTCACTACTACACATCTCAGATCAGATGCTTATCAGACGCAAAAGGGAAGAATGAATCAACAGAGTTCGCCTAGAGTCACGGCATGTGAAAGAGGGTTTGGCCATCTGCAGGGCAAGCAAGCCAAGCCATGTGCATGCTGCCTATTGTCGATATTCCATTGGCAGCTCTGAGGAGCCAATCGCATTCACCACCCGACTTGATTGGCTTCCCGACAAGTCACACGGATAGATGTGATCTGTATGTTTTGCCAAAAACACCACGACTAGGATCAGAAGCCGTGGGGTAAGGTAAGGTAGTTATCAGCTCGAGATCGTTCCAGGGCTTCATGAGCCGAGCCGAACGTGCAAGGGAGAGAGACGGCCTCGGTTCGAGAATCACGCCATGGCCTGTCCCCAGCGTTCGAACCATTGCATCATGAGATGAATGGTGAAGAGATTCATCTCCCAACTCTATCCTGTTTTGAGTTTTTTAAGGTTTGATAATGCAACTCTCGTCATCCCATACCTATGCACTGATATGGCTGACTTCGGCCAACTTGGGTAAAATCTTACGACCCGTTACTATGGATACTGCCAAGCATGGAAATCTCAAAGGCCAAGCCTGGCCCAGAGCATCGGGATTGTGACCGTCATTGAGGGGTTCCAAATAAGGCAAAGGGCATTTACGAGATGAAAAGAACATCAGCACTTGGCCGTACCCACGCGGCATCTGATCAAGTCGACGCCAATCTCAAAGGGCTTACTTGCACATGCCGCCAGCCAAAGATCAACAGAAACCAATGGGCACGCTGACTTGGGCATCTGAGAGAGAGACGTAATCCTCCTACGAGGCCTCGTCGTCATGTCCTTTCCCTTTGGGTACCGTGCCCGCGCGGCAGCTTACATGTCCAACCAAGCTCGCTCTCGTTTGGACGCCTTCTATGGAGAACATGTAGGGAGCATCCATTGATTGCCTTGGATTGGGGAAGCGTGGCGCTGGGACTAAGAGCCGTGGGAGCACGCCCAGCCGGCTCCTGGCAAGGATTGATCCTTCGACAGCTGTGCCGAGAACAAAGAGGCAGACAACTGTCATTGCCTAGGGCTGATTTGAGGGCGCCGAGCTGTCATTGGCCTAGTCGTAAAAAGAGCCGTCCTGAGAACCAAAGAGAAAGAAAAAAACTAGGAGAGGAGAAGTGTCGAGAGAGTTGCCGCCGCTTGGTAAGCGCCATATCCCCTTTCCGCTGAACCACTGGGGATCGATGATTCCAGGTCTTCGGTGAGCATTACCAAGCGGAATATCCACCGGCCAAAGTGAAGCAAATTTTTTTTCCTTTTCCCTCTTGGTCTTCACGGCAACGATGGGTCAAGGATTTCGGAAGCGTAACAAGGCCGAGGCTAGGCAGAATGGGGATTTTTTCGAGCGTGGTGGAGCGTGACGGCTTCATCAGTTTAGCCTTGTGCAGCAAAGAAACAAAAAAGCACGTCCCGGAAGATCGGGCCCGCGGACTCGGTCCCGGCCGAGGATTCTTCACTTTTCGAGTCTCCGTTTTCTTTCCACAGCGTCAGTGCTCTGGGGACTATTTCCTTTGGATATGACTGTGCTGGACTTGGCGCGAGAAATTTCTCGCAGCAAGGCGGAGCCTATAAGCGGGTTAAGGTTTTTGATAGAGGAGTCTTGAGTACGGAGTAGGCCTGGATTCAGATTGTTTGTTTTGTCCGTGATTCGAGTTACTGTACGTCGCATCGCTCTAGCCGCGGTATGCAGTATGCAGTAGCAATATGCGCATGGAGGTTGCTGGTGCCAGATAGTCCAGGCATCGTCGCATCTTCTCCTTGACCATCGGCTGTTGTTACTGGCCGTGATGATGCAGGGCGCAACCAGGTCAGGCCAGCCACTGGACGGATGTCTCTCAGCCGCAAACAGTCGGTGAGGTGTGGCCCGACAAAGCCCGATTTTTGGCTTTTGAGTCCATCGCGGACTAGCATTTGCTCTAAATAGGGCGGAACGGTCGGAGGTGGGACTGGTCCGTGTAGGAGCCGCAGATGGTTAGTGATACTCTATTAAGCATTCAGAACGTGCTCCGTATCACCTCGGAACGAGAGAGAAGCAGGTCCTGTGTTAACTAATTACAAGTAGTTAGCATGTATGAGCGATGAGTAATGGCGAGAATGAGGACGGCACAAGGGCAATGTCGGGCAACGGTGCCCCCATTGTGTTCGTGGAGAGGTGAGCCAGAACCAGAGCCAGACTGATCTGATGTCTCTCTCCCTCGCTACGCTGCTGGACCAGACGGATACCAGACGGAACTGGACCAACGGGGACGCGGAGCGCGAGAGCAACCCAGATTCATGCATGGCAGACCTAAAACAAGACCTCGAATCCCACCTCGTCGACGTGCCACGCTTGGATCTGCCTCCTGCGCATGTGCTCCCTCCATTTCTGCCCATCCTTCGGCAGGTGGATTGACCAAGTGGGTGGCCAGCCATTGGACGACAAAGGCTTTCAGGCCGGCAAGGATTCCATTTCCCTCTATCCTGCCTCGGAAAGGCGGGCTGATCCCTGTCAGAAAGCAAGACCAAAAAGTAGGGGCTGATCTCCAAATTCTCCATTCGCCGGCAACGCACGCACTATCTTTTTTTGCTCGGCGGCCCGCCCACGACTGGGCCACGGCGCCTGGCGAGTCCGAATACGCCGATGTGTGAAGGAGGACGAAGGAAAAAAGGAAGCAAAACAGAAGAAGGAGAGGACTCAGGAGCAAGACGAAAACGCGAGTCCGACGCCGTGGTACGATGGTTGAATGCATGAACCAAGGAGAATCTTAGTACCTCGTACAGTCGAGAAGCTCAAGTCGGTCTGGAGGATACATTCGACCCGGTACCGGTACATTAGGCGCCTGCATCTCATCACATCTGATTGTATTCTCTACTTCCGCGTTAAGCCTTGGACGGCTGCTGGTTGACTGGACAAGATGTGCCTCGACTTTGTACTCATATGTAGTAGAGGCGCGTAGCGGAACTTGTACAGTAAGCGCATGCCGCACATGTCATGTCTTCCGGCTGGGCATCGTCTGAGCATGCACTCCTTTCAGGGTTTCCACTCTGCAAGCAAAGAAAATCTCCTTCTAGCACGGCACGAGCTAGTATAGTAGAGAGACCCATTTTGATGCCTAGGTAGACAAGGTAAGCATTTGAAATGGGAATACCATCAGATCCGTGGCCTGGATATAGGATAGTGGGCATATACAAGCCTTGCTATAACAAGTAAACAATCGGGGGGACTGGTCATCCCAAGTACCCTCTAGGTAGTAACACGTACATTCACAAAGCAGGGCAATGCAAGGGAGGGCCTGTCGATGCCCTGTTGAAGCAGCCAAATGCGTGTCTCACTCTCCTCTTCCTTCAATGACGCACCGGTCACAGGTACATGGCCCGGACATGCCCAGTACGCCCAGATCCGAGCGGCTCTCCCGGCTCCACGGACAACGTTCTGAATCTGCTGCTTGTCAGTCTGCCGACCGAGTGGCGACATTCCTTGAAAAAAATAGGAAAAAAACCCAAAAAGCCAATGAGCGCTAAGATTAAACTT
Source organism: Trichoderma guizhouense (assembly GCA_002022785.1). Classification (NCBI taxonomy): domain Eukaryota; kingdom Fungi; phylum Ascomycota; class Sordariomycetes; order Hypocreales; family Hypocreaceae; genus Trichoderma; species Trichoderma guizhouense. Next base: position 1,885,667 of record LVVK01000017.1, read on the forward strand.
GCCAGGTACATGGAGGTATAAGTCCACATGTCCCACGCCACAGCCTTCCTCGGGTGCTGAACAAGCCCAGAAAAGCTGTGCAACTCCAATCGCCACTTGCGGCGCCCCATCTGACGGCTAACCTCGATACTACTAAGACCTAGTTGTATCTAGCAGCTGGTCTGGTCTCCTCGGACACTTTTACGAAGTACATACATCATGTCTGTGTACTAATACGGCGTGCCGTCCATCATCTTATTCGGCTCGACTTGAATTCTGTTTCAGGTTTTGAATCCTCGAATCCTCCTTGGTCTCGCACTGACTCTCGCTGCTTGCTCCCTCCGAACATTGGACTCGGGGGTTTTGAGCAAAGGATTGTGAAAAAAAGGGAAGAAACGGAAAAAGGAAAAGAAAACAAAAAAAGGGACGAAACAAAAAACCCCCGATCTGGGATTTTCCTCCTCGGACTGCCGCGCACATCAAACTCCGCTTTGAATCGGACGCGGGCTTTTCTGTCACCCCTACGTACCGTTCAGGGACCCCCGTACATGGTACATGCCCACCCGGCTGTCGTCCCACTAATAAGGCTCTGGTCGCGTGCGGACTGATGTACCGGTAACCTCCGGCTCTCCCAGTGCAGCCTCTCTTCTCGAAGGGCTCAACTCTGTTTCTGTTCCTCTGTCGACAAGCCACATCAACAAAGCGACATTGACTTTCTTCTTCTTCCTCTCTCATCGTCATTCTTTTCCCCATCTCTCCTTCATCATCGCATCGCACCGGTACCTGGAGTACGGCAGAATCATAACTCGACTGCTCAACGGACTCAACCCTCGCTTATACATCTTAACCAACTTGCTATAAGCGCCGGTCGCTTCAACTTCCATCAACCTGTCGCTCAGTCATTGATATCTTCACCACTCGAACTCCTACAATTCCTGTTACCGAACCCGTAGACGACGGCCATCGACAGTAAAGCTCATCTTATCCCGATTTTTCTTGCTTCCACAGCGCGGCGTACCATTTCCTTGAATCTCAGCTCTCACATATCCGACGACGAATACGAACCCACTACATAGACGCCTCTTTTCATTTTGTCATATATACGATTGATATCCACCACGACTGCACACACTTTATTCCTCTCCCACTCGTATGCCGACCATAGAATACGACGCAGAACGACCATCCTGGTTCGTTCGTTCTCCAATCCCTGGTCCTAGGGCGGTGTTATAGATTTGCTTCACATATACATACGCACACAACCTCGGACATCATGATTGTACACTCAGGAGCGGCCCTTCACGGCCATGAATTCTCAACGCCATCTGAAGAACAGCCTCAGCCAAGCCGCTTCTCCTTCCTGTCTGCTCTCCGACCACTCTTTGACACCGAGCCGACAACTCCCACGGAATCCACAGAGCCTACCTCACCTACCTCATCTACCTCACCAGTTCCCGACTCCAACGACCCTCTCCCACCTCGCTCGGCTTCCGTCGCTGAGACTCGCAATCCTCGTTCCTCTCTTGCAAGTCGGCGCCGTACCACGTCTGACATCGCCACTGTCCGGTTCCGTGAACCTCATTCCGATATTGTCGGCCAGTCCGACGTCCCCAGTGAGGATGAAGATTCCATCTCTGGTTCTGAAGCAAGCGAGCGGACAGACTCTTCAATTCGGCTCAAGAGGAGAAAGCGTGGACCGCGCAAGTCATCGCGATATGCGCTGGCATTCCCAGCGCCTGGCTTGCGCACCAAGCAGCGGGCCTTTTTCCAGATCCGGCCGCGAGTATTACTGCAACTTCAGAAGCTCGGGGAGAAGCGCGCGATTCCGGCGTTTGACGTTGTTCCATCAAGCCTCATTGCGGGAAGTCTGATTATCCCGGCATTGGTCAAGGCGTTCCCTCGCATGTTCCATGCCAAGCCTCATCTTGGTCAGAACGATCTTCTCTTGGTCCGGAGGGACGACTTTGCTCACAAACACGACGGTCATGGCCATGACAACGCATATGATAGCAGTACCAGTCTGGATCATAAGGATGTCCTAGCCGTCATCTGCACATCCGACGACGATGACTACGCCAAGATTGTGCTCCAGGATGGAACAAGCTGGGTTACTAGTGCCAGAGCCAATGGGTCATATGAGTTTAACCATATCAACGATCATGGGGAGGCCGTCAAAGCTCGATGGATCAAGAGGCCCTTGTTCTCACCGAGGGCAAGCTGGGGATCTGCCCATACAGCCAACACAACTCCTTCATCACCGACTACTTCCACCACCCCGGACGGCAAGTGGACATTTAGCATCATCGAGCCGTCAACACGTAGACATCCGGTACAGGGAATCCTGGATTCTACATGCTTGGAAATTTACGATACATATACCACCATGTCCACATCCAGCGGCATCTACTCTCCCATTACACCAGATATGAGCGGCATCTCAGAAGACGCAACCAACACTACAGAGGAGAGACCGTCGATGGAGGTTTCCGAATACAACAAGACTCTCATGATGGCCACGGCGACCTGGATCAGCCTCCGACAGAGGGGCTGGCCTGCATCGGCAACTCCCAAGATTCCCCGAGCCGTATCCCAGCGTGTCAGCTCAGGGCGTGCCCAAGCATGCGATATTGTTAGCAGCAGCTCAGGAGAGGCGAATCCCCGAATTTCATTGGCCGATGCCTCACCTGAGGAGTTGGCTGCTGCTCGCAACATGACCTCTGGCAAGCTTCGGCGAGCAATGTCTTCGGGAAGCGAGTTTATGAGGAAAAGACGCGAGGCGGCGGCAGTGTCGGCGACGTCTAGCATCACGGAGAGGGAGTCGGACGAAAAGCATGCGGATGATCTCAAGATTAGGGAGCAAACGGGGACATGCCGGACGCGTGTGCGGCGGCTGGCACAAAGAGTATTTCACCACTCGAGCAATCAACGAGTTTCATAACATATGCCGTGATCATCTTTTGGCGGACGCTTCCATCATTTTGTGTAGCAATCTGCAGGGATGAGGGATTGTTTTTGTTCTTTGTATATATTTTTGTCAGGGCAAATGTGAATGGGACAGACATGGACATTAGCATCAACAGCGTTGTTTTCTTTGTTTTACGCCTCTAATTTGTAGGCTTGCGAATACATACTCTCCAATTATCATATGAGCTATCGTTGAATTCAAATTGTATGGTGTTTTGTAGTCCATCTGATGTTAGTGTCACTTGCATCTCGGGTTGATATGTGAGGCTGTAGCATGGCACGAGACAGGGCGTGTTTCGCTATTGAAGCTGCATGTTCCGGCTTGGCTGAGATCCTAGTAAGCCTACATGTACCCTGTAGGGATCTCTCCTGTCATGTTAAGCCAGGATCTATGCACATGACGCCTGTTTGCCATTCATGGAATTTGCAATCACTGCCGGCTTGTTCGGGGTGGCCCGTGATTCCGGGCTGAATGATGGGCTTCTGGTGACAAAAATAGGTCGACACTGAATCATGCAGGCGTGGATCTAATATGGACGCTCAACGCTGCTGAAAGCGCGAATCAACCACTTTTTCTGTGGCTATTCTAGCATTTTGTATGCATCTGCCCACTGACAAGTAAATACCTGTAAATGCCTGCATCATAACCCCCGCGAAATGTCTCGATCTCAACCCTGTCTAAGTAGCCCGTGATTTTGGAACTGCAAGGGTCCAGTTCGGCGAGACAGGCTGCCGCTAACTGACGTGTTCCCAATTCTCAAGTGCCGTACGGAGGTGCGGAGGTGCGGAGGTACGGACCTGGAGTATGGCCTGGCGTGCTCCGTGACAAGTACCCCCAAAACTGCCTAAACGCTCCGGGGCTTCACAGGTGGCACTGGAGCTAAGATGCCTGCTAACGCGGCCGCTAATGTGCCCGCTCTGGGCTCTTCCCGCTGGAAGCATTGACGCATCAGTGCTGTGCTGCCTGTAAATTGCTGGACTGCCGTTGAAGCCTTGGGGTTGCAGCTGTTAACAGTTCGTTGAAAGCACTAGAAGGTCGAGGTACTCGCGGCAGCTGCCACAGCTGGGCACATGTCCAGGTACCCATACCGGCCGGATTAGGCCCACGACCCTGTGTCGTAATGCCACTTTGATTTGATCCATCCATTGGAAATCCATTGGCCGTGCCTTTAATCCTGCCCCTGCTTGCAACTAGCATCAGCATCATTGCTGGCCTCGTTTTGCATCTGTAACCGGCCTCTGCCATTTCCATTATCCCCTTTCCCTCCATTTTATTTGTATTTGCGTCCGCCGTCCTGCGGATTCCCCCATGGGTAGCCTCAGCGCCCATCGCCGTCCTTGAAACGCCAACAGTCGTTGCCCCAGAGCTTCGGCTTCGAGCAAAATCGCAGCCTCTCCCTCGAGCCCCCTTGAGCCGCGAACCCCTCTCTTGCGCTGCCAATTTCTCAGCCTCGCACAACGTCGACGAACACCACGATGGACGAAAACATCGGCCCCAGCCATGAAGGGCCCGCGGCCGCTCTGTCTGCGAGTGCGGCATCGCACCTGATGACTAGCTTCGCTGCCTACGAGCCCATCTCGCGTGCCACCTCGCCTGGCCTGCCCTTCTCCAAGTCCGACGACGACGACAAGCGGCGATACCGACAGCGAACCTTTGCATACTTCCGCCAGCTGCCCTTTGAGGTCGAGGAGGAGGCCCAGCGCGATGCTGCCCTCCAGGGCATCCTCAAGCAGCTGTACATATCCATCCAGGCCGAGGACTTCTCGCCCGGTGCGCTGCACTGGACTAGGGAGCTCCAGGGATGGCTGAACCTCAAGTTTGAGATGCCCAGAGACCTGAGGGCCAAGCTGGCCAAGCTCTACTACTCGCTGGCTCTGGCTCCCGGCATAGACAGCAACGTTGCCGACAGATTTGTCCGAATGGCTGTCAATCTGACGAGGTGCGTGGGGTGTGCGGGCAAGCAAGTGGGCTGCCAAATCAGCATCAGCTAACTCTTTTTTTTTCTGAATCTAGGAAGAATCACTATCTGAAGCCCGGCGAAGATCTGATCCTCGACTGGAGACTCCTCTGGGACGAGGTCAAAGCATACGTGCTCCCCTCCGAGGTGGCAGCTCACCAGGCCAGCCGAAGACGAGCCGCCAAGCAGCTCCTGAGGCTGTCTCTCAATGCACACACGTATTTCGACCCCAGAGAGAGGTTAGCGATGATGCAGGAGTTTCTGCCCTTCTTCAGCCTCAACGACTTCCAGAACGCCTTTGTCGTAATAGGAGCTCTCAACAGCCTCCTGCCCAGCCACCCCGCCCCGGAGTCGGACGTGGGATCGCACCCAGCCGACTTCTTCCCGACTCTCTTCCACCTGTGGTCTTTGGTCAACAGATCCAAGGTCGTCGATGTGGCCTTTATAGACTTGTTCTCTCGGATAGCCAGAGATCACAGCAACTGCTCCTACATTACCTTTGGGGAGCATGGCATCTTCACAAAGGCTCAATCCGACCTCATCTTTACGGCAATTCTGCGGCTCACCCAGATCCCGGTTGGCCAGGCCAATTCGCCTTACTCGCCCCTCGATTATCTGGCTGGAACCGGCGTGTACTTTGAAAAGGATAAGAAAAAGTATCCGATTGCCTACATGATCGCACGACTCATTGTGAGCTCTCTGTCTCCCATCTGCTGCGAGCACGACGAGTCCATTATGTCGAGCCTAGAAGGTCTGATAGAGTCTATCGATACCTTCTTCCACCCCTCCAACCAGGGTGCCTGGTCGGGTATGCTTGCCCAGCTGGTTTTGTACCTGACGGACGCCTTTGTGTCCCGGTGGAACCGCGAACAGAGCTCGGAGCTAGAAGTTCCCAAGGATCGTAAGATCAACGATACCTTGAAGAAGCGCTTCGTCAGCACTCTCAAAGAAGTCACTTTTATGGGAATCTTCTCCAAGAGCACTCGTGTTGCGCAGATATATAATAATGCGCTACAGGGTCTGGCCTACCTCGAGCCTGACCTGGTTCTTCCTGGTGCACTGCAGCGCTTCTACCCGAGTCTTCAGGGCTTGGTCGAGGTTCACAGAACCACCTCCAGTTTGAACGGTCTGCAAATGATTGCCAACGTCATGTCCAAGCTCAAGGGCTACCGTTGCCACATTACTGCTCTCTTGGCCCTGGCGCTACCTGGTATCGACGCGAACGACCTGAACAAGACGCAGTATACCCTGCATTTCATCCAGGCTGTTGCTTACAGCATTCCCATCGTTCTACTGACGAGCGGGGAGAGCCACATCCACGACACGACTTTGGCCATGGAATGGGTGCAGGGCGAGATGGCCCGCATGGAGCTTGAGGGACAGAATGTCAAGATTGACTACAATTCTGAACTCACCGACGAAGACGAGGCCATGATATTGAGATCCTCGACTGCTGGGTTTGGCGAATTCATCATCACGCTCTTGGGCAAGGTCTTTACTTTGCTGGAGAACCTCCCTGACGCTAACCAGGTGAGGGGAGGGACACCAGAGGACAGTGTCGTAAATGCCCTGCCCGCCGCTCTTTCTCCTCTGTTCGCGTCAATGTCAGCGGATCTCTTCGACATTACTCTGGAAAAGATTGCGACATTTGTTTCATCGCACGTTGTCCACCAAGCCCGTGATGCCATGGCTTGGATCCTCAACGCCCTCTGCAAGGTCAACCCAGAGAAGACTCTCAAGGTGTTTATCCCCATGCTCGTGGTCAATATTCGCAACGAGATCGACCTCAACCACGCAGCTTCTGATCGTACTACTGGTACGGACTATCTGCCCAGAGATCGAGCCCTGGTGTGGCATGTCACCATGCTAGCCATGGCCGTTGTGCACGTTGGCCGTGAGGTCCTCAATTACAAGGACGAGCTGCTCGGAATTGCGCAGTACATGCAAGAAAAGTGCCGAGGACTGCCTACTATTCTGGTCTCAAACTACATTCATCATCTGTTGCTCAACCTGACACACACATACCCCATCGACCATGCCTTGTACGAACCCGATGTTCTCGAGAGAGGTCTTGATGTCGCCGACTGGGGCAAGACCACCACGCCCGCTGACCTTACCATTAAATGGCACCAGCCGTCGCCGCCAGAAATTGAGTTTGCCGTGGAGCTTTTTGCTTCGCAAATCAAGTCAGCGACCGACCAGCTGGAGCTTTTGCTAAGCGATAATCCGCCCGTGAGTCGAAAGGGCAAGAACAAAGAGTGGTCCGACGAGGTATCCCGGTTGATGCAGCAGATTCGCCTGGTTATTAGCGGCATGGCTACTATGTTTGACCCGAAGCGGGCTTCGGGAGATACTGCCGCGGCGAAGGCTGGTGGCGGCGACGTCGACATGGATATTGAAGAAGAAGAAGCATCTGGGGATGTCGGAGACGACGACCCCCTTGCAGAGGTCGCCGAAGACGAAGAGCTGCGTCCTCAGTACAGGTACAAGGCTGGATACCTGCTGAGTCCAAGTGATCCTGTCTATGAGCGCATCCATGATCTGCGCGAGCAGCTTGGTGAGCTGCTGACCAAGACACACGCGTTCCTTACCCGAAACGAGGAGGATGATGTCGAATGTTTCACTACATTGTACATTGCTTACCGCACATGGATCACGGACGTTGGCATCGAACGGTCGGCGCACCCATTGGAGAGGCATGTGCGACTGTACAATTGTGATATTGCCGCCTTCAAGATCAAGGGCCTGAGAAAGGTTTATCCCCGCCCTCTGCTCATCAAGCGCGCTGAGGCGTATCAGATGCTGCGCATGAAGCACAATGCATCGGCTCGGCAGAAGAGCGAATTGGACAAGCGGTTGTTGTTGGATCTTGCACAGTCATGTCTCTCTTCGTACGCAGACGTCCGTCGTATTGCCCAAGGTGCGCAAGACTCGTCGCTCAAGGTGCTCATTGGCGGCAAGCCCTTGGTTATCCCCGTCCTCTTGGAGGGTTTCAAGAAGAGCATCGAGACAAACGACCACGATCGAGTCAAGGGAGCCATGTATTCTCTGTTCTTCACATCGCTGTTGAGGACGCTTATCAGAGACTGGAGATTTGCCCCCGAAGCTTTGCGTCTCTATATCGAGACTGCTGGCATCGACAAGCCCTCAATACAAACCCTTGGGACATCCGTCATCTATTCGCTGATAGAATTTGGGAAGCCCTTTGAGAAGACTGTCTTGATCGACACCTCCTTGGTGGACACTATCAAACCCGATGAGGACGTCTCATCGCCAATTCGCACTCGCAACCAATTCATTCTGCAGAGGCGAGACAAGGTGGAAGCCTCCAAGGCGGAACTCGGACTCTGGTTGATCAAGTTGGCCAAGGGAGCGCACTGGAAGATAGCATCCCGGTGTGCCATTTTTGCAACCAACCTTTGCCTCCGCTTCGATACAATCGCCCCCATGGAATTCGTGGACTTGGTCGCGTACGGTACCAACGATCCGCACCCTGGCCTACGAAACTATTACCTCTCTGCCTTTACTACACTCTTCTCGACTATTGATATGCGAGCGGTTTATGATCATGATTTCAACAACTATTTGCTTGAAAAGGAAGTGGATTATAGGAACAAAATCCAGGTGCCCGTAGAGAAGGGCGACGCTGAGTTTACCCAAAAGTTCCTGGATGCGTTCGAGTCACCTCTTGAAGAGGCTGAATACATGGTGGACGCTGACCACCCCGGATGGTTGGTTTGGGGTAAAACCTTTACCGCGTTCCGAGCTCGTCCCAAGTATTTTGACAACTACGATGATACCGAGCGAGCGGTGCGTGACCACATTGGCAAGATTCTGACCAAGGACTGGGTATCTCAGTGCTTTGAGTATCTCAAACAGGAGCCTCGGGATTCCAGTACGGACAGATTCCGCATGCATGAGGTTTACCTTCTCATGCACGTCTTTGACTTGATGCATTATGGTCGGACGGTCGTCACTCTGGAAGACGTCAAAGAGCTCACTACAGAGCTCTACGGGGATGGTAATGATAAGCACCAGCACCGTGCTACGTCGGAGATTCTTGGTGCGTTACTTGCCGGATCCAGCGATGATCCGCCGGAGATTCGAAACAATGTCTGGGAGTTTGCCGCGCCCTTTATCTTGAAGATCTTTGAGAATGATTTGACCCCGGAGAATTTGCAATACTGGCTGACTTGCATCCATCTCATCCTTGACTCCAAGGACCCGCGCCGGGCTCACGAGATTGTGGATGCCCTCAAGTCGTTCCGTCTCGACATGAACTCTAATGCGGCTTTCAAGGAGTCTTCCAAGATCCAGTTGCTTGAGTTTTCGATAGCTGATGCTGGATGGCATTTCCGCCAGGAAAAGCCGCTTTTGGACGATTTCTTGGCTCACATTGACCATCCTTACAAGGCCGTGCGTGAAGCTATTGCTCGTGTTATATCTATCATCTATAAGACGAGGTATTACGAAGCGTTTGAGAATGTGCCGGCACTGCTAGAAGCTAACAAAAAGGCGTCATCGACTGGTCTGCGGCCATACAAAGCCTCGGAGGACTTTACGGCTACAATCATGAACACGTTTGAGCGGCTCGAGAAGTGGCGCCTTGAGCGAACCCCAGGACAGCAGGAACAGTCCCAATACACGTCCGGATCCAAGACTGTGCTGGTGTGGCTGGATTGTACATTGTCGTCTCACGAGTGCAGCCAGCTGGTGCCATTCTTTGCAACCCCGTTCATGGATCAGCTGCTCCACATGATGGACGTAAAAGAAGATCCGGAACTCATGAAGTTGGCGTATCATGTATACCGCCACCTCCCCAACATCCCTTTCCGCGACGGAGAAGATGCTCAATTCATCGATGGACTTGTCAGAATTGGCAGAACCGCGGCTAGCTGGCATCAACGGCTACGCGCGCTTGTCAATATGCAGGTCATTTACTTCCGCCGCATCTTTCTGACGGAAGAGCCCCAGCGCGACCTATTGTTTACTACTGTGTCAGACATGCTCGGCGACCCTCAGCTAGAAGTTCGAGCGTGTGCAGCGACGACGCTTGCCGGTATGATTCGCTGCTCTCCAAGCCGCATCCGCGATCCCATGATTGTGCGCCTCAAGCGTCGCTTCGAGACTGAGCTGGACCAAAACCCCATGCCTAAGCGTGGACCTAAGCTCCCCGGAACGGAGACTCCCGTCGACGTGCACAAGCAAATCAACAGGAGACACGCTGCCGTCTTGGGTCTTGGTGCTCTCATTGAGGCCTTCCCGTATGCGACACCACCTCCTATGTGGATGCCAGAGGTGCTGGCGACTGTGGCTCGACGAGCTGCGGGTGACCCAGGAGTTGTAGGCAAGGCCGCCAAGGGAATTCTTAGTGAGTTCAAGAAGACGAGACAGGATAGCTGGACCGTTGATCAAAAGGTAAGAATGCTCAGCATCCAGTCGTTGAATGCAGACAGAAGAGATGCTAACTAGGTTTTAAATAGTACTTCACTCAGGAGCAACTAGAGGACTTGGAAGGAGTCTTGTGGAAGAGCTACTTTGCTTGATTGCACTTTTTGTTATTCTTGTCCATGTTTTTCAGTTCGGAAAAAAAATTGCATGTAGAGGGGGGTCGTTAGGAATTGTAGACGCAAATATACTGCAGATTCGGCATCAGGCATTCAGGCATCGGCATTTGGTCTTTGGATGAAGGGGGGGGACTTTAAGGATTCGGGATATGGTATAACGAGTATAGTGCGGGTGGACACAGGACGCGGGGGAGGGTTTTCGCGCTTTGGGTACAGAGGGGAGGATGGGAAGTTCTCTCCGCTCTTTTTGTTAATATTTGATAACTCGCTTTGGTGGAGGGCGGTTGTTTGTTGAGGGGCTGGTAGGGATGGAATGAGCATTTGGGAGATTGGAGGGATTGGTGGGATATGAGTAATGGAGATGGTTGGTTGTTTAGCTGTTAGGTAGTTGTATGAAAGCATTGTAGAGTGTGTGGTTGTCTACATGTGTTCTTCTTGTTGCTCTTTATTGTTTTGGGGATGCTTGGATGTGTTTGACTGAGTTTGTTCGGCGGCCTCGTTGAGGTGAAGGTGAGTGATGTATTGATTGGAAATGGATCTTGTGCATGCAAGTCTTTGGCCATTTGATACGTTTCATGGGCCGGTCTATTTTCCTTTGGATATTTGAGAGGTAGGAAGTGAATTGTTTATCTGAGCTCGAAAGCTTTGGCTATTCTGTATAAGCTAGACTCGTATGGTGTTTTTTAGACCTTTGTCTTGAGAGATGGAGGGGTGGTTATGGTTTTGGAGGGGCATTGGGACGAGTAAGGCTGTGTGATTTGGGGTCAGGTATCTTAACTTATGTTGTTTGTTGCTGTATGGATGTTAGGCTACTTGAAAGATGAAGAATTACGAGATCCATACGTAAGTCATGAGACACAAGGGAAAGGGTTCAAGGTTCCAATGATACCTAGTTGACCCCCATGGCTATCAGCCCGGTAGTTGGATTTTGTAATGTTACAATGCCTTGGTAGGTTACTTTTATTAGTTGCCCGCCTGGCCCATATCGATCTCGAGAGTCTCATTATGGACTCCCGTGTCCGTGAGCTCAGGGATCAGTTCGTGAGTTTGTCTTACGCAAAGATCCTCTACAATGGCTTTTACTTTAGCCCTGAGCGAGAGTTTGTACGTGACAGATGATTTCTCTGCTTTACACAAGATGAATTATTAATTAGTCGCTAGGTCGAAAGCTCAATCGTCTTCTCCGAGCAGAATGTCACTGGAGTGCTAAGGCTGGTTACTTACAAGGGCAATGCTCATGTTCTTGGCCGCTCCAGCGATGCATCAAAACTCTATTCTGAGCAGGACGCTTCCATGGATTCTCTTGAGGGCTTTTCACGATACAACTTGCTTCATTGCCATTCAGGATATCTGCCTTAAGAAGTTTAGCGAACAAAAGATCAAGGACGGACAGCCCCTCAGCAAGTCCTGAATGCAATATTAAACAAATGTAGTAAATAAAGGCAGTATAGGCACACCCAGGAACTCCGCCGAAAAAATTCTGGATACAAAGACCTAATCTTATACCCAACTGTCGGGGAGACTTCACCTCCTCCTACATGTGAGCTCCGCAAACAGCTTAGCACTATGTGAAATAATTGTATGGGAGAATTTTCATTTTGTCTTGATGATGTTTGATGTGTTTTGTCATGTTAGATGAATGTTGCGAAGAATCAACTTGAGGCAGAATATAAATATATAGAAACTTTCCAGCTTTCCATCACACACCAAAGTGGACATAGGGAACCCAGAAAAAGTCCGTCACTCCTTGACTTGCTGGCCTAGGACGCACCAGCTTGGCATCTCTCGTCAGCATATCGTCGGCATTTCCATCCCGCAGTGCTCTAACCGCCCGGTGTAGCCCTCGACTGACTGCTAAGTCTGTCATCCCTTCTTCCTGCAACGTCTTGTATAAGATCCTTGCAACATCGACGCAATGCTTATCCGATACTTCCCAGAGTGTTCCGATGGCATGCCGGAATCCCGCTAACTGGAAAGCGCTGATGAGATGGATCCCTTCGTCGGCGAGTTTCTTTACCTTATTAGCACCCGTTGAGCAAGCTGAGAGATATGCCAGAAACGGAGGATCATCTTGTAGCCGGCTATCGCGAATGTCTCCAACAGTAAATGGGTTTGTTTCCCAGTCTTCGAGTAGCAAACAGCTTCGTGAAGGGTCCCTTGGATCTGACTGTCCATGGCCTGCGAAGTGGAATATCTTACACTTAGGCATGTGTATGAGAACATTCTCCTTGTTTTGTGATGGCGTAACTGATGCTAATTGAAGCTGCGGGCAGAGGTCTTTTAGCATGTGCACTTCGTCGGCCGCAAAAGGCAGGCGTCCTCTCTCCCCTAGCCCAGGCGTCTCCTGCATAGAGACTATAAGGGCAGAATCTTCTGAAGGTGGCTGTTTAGATTTTTGAATCCCATGTTTACGTCCGTGGAGCAGTGCCTTGATGGACGATGCATATGATGATATAGCCCTGTCTAAGACCGTCTCTTTAGATCCTTGCTTATAGACGCCGGCCGCATGAAGAGGCAGTTGACTGAGAATGCCTGTAGGAATCCACCAGATATGAGGCCAATTATCATCGGTTACAGCATCTTTGATGCCGAGAGCGTTTAAGCATGGATGGCATATAGTATGCCAAAGCCATTCCAACAGAGGAGATAAATCAGAATTCCCCGATAAACCGGTGACTGTGTGCTCAACCCAATTTGGGTTCAAACTGGGCAGTTCTAGCACCTGAATGGAATTAGGCTGAATAAGAAATGCGTCACAGCGAGTCAAATGTATGTTCAAGACGACGATTGGCCCTTGTTTGGCTGCGCCCATCAGCTCTTTACCATCCGGTGGCTGGAGAAAATTAAAGAATCCCGGCTGAACACGGATTGTATCAATAACTTCTTTAAATTCTCTATTTGCTTCGCGGTATCGACTTATCTGCAGCTCCCGAGAAACAAAACTGTCCGTAGAATTTAGTGATATTGCGCCACGACCAGGCAAATCCAGCTCATCTCGAAGCAAACTGAATTTTTCTGCTAAATCAGGATGTTGACGCTGAAGATCAATAACATCTCCACGCATATCCATCAGCAGGCTTGCAATAACACCGCGGCTGTGTTCAAGAAGCCGCAGGGCGTCTTCTGGAGCCTTTCCCGCGTTTAACGCAGCAGGAACAGCTGCTGAGGCTATGCCGAAAGAATCGGTAAGCAAGGCTTGTGCATCAGCACGGTTTGAAAATCGCAGGCTCACGGTATGAAGGAGCGATATAGCCTCTCGCAGCAACTGGTACGATTGCTCCCAATCTTCCTTGCCCATCAAGAGTGTCGCGAGCCCAAGAACTGCTTGGATACGTTGGCGGGGGAGCATGATCTCGGATTGCCAGCTCGTAGATAGCATTGGTATCACGCGATCCAAGCTGTCTATTGATCCCATGTGCACATTGTGCTTCATAAGATAGTACGCAAGCTGGAGTAAGTAGCGGGCATGCTCTGGATCCTCGAGAGGCGTGATGTCAACTGCCTCGCTGCTGGCCGTAATTGCTTGATTACAGTCATCTGTTGATCCCGTCTGTTCAAATCGCTGCATAAGCAGGGTTGCAAGGTTGAATAACTTGGCAGCGCGACGCGGGTGATTGTAAGGCATTGCATCGATTGCTTTCCTAGAATTGCTGATTGCTTGATCAAGGTCATCGATTGATCCCGTCTGCTTAGATCGCATGGCTAAGAAAACTCCAAGGTTGCCTAAAATGATAGGGTGATCTGGGTGGCCATGAGGCATGGCATCAACCGCCTCAGAACAAAGACTTATTGCTTGATTGAGGTCATCTATTGATCCCGTCCGCTTGGATCGCTTGCCAAGTACCGTTCCAAAGGTGGTGAGATAAATAACGCGACATGGATGGTCGTGAGGCGAGATATTGACCGCCTCTCTGGCGACCTCGACTGCCCGATCAATGTCATCCATTGACTCCATCCAATCAAATCGCTTCAAAAGACTGACTCCAATGTTGTTCAAACATTTAAGGCGAAATGGGTGGTCGTGAGGTATATCATCAAGTGCTTCGCCAAGAATGCTGATTGATTGATTGAGGTCTTCTATTGATCCTTTCTGCTCAGCTCGATTTGAAAGCGAGGTTCCAAGATTGTTTAAATATCCAACAGAAAATGGGTCATTGTGAGGTGTGGCATCGTATAGATTGCTGAAGATGCTGATCGTCTTATTAATATCATCTGTTGATCCCGTCTGCTCAAATCGCTTTTCAAGCAAATATCCAAACTCACAGAGCATAATGGGTGTCGTATATTCTCCCGCTGTACTGATGGTCAATTTCATTTTCTCAATAGCCTCATTTAAACATTCAAGGCGGCCAGTTTGCTGAAAACTTTGTTTAAGTCGTACTACTTCTTTTAGTAGGCGAATTGGAAGGCCGGGTGTATCTATCCCTAATTCTCTCCTAATATCATAATATGTCAATATTGTCACCCATCTTTCCCAACCAAGTGATTCGGCATGCTATAACTTACGATTCTGAAGGAACTGACTCAGCTCTGACATATTCCTCATAAGTCCGATATTGGTGGCCCCAGGCATTTAAGGTATCCATGATACTATGTCGCCGATCGTGATCCGGATGGCTTGCAGCCGTCGCCGCGGCCCATCCCTCAGCTCGCTGGATCGCCTGTTCAAGGCTTTGCTTATTGGAACATTTCCGGAAGATCAAGTAGCAAAGGTAAATGTATAGCTCGATCTGGTCATCATTCGCAGGATCTTCATGCAGCTCTGCAAGGGCCTGGAGGTCTTCCTCGCTCGCTTCATGAAGAGAGGATAGCAACTCCGCGTCAATGTGAAATTCCTCAATGATGAAAGACATACTAGAAGCAGTCTTGTAAGATGACTTTTATAAATTAAAGAATGATGGGCATAGGGACTGCGCGAGTGTATTAGACACATCGCTTTGGTAGACTTATATAGCCAAAAGTGCCCTCTTATATAGACAGGCATTTACATTAGGTTAAACATCGCAGCGACACTGTTGCCTAAGAGCTCAGCCAGCCACATCTATCTATCTCCTACAACGACTACACTCCAACGACCCTTATAGTCTGTTTAATGAATGCCTAACGAGGCGAGGCTGCTGCTGTATTTCCCAATTGGCTACATATATGCTTCTACGCGTCCGATTGGATGCTATATTAATGCCCAACGAGGCGAAGCTATATTACACTTTGCCTCTCACTGCGCCATGCATATGTTGTCGCGAGCTTTATTGGGTATCTTGTTGATGCCCAACAAGGCGGATTGCTATACCTTCCACACCGCCACATATATAGGACGCCCCAAACTACACCTTCAACTAAAGACTCGGCAATCTTTGTCGATGTACTCATAAAATAAAATCATCTGTTTATCCAACAGCTTATAGTGCTTACTAGCCATACTTATCACCTTCTCAATCTTTCATAACGCCTGATTAATATGGCAGATATCCCGTCTATTCCCAAGAAGCGCTGGGCCATTTTAGTCGGACTTGACTATTATAGACATAAAGATTGCCTTCAGCTTCAGGGCTGTGTAAGAGATGTATCAATAATGAAGGAGTATCTAGAGGCGGGGCTTGACCCTGTAGACATTACGATGCTCACTGCGTCAGCCCCTGTCGACTCATCCTCTCAACTTCTCTCAGGGGACCAAGATATCTGGCCAACATCGACGAATTTGATTAAAAAGCTGAGAAGAGTGATTGAACTTGCGAAAAAGGGCGACCTTGTCTATATACATTATTCAGGCCATGGTGCGCGTGAAACAAGCAGTGCCAGATCTGCTCACCAGTTGGGGAACTTGGCCTTAGTTCTCTTTGAGAATAACGAGCATGGCATAAGCTACTTTAAAGGAGACACTCTGGCCAGTTGCTTGAACAGAATGGTTAAACAAGGGCTCCTTGTTACTGTCGTTCTCGACTGCTGTTTCTCAGGAAGCGTCTTGAGAACTCGTAACGTTCGAGGCGTAGGCATTCGGTCCGCTGATTATGACCCTGCGATCGCAGCCGCCACTCTGCCAGACAATGAGGACTTCTTCGGGTCCCGCGGTGTAAGCTATCCTCTCCGCAACTCTACACTGCGAGATGAGTGGATTGTCGACCCGGATGGCTATACGATCCTATCGGCATGTGGCCCTCACGAAATCGCACGAGAGCTCGAACTAAGCACCGGCGAACGAAGAGGAGCTCTCAGCTACTTTCTCATGGAAGCATTATCTGCGTTACGGAAACGTGACGTTGACATTACCCACGAATCTCTTTATGAGTACATGCGCATAAGGTTCCACGCGTCCTGGCCACTCCAAACGCCAATGCGCTATGGGAACAGGAATTTCTCGTTTTTCGACGGCCCTGCCAATGCATCCAGCACGACGTTCGTTCACGTGTACGAAAAGAACAACGGCCTGTGCCTGGATGCGGGAGAGGCCCACGGAGTTCACGCGGGCGATACTTATACGTTACACCCGCCTGACTGGCGAGGAGATGCCGTTAGCCACGTGGACAATATACCAGTCACGGCCCGAGTTGACACTGTCCGCTGTCTGACATCAGATTTGGCGAACTTCAAACCGGAAACAGCTAGGAAAGAGATCGGCACTGGCTGGCGGGCGAAACCACTCACATCTCTTTCGCAGCGCAAGGTCTCGGTACGGCTCCCGGCAAGCGTCTATGACCGAGTCAACCAGACAAGAGCCCCAAAAGACCAGGGCTATCTGCACTTCTGCGTCTCCGATGATGAGGGCGAGGCATGTATGTTTAACGTCGTCCTTGACGATCAAGGACGCTATGAAATACTCGACGGATTAGGGGGGACGATTGCCAATCTACCGGCGATACCGGCCAGTGCTCAAGGGGCGGAACAGCAACTGATGGACATCCTACAGCACATTTCCAAGTTCAAGTATGCCGAGGGTATTGAGAATCGGATACCTGATACGTCTTTTGAAATTCTGTTCTCTCTTGTTTCCTCCGTCGGCGGCGGAGAGCCAAGCAACTCAAGTGTCTTTGACGTTGAACATGGTGGTGCATGGCAGCTTGAGGTTGAAAATAAAGGCAAGACTGCCTTATACCTTGCTCTTTTGAATTTCACTCCATCATGGAAAATCGATAACCTTCTCTCAGAATCGGGTCGCAATGTCTTTTGGGTTTTGGAGCCTAAAAGTAAGGAGGTTCTACCGCTAGCGATGGAGGTCCCCACATTCCTTCAAAGCGAAGGCACGGGGTGCTGCGAAGATATAATCAAGGTCATTATCACTAGTAGGGCAACATCTTTCCCATCGATGGTATTGCCTGAGCTTCCCCATTATAGTCCGCACAAGCGTGGACAACCCCAAGAGACGGGCGATGAACTATTAGCTCTTATTACGGGTTTGACTGGATCCGTACGCGGCAATGATGCCGGGCATGAGAAATGGGCGACTCGAAACTTTATTATAAGAACAAAAATGGCCTAGGAACTTTCTAGACAGATTTTTTTATTGTCTCAATCAATTCTTTCGTTATCCTAATCTACTATGGTACCGAGCATGCTATACACTACATGTAGATATCTACTCAAACGGGTCAAACAGCTTCAGGGCTGCTTCCTCAACCAACTTGCCGTCATTCACTTCTTGCTGCTGCTCATTACAGAGTCTATAACGTCTGTTGTCAACATAGGACACCAGATAGGGACCAGCCCACTCTTTGCGTTTGGAGTTATAAAGGAGGACTTGATCATTCGGTCGGAATTTAGGTGGCTTCTCATGGTTAGGGATATACGGAACGTGATATAGAGTGTAGGGTCGTTTTTCTTACAGAAGAGGACTTCCTAATGATTGGGCGGCCGCCATCATCAGGGAATGTAAACTCAGGCACAGAAATCTCTCTGCAAAGAAGGTTAGAATAGTGTTTAGCCTATGCAAGATATGCACCTGTATTGTTACTCTTTAGTCGAGTCCATGATAGCTGCGAGCTGATGCAATTGCAGAATCTATAAGCTGCTGTAGTGACTGAGTAAAGGATCGAGAAGTACATGCAGTAAAGGCAGTTGGGCAGCATTATGCAAAGCAAAGGTATGTCCCACTTTATATATCCGTGCCTTATATCTCCCAACGTCTGCTGCCTTAAACATCTGCCCCAGGCATCGCTTTGCGCTTTACATATCCATTTGAAAACGCCATGGAATCGTCCAAAAGAGACCCTGAATTAGGAGAACAAGGCGAACAGGGCGGACCGTCCTCCAGGCCAAATAGGCACATCAGATACTTCAATTGGCTATCATCATGGGTCAAAACATGGACCAAGACCGGCACTGCCACCAAAGACGCCTCCGACGTGGCTCCAAGGCAAACGACCAGGCAGAGTATACAGAACCAGCGGTCGAGATGCCATGGGCTATGGCTGACTATCCATAGTCGAAGATTTGCCCCCAGGTTACCCTCAATTCTCGGCCCTGGTCGCCTCTCATGACTCATTCCACATCTGCCGCCGATTTTCCACATTGCGCACACGGCTGCTTCTCATGAAGCAGGATAGGCTATCTATCCTAGAACGTCAATTGGAGAAAGTTGATCGCAATGAGAAAGCCATGTTATCCTTAGGCAGCTGTCGGGTGGATAAAAATGAAGACAGACGGGCGGTCCTCACAGAGATCGATGACGCTCTGGCCGACTACGGTAGTCCTTGGTGTCGTTCCCTCGAG
Organism: Trichoderma guizhouense; assembly: GCA_002022785.1. Classification (NCBI taxonomy): domain Eukaryota; kingdom Fungi; phylum Ascomycota; class Sordariomycetes; order Hypocreales; family Hypocreaceae; genus Trichoderma; species Trichoderma guizhouense. Next base: position 1,904,838 of record LVVK01000017.1, read on the forward strand.
GATCATTTGAGATGACTGACAGTGTTACAGACGCATTTTTGGAAAGACACCAGCGAGCTCTAACTCTCAGCACCGCCCCGGCCCGCCCTGTGTCAAATCTCTGTAACTGGGTCGAAAGCAAAGGCTCGATAGCACGGGCTGAAACGGCTTACCTAGAGCATCAGGAAGACATTTTCTCTCTAGCTGCACCAGAGGATAATATAATTTCATGGCTAGAGACTTTGGCGGAATATATCGCCCTTTATTTCAACAAATGGTTCGCCAAGGCTGAGAACTCGCAAGAATCAGACATATACATCTTCCCGCCATCATTGATACAGAGAGCAGTGCGAGTCTTCCTAGTGCCTCTCGTCACAGTCCTCCTTCTCACTCCCGTTATTATCTGCAACTTTATAGACGGTTTGACGGCTAGGTTGGTTATTGTTGTCTTTGCGACAACTGGGTTTATCGCCGCTTTATCTTGTCTTATTAAAATCAGGGCTATTGACTTGATCATAGCTGGCGCAACGTGAGTTCTCTTGTCCCAATTCACTTTGCTCATAACTACACATGATCAATCAGGATAACATTGGGATGTAGATATACCACTGTCTTGGTTGTGTTTATTTCAGGCACAGGTGGAGGAGCGAATTACTGATTGAGCTATGTTTGTTTGTTATATTAAAAGGCTTTGATCAGGCATGAATGACACGGTGTAGTTAAGGCAATTGCTCCTTCAAAGCGCGCAAAGACAAAACATGCCGGGATGTAGTTTAGAGGGCTTCTTTAGGGCACAGACAGAAGCAGACCATTGAATGAGTTCAATACCACGTCCCCTTTGTAAAGTAGGCTATCACATTTTAATATACTTGGCTTTCAGTATCTTGATACGTGAATCTATGTAAGTATCCAATACGGTTTTTTTCCCCGGTAAATCTGATAGTTAGAATGCTACATAGTGCCCAAATTTAATCATGGAAAATATAACCAGTCTCGTGCTGTATCTTTCGCCAATCTTTGCGTCATAGAACAAAGAAGGTATCAAGATCAATGGATCGACGAGGGTAGCTTGCTGAATTTGGTGATGTTTTCCGTCCTCCAGCGATTTTGGCACTCCCACTCCTACATTAGTAGTGGTATCGCATGTTGGCTCACTACTCACCCAATTAGAATGAAAACAAGATGCATATAGATAGGACATATAGTGAACTTGGTCCAACACCGAAAGCCTAGCAGATTGGCCATTTTCTGTGCATGCGCTCTACTTAATTCCTTTCATGGACTCTTCGTGGCAACAGCCGATTGGATCTAAGGATACCTGTAACTAGTCAGTACCCAATATATGTAAGCCCAACCACAAAGTACGGGCAGAGATATGAGGTCGGGTACATGTATATGGCAACCACTAGGTACTAGGTATGTAGGCAGTGAAATCACTACCACTCCATTGCCCAGCCGTGATACTGCATATAGGCCCACCACCCATGTAACCTAAACGCTGCCTAAAATTCATCTTCATGAGAGGCACAGTCTATATATACCTCGGATAGCATTTGCTGCGCATTGGGAATTGACATACTCATCAGAAAGTCTCATCAACACGGTTTCAAGCTTACAATAAAATCTAGCCGTTGCATGTTCTTGGCTACATACATTGTGACCGTTCTTGCGAATCAAGCTGCTTTGACCTTGTTTTTCAAATAATAACCATGAACTCAAAAACCGAGGCTGAAAAGCTGATCAATAGCATCAAGCAAGAATACAACCTTGAGGGCTATGAACAGCTCAGGACCATCCTCACGGAATGCCTCAAGTTGTATGTCATTCATCGTCTCAAACTGTAAAGAGTCGCTATTCACCCTTCTTGCAGGTTGTCCGAGGAGCTTTATGACACGTCCACTCATTTTCTTCAAGAACTTCTACAGAACGCCGACGATAACAGCTACGACTGTCCAAATCCCAAACTTGTATTTACTTACAAGCTTGGCAGCCTCCGCGTCGACTCTAACGAGACCGGTTTTACCGCTTCAAACATAAAAGCCATTTGTAGCATCCATCAAAGCACAAAACTTGGTCGAAAAGGCTATATTGGCGAGAAGGGAATAGGCTTCAAAAGCGTGTTCAAGGTTGCTGATGTAGTTTGGGTATCGTCAAATAAGTTTTCTTTCAAGTTTGACAAGGGCGAACCTTTTGGTCTTATTGCACCTACGTGGGCCGAATTTCCAGAACAAACACAGCCACATCAGACATCATTCTTTTTACAACTGTCACAAGACTCGGATGCCGACACTTTGATTCATGACCTAATTTATTTTGACCCAAGTTTTATTCTGTTTCTGCGACAAATAAAAGAAGTCGTTTTGCATATCGAACAGCATGGCGGAAGTATTGACAAAGTCATCAACCGGAAAGATGAAAAGAGTGGCTCCTTCGAAATAAGGACGTTGACTACATCTAATAGTATCCAAAGGTATATCTTCATAAGTTATGAAGTCACAGATCTTCCCAAGGAGAGAAAAAGACCCGATTACACAAAATCAGAGATTGTTCTCGCTTTCCCTATTATGGAACCGTCTAGCGAACCGCAGCTTGGTATACAAAACGTGTTCTCCTCTTTGCCGATTAGTAGTTATGGATTAAGAGTAAGAAGCCAATTTACCTTTCCTGAATTATTAACTAACTCTGTTTAGTTTCTCTTGCAGGGAGACTTTCTTCTAGCTGCCAATCGGCTTCACATTAATGTTTCTTCGGCATGGAACTGCGCCCTTCGAGATGCTCTACCGCAATCCTTTGTCCAAGCAATTAAAACGCTCAATAACACTGAAGAGATGAAATATACCTGGCCGTATTTCGTACCTGATACAGATACAGCAGCATTCTTTCAGCCATCGAGAATCACAATTATCGAGGCATTGAAACGGGAAGAACTGCTAGAAAACTTCGCGGGGAATGACTCTAAGCCGGAATCACTCTTCTTCGTTGATCCGATCAAGTTTTGCGATGAGAATGGAGTTCCATTTACGCATCAAAATTCAAGTCACTATCTATCTTCAAAATATCCTGAATGGACAATCAACTCTCTAATCTCCTTGGGGGTGCAAAAGCTGACTGACGAGGAATTCGTCAAGCATCTTGAGTCTATGCTTCGAATTGATGCTCAAAATTTTCAAAATCAATCAATAAGGTGGCATTCACAATTGTCTCGAGCTTTAATAGGAGTTTGTGGAAATTCTGCGCTACGAGAGCAGCTATCCAAACTTGCTCTCATCCCGCTTTCGAATGGTAAATGGAGCTCGGCAGAAGCTGGTCCATTGATCTTCTCTGTTGATATTGATCTTGATCTTGCTGCCTCACTCAGCACTTTTTTTGATTTTGTAGATAAATCAGCATTGGTCGATACAGCTCGAATAGAACTGGTTCGAAGGCTAGGAGCGAAAGAGATGGACAAGAGAGAGATATGTCGTTACATTGTTGACGCACACGCTTCGGAAAACGTCAGGCCAGAGGAGTGGACTCGTGAGCAACTGGTTCTTCACGCGGCATTTCTGGTTGAGCAGCGTTGGGAGACGCCAGACCCCATCGATTTATGGTTCGCGACATCAGATGATAAGCGCTGCAAAGGCTCGAAGCTCTATATTTACGACAATCCAAAAAATGATCCCTCAACACGCCGCGTATTTGAGAAGCTTCAAAAGAGATTCCCCATGCTTCACGAGGATTATTTGGATCAGCTAAAGGGCTTTCGCGCCTCTCAGATATCGCGTGTATCTACCTCTGCGGTGAGCAAAATGCCAACGCATGACATAGATAAAGGCGAATCTTCATTCCCTGAAAAGTGCGGATCATCTAAGAATCTTACTCTTGGTGACTATCAAAGTCAAGACGATATGTCTGATACGTTTCGGAACAGAAAAATTATCTATTTAAGGGACACCTTGCATCTATCGACAATTCCGCGATTGGTCGTGTCCCATCAAACAGATCTCAAGGTAGAATTCGACATGTCTGAAGATTTCAAGTTCATACTGAGCGAATGCTCAATTTCAGATGTTTTCCAAATATTGAACGACAATTGGGGCTATTATTCCAAATGGCTGGGATCTGAGAGCTTATATGATAGGTCGAGGATCAGAAGAAAGGACGCTACCAAAAGGCCCAGGTGCGATGCATATGATTATGAGGTTTTATACGAGAAGTCACGGAAGAAATTGATTAAAGACATTGGGGATACCGAGGTCAAACTGGAGTCTGGTCGTTCCGCCCTTGGAAAAACGTTTCTTCCAAATCTGGACTCAAAAGTTGACCTTGACGTTGACCTGCCGATTCTGAAACTTCACAACGCCAATAGCAAGGCTATGCAGGAGCGTATCGCTCGTTTCGGTATTACAGTGGAAGCGAGTATACATTACTACATGGCCAGCCTGGAATCCATTCACAAAACCCATGCTACCGCCCCGCCAAGGGGTGCCTTGTCTCATATTTACAAAAACATTGAAAGCCTTTATGATGATAACGAGGAGTACATCTAGTAAGTTATGTATCCTGATTTGCATAACCATTTAGCACTAACAAGGGGATAGTGGTTTATTCTGGAATAAGCCCTTGATATACTCGACGGCATTTTCGAAAACCACCGGCGTCTTGTTTGGGTGGATCACCTCCCAAGCATGCATTCAACACGAGATAGATATCAGCTCTGAGTATGCTGACTGCACATACCTACTCAAAACTTTGACTACGACAGAATATAGAGAGTTGAACTCGAATATTTTGAAAGCAAAGGAGATTGAAAAATCATGGACACGGAATAGGATTGTCCAAGTGTTCAGATTGATCAGCAACGGCTTGAAAGGCATGAATGAAGAGCGGTCTGCGAGTTTCGTCCAATGTCTAAGCAGCCTCAACATATTTCCGGTCATTAATCATCGTTCAACTGAACAGAAGCAAAAGATGATAGGATATGACGAGCTGTTAACGGTACAGAATATGGCGTGGTTCATTCCAGACCAGCCGGACTTTGAAGACGGCTTTTCTGGCATTTTGCCCCTTTTAGCCTTTGATGTAAAAGAAATCCAAGCAATTCAATTTTTACTTGCAGCTTTTCATTTGGATTCGCGAAGGCTCTCAAGATTAACACAGCCGAACACCACCCTGCATGGAGTATCGGAATATTGTCTTGAACACACGAAATTTTGTAGAGAACGTGTCAGGTTCTTAAAACAGTAAGCAGATCAAGCCGGACTTCCTAATTGTTGGATAAACTCAGACGAGACTTTTTCATTTTGTTCCACAATTTTGAGCACGACTAACAACCTTCTTTCATTTCCAGACTCGTTCCAGACATGGTTAAGAACCGCAAGATGCTTCTGAAACAAATAGAACAGATACGCGTGAATCATGTCAATGAGATTCGGAAGGGCTATACTATGATACGAGACAATGAAGAAATTCAAAGCCGACCGGAAAACGTGAGTGATGAAGTTGACTGGAAGGACCACCTTCGGTTAAACATGACAAGGGAAAATCATACCGAGAGGCTGAGCCTATCATATGAAATGATCTTTTTGATATCTCAGGGCTGCCAAATCACAGATCCGACAAGTTTAAATATGTTGTACATGGTATTCAGCGAGAGAGATCTTAGAAAAATCGCAAAAAGGTTTCGGAACTATAATTCAGAATCATGGTATTCAGGTAAAGGTACACAATACTACAGCGGGCTTCAATCTTTATAATACTAATGGCTAACGGAGTTTCTACAGAGCTCAAGTATCAAGATAAGGCCTCGACCTTACAGTATTTTGGAATAAGTCCTTCTATACCTTCACACAGCCGGGGTCCAGGTAGTGGAAGCGGTTCGAATGATTCACGAAACCCGGATTTTTTCCGCATCGATAGAGACTACTCGCGACGTAAGGCTGCTACAAAATCTGGCAGTGGCCAGGTGGTAGCATATATTGCCGATATCCGGAAAACTTCACATGCACAGAATGCCAGAAAAGGCTATCTGCTTTCACATAGTGAAGGTTCAGGCAGTGGGCAAGGTTTGGGAGGTACGCGAGACGGGGCCGCTCAGGAGCCTACTGATGATCAAGTTGAGTTATTCAGTAGATGTGCCCCAATGCTTATAGAGGATATACACAATCTCGAGAACTTAGAAGAAGTCCGAGGGCAAGAAAATGCACTGCTACAATATTTGGGAGAGTATATGGTGAGTGGCGACTGCAAATTATGACTACAAGGTTTTTTTTGACAGCTGTTAACATCATATTACACCAGGTTTCAATGTTCTTTTCCGAAGAACTTGGAGCTTTGTACAACCCAAGCGAGAATTGGGCAAATCATATCGGCTACTCGACTAGGAGCTTCGCTCAATGGGCACCAGCACCAACTGCAGCTTTCAATTTTACTGGGGCTGCTGCCTCTCAAAAGCTCACAGAACTTTTATATGAATTGGGCGTCCCGGGAATCGACCACCGGAAACGTACCTCTACTAATTATCACTTTGAAATAACTGTCTCACCTAGCAATACAGAGTCATACTTTACTATAAGCCCGGAGCAGTTTATTAGGGTGAGAAAATATTTTCTTTTCCAAGAAAAATGTCTGATGAATACAATTTTGACCAAACTGCTGATACTTCTCAGATTCAACCTTATCATTCACGCAACGTTGGCACATCATCTGTTGAAGAAGTAACAGTTTTGATGAGCGTGCGTGATGTATATAAAGAATCGAACGCCGCTATATATATTGACCCATGGCAGCTGGTAACCTCGGGCCATATAGGATTATCTTCGTCTTCAAATTTGAATGCCTACACAATAAAGCCTTTATATCATGCGCCAAGCTTCCAGTTCTCAGCTTCAGTTGTCGAAAACCAAGCGCTTGATGAAGTCGAAGAGAGCCCGGTGGCAAACAGAATACGGAATAAAATTGACGAATTTCTTGGCCGAACAACTGGTGGTACAAGATTACCAAGGATAGGACGCGTCAATAACGATAGATCTCGGGATATCCCGTTTTTGGACACAGGAGAGGGCAAATTTTCTATCAGCTTAGACCACCAAGAGTGGCACAATTTCTCGCGCTATGGATACAAGAATCTGCAACATAACCATTTCAGGCTACTCAGGATCTATCCCGGGGCTAAAGACGATCAGTTGCAAGGATTGGTCTTCACGTGGCCGCTCAATAAAAGGATCAACTACAACGCTCTCTCATATGTCTGGGGCAAGGAAAGCCAGCTTACCCGCACACTGTTCACAGCTGAAGGTCGTATAAAGGTACCTCAGTCCACACATGAAGCGTTGAAGAAAGTGCGTCACGAGGAAGATGCCATAACTGTCTGGATCGACTATATATGCATTAACCAAAAAGACTCCCGAGAGAAGGCTCGCCAGATACGGCTTCTACCAAAGATATTTCAAAATGCAAGGTCTACAATTGCGCTTGTGGCCCTCGACAATGAAAGTGATGCAGCAGTAACATTGCTACGTCAGATTCATACCCAGCATTCTTCAAAGCCAGAGGGGCAATCTTGGCCGAAAGATGTGCCTCGTTTACCATTATCATGGAGAGAGCGATTGGTTCCTCTCAATGGAGATCCAATATGGGAGCAACTTGTTTCCTTCTTCAATCGACCCTGGTTTCGAAGAGCATGGATAGTGCAAGAAGTTATTGTATCTCGGGAGGTGGAGCTTGTTTGTGGCGAAAAACTGGTTCCATGGACAGTCATTGAGCAAGCCATGCGTATAATAAACGATAACGTGGTTCCCCTGACGATCAATAGGGCTGTTTGGGATCCATTCCAACAGCTTTCTAATCATAGGGCGTGGGAGCTCAAGCAGTGTCGTTGGTGTTTGTTCCACCTATTGGAAAGTTACCGACACGTTCAGTCAACCCTCATGAGAGATCGATTCTTTGCATTAATCGGGCTTGCCAGTGATGCAAACATACAAGAGTTTGAGCCCGATTATAGGGGACGCCTAGAGGATATCATTTGCAGGTTTGCAAAAGTATTTGTCGAGCAAGGACGCGGTGTGGCACTTCTCCACCGAGCTGGGTTTGATACCGAGCCAAGCCGTTTTCCCTCGTGGGTTCCGAACTGGACGGTCCCAAAACAAAGCGGGATATATAACTTCCGCCACAATCGAGGCGTCAAATTTAACGCTTCTCGTGGAGAAAGGGAACAAATAGAGTGTCAGAGTGATAATCGTACTCGAACAGCGAACGGATACATCTTCGACTCTATCAAGAAGATGGGTACGAAGACAATCAATATTAAGTCACTCGACGATTTCTTTCGCGAGATTGATGACATGGTAGAGAACCTCAATCCGTCTATTCCGGATACTGAACAGGCAAGGATAAAGTGGCAAGTACCTATTGCCGGCGCATTGGAGCCAAACATAGTGGTTCACAGCGTCAATCTGGAAGATTCATATCACCAACTACGAAAAGCTCTAGAGGAGATCAGGAATGAGAGCGCAAAGAAAAAAGATGAAATGCTACAAGCGATTAAAAAGAGTGCGACAAGACCAATCTTGATGGGTTTACCGGATCAAGAGACAAATTCCTTGGATAAGACGAGAGCTTACACTTCTCTTCTAATTGATGATTTGGAAGGGTGGAAGTTTATCATTACGCAAAGGAATTATTGTGGCCTCGCACCAAGTCGTGCGGAGTGTGGAGATCAAGTGAGCATCATTTGTGGCGGAGCTGTTCCGTTCCTTATTCGAGGGAGCGAAGCAACGGGATTTCGTCTAGTAGGAGAGGTATATGTAGATGGGATGATGCATGGGGAAGCACTTGACTTGGAGAATGTGGCAAAGACAACAATCAGTATGTACTAGATTAGAGATATATAGTAGGTATTCGCAGCAATTTCATGTCTGATACCAGCCAAAAGGATCAACGGGAAAAGTGATAGCACTACCTGTAGCGTGATAAATTGCAGCATTAAATTAGCGTTTTGATGGAATAATATATTAGCACATAATACATCTTACAACGTATCGGACTGTCTATTATGTTTAAATTATACTCTAGTACAGCAGATACTATTGAATACAAATCTACTCTCAGCATTTCATTTATTCCAGCGCGTTGTACCCCAGGAATTAAATACGAAGCATTCTTCTCCAGCGGCGAATTGTGGGAACGAAGAGAAAGGAAAAGAATATATTTTCGTCCCGGAGCTTCGCATCCCGAGAATCGAAGATTAACGTTCTACACTAATCCTTCAGCACCCGTACTGTTACACAAACTAATAAAACTGTCATTCCACCGACGAGTACGATTTTCTAGTCTTCCACAGCCTTTGAATAATTCCTAGTTCCATTCTCATCTTTGAAATGAACAGGCGCGAGAGTGTGATCCTTACGTTGACGTTACATCTTGGCCTCTTGGGCTGTATCTTACCACCTTATCGCTACCTAGACACCATACTTTACTTAAAGACTCATCATGGACTCTAGAATTTTGACGCACGACGATTTCGCGGTTGGATGGATATGTCCGCTGCCAAAGGAGATGACGGCCACGCGGGCTATGCTGGACGAAGCTCACCCGGACTTACTAATACCACCTGGTGATCACAACATCTACTACCTCGACCGTTGGCCAGAATTTGTACGAAGCTTTGGCGCAGCCGCGTGAAGCGCAAGAGCAATCCCCAATTTAGATAGATACTATCTGTACCCATTGATCAGAGGAATGATAAGAGCGAAACCATCAGATTCTGCGTATACCTTCAATCTAACTTTATTATTATATTAAGAATAAATTATCTAAGTTATTTAATAAATACTGTTACAATCCGGTCAACCACAACAATACATTCCCTTCCAAGCAGTGGTTCTGTCAGAGTAATTGCCACAAATGCGATTATTGGCCTACTTGGCGTCTAAGCTCTGCAAAGGTGACCATCTGGCTGCTGAGCCCAGCTATCAGACCCAACACATGTCTGACAGTAAAACAAGCTTGTCGGATCATACTTTTTCTTAATAGCCTCAAGCGTAGGCAGCGCGTCTCCATAGAAATTAGATAGATAGTTGGGATCGAGATAGTTGCCCTCGTTCATGTACGAGCCCGTGCTCGGCGCAAAAACCTCCTGAGCTTTGCCTTTATTGAATGTAATATCGTCCCGTGCCTCAGCGATATCTGCATACGGCGTAACATCATCCCAGTTACGGGCCACAATATTAGTCAGGAGCGCGCGGCGGTAGGCAGGGTTAACGCCTGTGAGCGGCGGTGCGTTGACCACAGCACCACCACCGGTGATATCAACAACAACCGAGGTGTTCTGGCCAGGGAGACCTGCGGTAGCATTGACCATCTGTCGTATCGCGGCTGTATTGGCAGTGGTGAGATGCTTTTGCTCGTAAAATCGTGATGACATGAGAATGCCCCCGCCGATTGCCATGGAGTTGTTCTGCAATGCCGACGTGTAGCTAAAGTAATCAGGGAAGGGAATAAGCTGTAGAGAAACGTCGAGGCCTCGAGACTTGAAAGGAGCGAGATTGGCCATGACGGGGGCCATCGTCGACTGCACTTGCTCCACGGTCTGGTTGAAGACACCAGTAATCATCTCTAGCATGCGTGAGGGCGGCGCCAGGGACGATTTGCCATCCCACGCCACCCAGGCTGCGTAACCTTGCACACCACCGGCGAGGAGGGCCGGCGTCTGCTGATACCAGACTGTCACGGCGTCGAGAAACGTCTCCACGTCATCCACGCCCGTTTGTGGCGACATGAGCAGCACAACACCAACCATGGGCGTATCGGGGTAAGTCCGCACAGTAGCGCTGGTAACGACACCATATGTGCCTGGGCCGCCGCCACGGAGGGCTTGGAACAGGTCTGGGTTGGAGCAAGGACTCGCCAGGACTTGAGAGCCATTGGCAAGAACCACGTTGTATTCCAGGACCTGGTCCGTACCCAGGCCGTACTGATGCATAGCGGCACCATGTCCTCCGCCCTGGAGATAACCTCCCGTCATTCCAACAGAGTGGCAGGTTCCGCCAACGACAACTACACCTTTCTGGTGTGCCTGCGGGTAGACGTCGTCGAATGTGACCATACCATCAAGCTGCACTGAGCTGCCGCCCCAGTAAGAGCTGCCGCCCTTTTGGACAGCTGCACAAGACTGCGTCGGAGTATAGACATCGTGGAAGACAATAGGAGGTTGGATGGAAGGGCGTAAGTAACGGGTCCAGATTTCCAGACTGCCGGCCCCGGCGGATCGACCGAGGAAATCGTGCCCCGTGTTCTTGATCGTAACGCGGATGTTATACTCCTTGGCAAATTTCAGCCCGGCGCTGATGGCTTCGGGGGTGGTGGCATTGATGCTGTAGGTCGCGGACTCGCCCATCGCGCATGATGACGAGTTCCGCCCCGGAAGATCGCAAGCCCATGTGTGGGGGAAGTCATATCCCGTGGGGAATTTGGCCTGGAAGACCGAGTTGGCCCAGTTTGCCTTGATGTCGGTGCAAGCAGCATCGTCTTGATGGACGCCTGGGTAGCATGGTGCGGCGACTGGAACATTCCTGATGAGTTTCCCCGAAGTCGTTGTGTTCAAAGCCGCCCACGCCGCATCAGATGGCCAGCAAGAATCACCAGGAAACTAGATGTAGCGTGCCAAGTTAGACAAGCTCATGTTCTCAACCGAATATATCAATTCACACAGGGAGATGAGTGAACAGGATATGCACTTACACATTTGCAATCTGCCTCAGCATTCTGTACTAAGCCTGCCAGAACGGCAGCTCCAAGTGACGTGAAGAGATTCTTACGAGCGACCATCGTAAACCGTGAATGAAATATGAACGAATGAACGAATTGATGTGTGTAATGACAGAGAGAGCAGATGAAATAAGAGACACATCATTCATTTATATAGAAATTTCAAGATCCCCTAGTTTACGCAAAAGTTATTATTACTATTCCTATCACATATAAGATCTCTCACAGATAAAGTTAGATGCTGCACAAACTCTGCCATATGCCGGGAATCATTATGATTCATTACCTGGGTTATAGGCTAGACATTGGCTGATCCAAATTCTAGAAGCACCGGTAATACAAGGGCTCCTAGTATTACAGGGAATAGAGTGAGAATTTTCCGTACATTTCGCTCGCTGAACAACGATGAAAGCGAGATTCTAAGACAGATCAGGTATTTGCAGGGTTTTTACCGAATGGAACTAGCGTTCTTGCCTCATGTTACTGTAACGTTCTGCATCCACCGTGCCCCAGATCTGATGATACTCTGACTGTCAATTGCCGGGTACCCCTTTCTTAATAGTGCAAACGTATAGTATTTCATTGACTTCGGCTTCTTCTAGTCATACGTAAATACATGTAAGCATGTTATCAAAAGCAGTATTTGCCCCATGTGAATAGGCTAGGGTTGCTGTTAGCGGATAACTTACATCTAGCATTCCATAATACCCATTAAATTTGTGTATGTACGTTTCACTGCTTACACCCTTGTACTATATTATGGAGTTGTTGGCAGCTCAATGCCACTTTTAAGACCGAACCTTTAACTAGCTCATGGGCAGAGACTTCAGATGGGGAAAGGAATACATTAGGCGGTCTAATATATAGTTCTAGCCAGTAGTTTAGCCCTCAGCATCCATATACATAACTCATAGAAGCATCCTCAATGATAATTAGATCTTCATTGACCAAGAGATCGTCTGAAAATTTCATGTTTAAAAGGCTACCCATCTCCTCAACATCTTCTGAAATCTTCTCTCCCGACTCTTTCACGCCGTCTTCAATCGCTTTGAGATTCCCTTCATCTTCTTCCACAACAGGAAGACCAAGTGCCGCCATTTGGGTGCGTCGCAATTACATGTAAGATACATGTAGTCAAGAAATGCGTAGTCGCCTATAAAAATATATGTATATAGTAACTGGCCGGAATAGGCAGCGCTCATCCGCTTCATTGGGTTTCAAAGTTGCATCAACCTAGTTAATCAAGCATCACGAGACGGATAACAAAGCATGTGTCGCCTATTCATTGGGCGCTACATTTATGCAGTTGCATTTCAGTGACAATTCAGTAGCAGTCTCATAACAATAAATTTGGGCATCCAATAGACAGTAATAAGAGCGGAAGAATGTTCCTGTAGCCGTGGATACCTAGCCCGGAATAGCCCCATCATCTAGTTCCATGGGGATGGAGTCTCAGACGGAAGTGTTGGGGATAGTTTGCCAGGTATCTATTTTACAGGCAACAGTTCTCAAGGATATCAATACGCTCGAAGAAGGAGAACGTGACCTTGATCGGCGCATTGAATCGAACCGAAGTCATCAATGTAGATTTGATCTAAAAACCGCCGGTGAGTTCATATTAGCTCTTTCCACGGCTCACTCATTGCTTATGTAGCATCTAATCAGCTTCCGAATCTCACGTTTGCAGGACGCCTGTCATTGACGCCTGACTCCAACCAACCGACACTCATCACTATTTACGCCATCATATCGAACATTTATGAAGTTGAGAGTGACATGGACGACTAGCAGGAGATGGCCAGCGCGAAGAAACTTGATATAGCTGACCTAGCATCTTAGGTTGCGGAGTATGCCAGATTATGTTCCTCGTTGCTTTAGGGGGTTTGCAACGAGAAGACGTAGAATCAATCTTCTTAAAACATGATAAGCTCATGGATTGCGTGCACTTAGCAAGAGATCAATGAAAATAATGGACAATAGGCCGATATGGCTACTAAAGCTTTGCTAGAGATGTGTTGGCAAGTTGGTATATATGGTGCTACGTATCTCCATAATGACATTTTCTAAAGATCATCCGTTACAGGATACGAAGTTTATTCGTTTATAAACACTACATCTGAATAACAAAGATACTGACATCGAAATGAGCATAGAGACTGCTTGGTTTTTTGTCAAACCTAGTTGCATCGCACTCTTCTATACGTAGGGTGGGTGGTTCAGTAGATGAGCAACAAACATCCTTCTTATAGTCAATATGACATGTTGGCAAAATACATATCTTGCGATGTTGAGCCCATTGCCGTTGGCCAGAATTTATACGAAACTTGAGCGCAGCCGCGTGAAGCGCAAGAGCATTCTTCAGTTTGGATAGATGCTATTTGTACTGAGTATCGATCTGAAGAACAATGAAGAGCGAAACCACCAAACCTTGCATATGCTTTCGATCTATCACTACTTATGATACGAATTGCCCAATGAATAAATAGCATTTGATACATTATAAATGTTTTTAGAAAGCCCCGAAAAAGGGAAGTCCTTTACTCTTCCAATATATGCGCGAAAGCCTTGGCCGACTGGGGCTGTCATGTATAAGCCACACAATAAGATCCATATGGGACCTCTGCCTAGAAAGGGGGGAATAGATGGGGTCATTTTTGAGAGTCCAGTGTCTTAAGGAACGAGGCTGTGTAGTTTGGGTTGCTTTAATCTAGTGGGTATTTCTTGTTCATGCGCAGGTGTTGCCTAAAAAGAAGAAGCAGTGTGATGCATACTGTCCAGAGCTTGGACATGAGAATGCTGTGAAATGACGAAATCGTGTCAAGGAGTTACGTTGGATGTGCAAGTCATGCGGGAGGAATTGGGGGGTTGATAATTAGCTTGATGGCCATGAATCCGCCAGTAGTGCCCGGGTAGCTCAATTGGCTAGAGCGTGCGGCTTTTAACCGCAAGGTTGGGGGTTCGACCCCCCCCTCGGGCGAAGACCCTACTATCTTTTTTGCTTTTAATGCATTTTGTTGTTGTTGGTTGGATGTGGAATAAAGATGGAAATGAGTGGTGCTTTGATTAGAATTACTGGATTTTTCTTTTTCTTTTTTTCTTGATCATCTTGGATGACAGGGGCGGAACATTGGGAATTAATGCCGAGGATGTAAGATGGGGCAGATTTGGTGATATTCGACTAGCCAAGCTGCCCAAGGACACTAAAAAGCTAGGCAATGCGTTGAACTAAGTGATAAGTGGACGAGAATTCACCAGGAGTTGAAATGGGAAGGACATGCGTTGGCAAGCTTGGTGATGTGACAGGTGTCCAAGATAGTACACCTAGGTCAGGCACCTGTGAGGGAACACCTGGTGAATCGATTGTCCACGTACCTAGTCATAGATCATGAGACGGGGCAGTCTTGTGAAGCCATCACCACTGGGAGGGACAACACATCAGGCTTCTGGAGCCCCTTATTTAGCCTCGCAGGACGCTGATACTATGACACTATGACAGCGTGAGTCCATGTAAGGAGAGACGGTGTAAGCGGTGAAGGTGAAAGGGGAAATGGATATACTACTAAGTCGTGGCTGTGAATAGCCAAGTCCTACGCGAGTGGCTGTTCCGAGCTGTTGGTATCACCCGGTGAGTATCACCATGATGGGCTGCTGTCATCCGTCCAAATACATCAATGCCAACATTGAAGACTAAGTGTATACGGGTTAGTAGGATTGACAGCATGGGGTAAGTATGTATGTTTGCATGTTGGCGGGTTGTTGACATGTTGTTGGCATGCAAGGTACCCCCATCATGGAAGCTCTATCTGAGCGTCTAGATTGGCGCAGCGAAGAGGAATTTGCCAGAATTAGCAATCGCCGGAACATTCATCCACGGCGGGAGAAGGAAATAAGACTGGGGAAAAAAGAAAGCCCAGTCGGGAGCCTGCAGCCGGATCTCATGGTGTTGAATGTTGGCAGATTGCGATTTGGGGAAGTTGGAGCGATAGAGGATTCCAGGCTGCTTGCAAGGCTGTTTCCGATAACATGTGCAGTGGAGTGGTTGCATGTACAGCATGAAGGACATGTAGCTGGTACCGCCGGGCTCAGGCTCAGGCTGCAAGGGACCAGGACGGGACGGAGGTGGCTGTTAGCCCTGGAGGCCTAAAAGGCTGATGGACCTGAGTGCTGCAGAAGATGGCTGGGGTGTTTTAGCGGCGGGTCGCCATATGGCCGCTATGGGCACCGTGGCCGCGGATGTGCACGCGCGCAGGTACAATGGCGCCTAGCAGGTACCAGGTACGAGGACGGAAAGACGTCACCAGACACGATTTGGGCGATTGCAGTACCTGGTGCCTTTTGCCTGTGCTGGTGCTGGTGGGCGACCAAGAGTTCTGCGACGAACTTGGATCCATGCAACATCAACAAAACATCCATCACTTCTTCGACTCCTCCTTCTTCTCCGCCAGATCCCCGACAAACCCTTGCACGCACCGCCTCGGCTTCCCGGTAACTCGGTCTAGTAGCGCTTGAGATTTTCTGCTAGGTAGTTAGACGAGTTTCCACTTGGATTTCCATTTCGTTTCGACTGACGACAGCCAAGCAGCTGAGCGCTCTTGGCCCGGGGCCAATCAGACAAGCGGGACAAAGAACATTGGAAGCTTTCATTTCCAAGGTTCTTTCAGCTGCGCACAGACAGACGGTCAGACAAACAAACAGACAGGCAGACGGACAGACGAGTGGCTTGCGCCAAGTTGTTCCAGCGCATTCATTTTATTCACCGATAATTCAGACCTGGTATGTCAACGGCAGTTTGCCCTTTTCCTTTCATGTGCTTTTCTGTGCTGCGCGCCTAAGCCCGTTAAAGGTCAGGTCAGCGGGGCCCCAGCGCTGTGGCTTTGCCTCTGTCCGCTGGCCGAAAGACTGAATCCGTGCCTCTTTAGTGCTGGGCCCGTGACATTGCAAGCGCCGGCTGTGACCAACGCGCATTTGGACGGCTCTTAGCCTGGAGGGCTGGTTGCTTTTGCTTTTCGCTTCTTACCTCAGCCTCGTGTTCTCGAGGCTTTTGCTCTGTTTAGGCTGCCAGAGGGTTGTGCTGGCGGTTAGGCGATTGGGGTTTCGCTTTTATTATTGGGTTCTTGGGTTTTTGGGTTTAATTATAGGCGTCTCTTGCCCGAGCTGACTCAACTCTCTTCAGCGTCAGACGGATCAAAGGCAACAGAGATATATAGCCCCAGCGCTTCCATCCGTGAACAAAGGACGCTGGAGCCAAACGGAACAAAGCAGAGTGGCAGTGAAGCTCATCACGGACAAAGGATCCAGGCGACATCCATCTCAAAGGGGGTCTCTGCCTGCTCACTACCCCGTTCACCTGTCCCACCACACACGATCCGGCAATTTCACCATATGGTTCCCCTCATGCCAGAGTTCAGCCCTGCTTCCAGCCTGACCACACGCTATCCCTCTTCACCTTTATATTGCTCTTGCTTCGGCGATTCTTCAAGTTGTCCGACGTCGCTGGCTTCGTCCATGGGCTCCAAGTTTTCCAGCTTTCGTCTCAGGGTTCGGGGTCGCAAACGATTAACCATGTTTTCACCAAAGAGCAAACCCCCAAAGCACCACGCTGATGGGCATCCTCGGCAACGGGGCGCTTCCGGGAAAAGTGATACTTCCGAGAGTGACGGCGACTTTGACAAGGCCGCTGCGCTTGAGCTCATCAAGGCGCATGACTCCGAAGTTGACAGGCGCCGGAGCGGAGTTGAGACGAGCCGTCTCGGGGCCGAAAATGGCTCTCTCGGCTTGCCCCTGGACCTCGACACTACTGGCGCCGAAAAGAGAGTACCGGTACCGAGTACAGAGGAATACGACGAATTGCGAAAACACGTCTTCGCCGTAGAGCAGGAACTATCGTTTGATGCCCGGTGCCGCTCTCGCGCCAGTGAACTGGAAATGGATGTTGATGCTATTATTCGAAAGATACGGGAGCAAGACGACAGAGAAATCTACGCCTTGGAACCTAAGCGGAGGGGGTATCATGGCCAGATGCATGAGCGCTTTGCAGGCGATCACTTCCTCAGCAACGTCGACATCATCAACGAGACAAAACTGTTCAAGATCGCCTCCAAGATGCCAAAGGGCGCCCACCTGCACATCCACTTCAATGCCTGCTTGCCACCCAACGTGTTGCTTGGTATTGCAAATGGCATGGACCGCATGTTCGTTTCAAGTACTCTTCCCCTGATCCATAAGGCTGGGGACGAGGATGAGTATCAAAATTTTAACAAGTGCGAGATACAGTTTTCCATCATGAATGACGCAAGGTTGAAGGATAAGCTCGGCAATCCATTCTCCTCTAACTATATATCTGGGCGTATGATGAAGTTTTCAGACTTTAGAAGGCAGTTCTCAAGCCATTATACCAAGGCCACTGTGGATGAATGGTTGCTGCATAAGCTCATGTTCGAGGAGCAAGAGACCCACAATCCCTTTCAGACAGCTTCTGGGTGAGTTTTATGCCTCCCCCTTTATTCTTGGTTTATCATGTCACTCTCGTGTGATTCGACAATTTCTTCCTCCCCTTCATCTTCCCCCTCTTTCTTAAGACTAACAGCTTTTCGCCTCCATATACAGTGCTTGGGAAAAGTTCAATGGCAGAACACGCATGATGAAGGGTCTTTTCAACTATGAGAAAGCATATCGCGAATATACAAGATTGTGCCTCAAAGATTTTGTCCGAGATAATATCCAATATGCCGAGATACGGCCAAATTTCATGCAAGCAAATCAACTCTATACCAACGACGGCAATGGTATGATCAATAACGAGGGCATCATGGAAATCATAATCGACGAGGTGAAGAAGTTTCAGAAGGGCATGGCTAAAGAGGGCCCGTTCTTTGGGGGCCTTAAAGTTATATATTGCACACCCCGATCAATGGATCGAGACAAGGTAAAATATGCCCTCAATGAGTGCATGGACTTCAAGAAGAAGTGGCCACAGTGGATCGCAGGTAAGCATGTGGAGAGTCCTACCCTCACTTCTTTAAGCAGCGCTCATGTTTCTTTTCTCTTTTAGGCTTTGACCTTGTCGGCGAAGAGGCGAAGGGCTATCCGATCAAGGAATTTGTTCCTGAGCTGCTTGAGTTCAAAAGGGAGTGCGCTGCGCAAAGCCTCGATATTCCCTTCCTTTTCCACTGCGGTGAAACGCTGGACATGGGCACCGACACGGATGGCAATCTGGTTGACGCCTTATTGCTGGGATCGAAGCGCATCGGCCATGGCTTCGCCCTGGCAAAACACCCCTACGTTATGCAGCAAATGAAGGCCAAAGGAATATGCCTGGAACTATGCCCAATTTCTAACGAGATCCTGGGGCTTACACCCCGAGTGGGTGGGCATGCCATGTATCAGTTGCTGGCGAATAACGTGCACTGCACCGTCAGCTCTGATAACGGGGCGCTTTTCAGGTAGGCTGTCACAACCCCATGAATCTCCTTTCTTCAAATATATGTGTATATGATGAGACGTAAAGCTAACGGAAGCAACAGGTCCTCGCTGTCACACGACTTCTACCAAGTCATGGTGGGCAAGGCAGACATGGGGCTATTCGGGTGGAAGCAGCTTGCCATGTGGAGTATCGACCACGCGTGTTTAAACGAAGAAGAAAGAGAGATTATGAGATACGAGTGGAACCAACAGTGGAATGAGTTCCTCAAGTGGGTTAAGACAACATATGGCGACCTCATAAAGGACGTGGCCAAGATTTGACTACATGACTGTCCTTTGCAGAAGGGCGGCGGAATTGCGGCGTTTTGGTTGATTTGGTCGGTTTCTAGAGCGAATTTGTCTTGCCGTTTGAAGACTAAAGGGGGCTATGCCGGGAGTCGCATGGCAGGCAGAGGCGTTTGCTGGGCATCCAGCCGGTTAGACGGTTTACGAAGAGATGAAGGTTGGGCCAGTTGCTTTTTATTTAGACACGATACTCTATGCTTGTTGATATCAGATTTGCTTGCGTTTTTTTGCACATACATATGTATACTATCGGTTGGATGATATGATACGACTGATGATTTGATGATTGCTGAGATATGCTTGTACTTGTATTTATGTCAGCGTACATAAGTAGGCAACAACACCTACCTTAGGTTCAGTACTTTACGCCCGCTTGGTAAAGATGCATGTGGTCCATTTCCATGTTGGGAATGGGAATAATGGCGGTATGTTGAATGCGCTGCTTGATTAGGGCGCAATTGGATGGAAGCAAGTGTTGAGTAATTGATATCTTGGAGCGGTGTCTGCTTGCATATTGTGGTGTCTTTATAAGTACTCCGCAGAAGGCAAGGCATGGAGGTAGCCAACTCCCGTTCAATTAAGGGTTATTAACATGACCGACGGAAACAAACCAACCAAATAAGCGCTATGCCGAAAAAGTGGGTTAGAGAGCGGAGGTAATTGTCAGCACCTTGCAGAATCGATATGGAGGCCCTTTGAAGGCTATGATAGAGTCCTAGCGGTAGTTGGTTGACAGCTGGATTGATTGCCATCCACACAGATTGTGGCAAATTCGTCAAGGGAGAGGCTTGGCAGTTGGACACTGATTGATAGATCGAAGAAACTAAGACACAGAGGGAGCCCACCTCCTCTAAATATAGTTGAGTGCGGGACGGATAGTCTACAGTAGTATAGTTAGAAGCAGTTGTCAGTAGAAGAAAAATAAAGTTACCTGCCAAAGTTGGTGATGGACTCAACTCTATCTTAAACCTGAAACCTCAAATTGCCTACTTAACCCATACATCTATTCTCGTCCATCTCCATCTTACTACATACATTCAAGACATATTAATTCGATTTATTCCCCAGAATGCCGATCAAATAATGACGCGTCTCGTCTCAGCCCGCAGACTATTGCACTGCACTAGCATAGCCCTCCTGCACGCTCTAGAGCTGTGCGGCTCGTACGTGCAGCATTAGGTAAAACCGCCAGCTGAAGAATGGCCTATCACATGGCCCTGTCGAACGTTACCTTGTCTTGATCCATGCTTCTTCTTCTTCAACATGGAACCACAGACGGAGAGAAAAAAAAAACTTGTCCTTGTTCATCTCACTTTCATCTCGTGCCATCGTCTTTCCCCTCGTCTAGCATCGTCGGTTTCTTCGTCTGATTTGCGTCTCGTATAATTGTCATCTAGTTCTAGCATCGCCAGTTTCTGTCGCATCCAATCTCACCAACTACCTAGCTGCATCTTCATCTTCTTCATCTCCATCTTCCTCCCATCTCCAACAGAACCATCACCGCCAAATGTCCAATCCAGGCGACCCCGGCTGGAAATGGTTCCCCAACGACAAGCCCTCATGGCGCCTCGACGTCGTCACGCTTCTCGCCGTCATCGGAGAGTCGGCCATCGCCGAGCACTCCCAGACAATCACCGCCTCGCTGCTCTGCATGCTGCCCCGTCTGCTGCCCGCGCCTCAGGCCCTGCTGAAGCCATCGCGGCCAACTCGACTCCCCGAGACGCACGCCAAGATGGCCGGCGTCTACAGCGGCACCATCCTGGATTCGGTGGGATTCTTCGCTAATATTATCACGCCGCTGGATGCTCTGCCGCCGTATAGCTTCATGGTGCTGGATATTCAGCACGCGCCGTCTGTGCCGCCGCCGATTACCAATGCGAATCAGCATCACCACCAGCATCAGGACCAAGATGGTCTGCGAGGCTTTATTACTAGATACGTGCCTTGGGCTCGTAAACGAAGCGTGCCAGACGCTTCTTTGGGAGGGCTTTCTAGAAGCAAAGAGACGGAAAAGGCACTGGATCGCCGGGTCACGCCGCCAAAGATTGCCGGACCGCCACACGAAGTCGACATTGAGTCCCAGTCAAGAACTCCGACGGTGAGATTCAACTCCGAGGTTGAAATCAACGGCCACCCTGCACCGCTTCGCCGACGCACCACCGAGAAATTCCAGGATCTGCTTTCAACTGGAACCATGGCCGTGACGGGTGGTCGGCCCATTGTCCCCCCGAAACTTCTCTCGCCCCTCCATATCCTCTCCGCCTTTTCCTTCTTCCTCAGCATCGCCATTCTTGTTGCTGCCGTCATATGGCAGGACGGCACCGCAATCATCGCCATCACCCTCATCTCCTCGGCCTCCACTGTCGTGGGCTATGCTTCCTCCTGGCGGCCAATCCTCATGCAACGCAGGCACACTAATGATGTACCCCGCGGCGATGTCATGATACGCACTCGAGAGGGAGCCTTTGTTCTAGTTCGTTGTCCGGAAGACGTTGCTCGCGAGCTTTACTCTGGAACGGAAGAGTGCGAGTACTATGTCGGTGAGAGAGCCTACAGGTTCTTCATGGCGCTAGGCACGATTCTTCTCATGTTTAGCGTCGTGCTCCTCGGAAACTGCACTTGGAACTCGCAAATCTTCATAGGAGGATCGTACATTGTGCTCAACGGACTGTATTGGGGCCTTGGTATGATTCCTCGGACATATTTCTGGGATCTATCACGGTATACTTGGGACGACGTCACCGAGGAAGACGGCCAGAATGCCGATTCCGTTACTGACCGGGATGACGAACGTGAGGGCCACCCGAGCTTCACACGGACCTTGTGGTATGCTATACGCGAGACAAAGGCCATTGGCTGGGTCGAGCGCAGCGGTGCCGCACCAGGCACACCGCAGTGGCAGCAGTGGCTCGGCGAGGCATTGCATAATGCAAAGATTGGTAATCGAAGCTGGGAGGCCGTCAGAAGGAAGAATGAGATTATGACGCAGGCGAGCAAAGATGGAGGTGATCCTGCAACGCAGAGAGCGCCTGCAACTGAGGTTCAGGTTGCTGGAACGGGCACGGGAACGACGAGGGCGACGTTTTAGAGTGAAGTATCTCGTTGTCTTTGTGTTTGACGGGATCTGCTATGTTTTGAAGGAAATGATCATATAAAGTTGGATTTATTGCGTTTTAATTGTCTTGGCGGGCTTTGAGATTTTGGCATTGCATTGATTCTACACGAAAGAGGACGGATTTATGAGACGAGGTGCTGGATAAACTAATGGCGTTATGATTGTTATATACCACTTAGCAGGCATTGGGTATTGGAATTGGATACAACGGATACAGTCTATATAGACATATCATCATCAAACCACGAGATTATACACAGAGAATATCTCTACTTTTCAAGAAACTTGAGAAAAATAATAAACGGGCAATAAGAGAAAGTGAAGCATCTTCTAACAAAATTTATATAAAAAAGAATCTAGAAAATGGAATAACTAAAAATATAGAAAAAGTCGACTTTTTGAAAAACAGACAAAGGCGCCGCCCTTAAACACCGGCTGTTGAATGCACCCCTAGAGACTCGATTCTCTTCTTCTTTTTTTCCCCAACCTAGGTACTATTTTACTGATCTCTTTACTTTTCCCTCTTTCTCTTCCCAATTAGTCGTCAAAGTAGATGCTCTTCTTCTCGTCAATGTCAATAACACCGGCGCGGAAGTTGCCCCTCTTCTTCTTGTTCTTCTCCTTGGTGAAGCCCTTGCCCTTTGTGACGATGAGGTCCTCGTGGGCGCGCTGAGAGTAGCTCAGGGGGACGTACTCGTTGGAGGCGAACTTGGGATCGACTTTAATGTCCTTGGGGATGCGAGAAAAGGGCTCGACCTTGACCTTTTTGTCGCGCGGGTTGGGGGGCAAGGGGGGGTTGGGCATGGAGTCGACTGTGACGGAGGAGTCGGAGGGAGAGGACTCGTCGGTGGATTGTTCTTTCTTGACGACGCCGTTCGTCTTCTTCGTCTTCTTCTTCTTGTCGTCGTCGGAATCCGAGTCGGAGTCTGAGGAGGAGGATGAAGAGGAGTCGGAGTCGGATTCAGGGAGGGGCACCTTGGCGGCCTCTGCGGCGTCGACTTCAGACTCGCTGTCGGAGCTTTCGTCGGAGCTGGAGCTCTCGTCTGAGGAGCTGGACTCGGAGCTCGAGTCGGAGGAGTCAGAGTCAGACTCGGACTCGGAGCTTGAAGGAGAGGCAACCTTTTGCTTCTTGGCGGGGGGAGGAGCGGCGACCTTTTGCTTCTTGGGGCTGGGCTTCTCGTCCTCCGAGCTGGAATCGGAGCTGGAATCAGATGAGGAGGAGTCGGAGCTCGAGCTGGAGCTTGAGCTGGGGGGAGCCTTGCGCTTCAAGTTCTTGTTGCCCTTGGGAGGAGACTTTGCGCGGAAAGAAGGCTTTTCGTCCTCACTCTCGCTGTCGCTGCTTTCGCTGGAGCTGGAGCTGTCTGAGCTGGAGCTGGAGCTGCTCGAGTCCTCCATATCGACATCTCGGTCGGCAGGGGCCTTGGCAGCATTCTCCCAGGACTGGAAGACGCCCACAAGAGTGTTTCCGCTGCTGGCCTCAGAAGCCTCGCCCCAACCCTTCTTGGATCGCTGCTTCTTGAAGGCGCTAAGGGCGCTGGTGAAGGCATTGTCGGAGAGGAACTGCTCTACAAGGTCAAGCAGCTGCGCAGGAGGCTGAGATTGAGACTCGACGCCATTGCTGGCGGAAGGTTTTGACTTGACCATTTCGTCGTTTGTGCTGGTGGTTGCGGAAGAGGTGCTCGTGAGGCCCTTGTCGATAGGGTTGTTGTTGGTGTTGTTGGAGAAGAGCCAGGCAGGTGGTTTTGCAGATGCGCTGGACATGTGAAAAAGAGCCGAAGAGTTTCGTCACACAATCGTAAAATCCCGATTGGATCTCCTGGATAGAGAGAGTGTGGGAATTTTAAGGTCAAAAAAACAAAAGAGCAATGTCTAATCGCCCATCTATTGCACTCAACTTTTTGTTCTATGCGAAACTTTGAAGCCGCCGAAAAAAAATTATTTAGCCGCAAGTTTCTGCCACGCGCCCAGGAACAGGAAGCCAAAAAGGGCACGGGCGGTGTGGAGGAAGCTTATCGCTTATCAGGGATCAAAGCGGGATTAACGATGCGCCGCGCTCCGTTAGTCAGCAACAATTGTTGACGTTCGCAACGGCCTCAGTGATGTCAAAGCGCAGATTGTGGTGGATTTTGATATTGATAACAAAACAACAACGGGCATCTCGAGCCCTTCAACACCCCCGCGCATTTCCGCACGTGAGAGCGCGCTTCACTTTTGCTGACAGATTTGGGGGTTTTCTATTGCTTTTCTTTTTTTCCTTCTTTCAATAGCTCGAATCCTCGTCCCCTTGGATCCGCCTTATTTCTTTTGTTTTCTCTAGCGCGTCCAGGAGCTCGGTTCTCTCTCATACCCATCCGTTTGCTATCAGGGGACGGACCCTGGGCAGAACTTCAACCGCAGACGGAATATCGACTCAGCCTCTCGTTTTTCTTACCTGGGACATCTCCTTTACTGTTTCTTGGCGTTTTCATCGGGATCGCTAGGTGCACCGAGCCTGGCGCAGCGCAAACGCACACAGAGTCACTCACCACTCACTCGATTCTCACCAAGCTCATCAGCCATGAGCACAAACTCTACCAAACGCAAGTTCAACGCCTTGCTCCAAGGCCTGAGCAGTCCGCGACCCAGCACAGACGGCGACTCTCCAGCAACCATGTTTGGAAACCGGGTGCCCAGCGGCAGCCACAAGCCCTTGGACTATGATGCGCTGCTTCAGAAGCGCCGTCGCCTAGGCTTTCCCGAATCAACCGCGCCGCGCCTGGACAACACCGTTTCATCGGGGCTCACAAGTCTGGCTAGCTCCATAAGGCGGACTGTATCTGACGCCACGACTCCGAAAGTTCGGAGGGACGGGCCTGCGAGGTACTCTCCTGGTGATAGGGAGGAGCTGCTGAAGAGGCTGGCGACGTTTCAGGAAATCA
The DNA here is from genome assembly GCA_002022785.1 of Trichoderma guizhouense. Classification (NCBI taxonomy): domain Eukaryota; kingdom Fungi; phylum Ascomycota; class Sordariomycetes; order Hypocreales; family Hypocreaceae; genus Trichoderma; species Trichoderma guizhouense. Next base: position 1,930,362 of record LVVK01000017.1, read on the forward strand.
CCGACTGGACCCCAAAGCCTGATAAGATCAACGAGGTGGAGTGGGCCAAGAGGGGATGGATATGTCAGGGCAAGGAGAGGGTGCGATGTTTGCTGTGTCACAAAGAGTTGGTGGTGAAGCTGAAGAAGGAGGTTGGAGAAACTGAGGGAGATGCGCTGACGGCTGCTGAAGTTGGTGAGTTTTGTTATGTTCATGTTGAATTCTATCGAGGACGGGAGTTGACTCGTGATATACAGAAGCCTCTTTGGTCGACAAATATGCAGAGTTGATCGTTAGTGCGCATCAGTCAGATTGCCTATGGAAGAGACGAGGATGTGATGGTAAGCTTATTGTGTTCATTCTACCAATCTTCTTTACTAATCGCTTTACCAAGATTCCTTACTTCGGCTGTCATTCATGAGCGCAAAGGGCGCCATCGAAGCTCTGAAGAAGCGATATGAGGAGCTGTGTGTCCGGCAGACATTTCTGCCATATGAATTCAACCTTCACCTTCCAGAAGACATGAATTTGGGTAATGTCATTGAACAGCTCCCACCCGACTTTTTCACTGGAGACAAGGCTTCTACAGATACACCCAATAGACCTGCGCTTGCTCTGGCTCTCATGGGCTGGCAGGGCCTGACCAACACCCGCATCGGCGCTGTTCCCAACACTGCGTCATGCCACACCTGTCAGCGACGATTGGGTCTATGGATGTTCAAGAGTAAAGAGGTGGACGAAAGTGGAATGGTTATCGTGCCGGCGCCGATGGACTATCTTGATCCCGAGCGAGAACATCGCTTTTTCTGCCCCTGGAAGAACCCTGCCGCTCAGAGTAGGGGGCACAGCACGCAAAGCAACGACACAGCCGATATGCCAGCGTGGAAAATATTGCTACAGTCCATTAAGAACGAATCAGATCTGCGAAAAGTGTATGAAGGCCAAGTCAAGCCAAAGTCGAAAGCAACAGCAGCCACAGCCACAGATCCATCTACACCCGCTAAGACGACATCCCGACCAGGCGCGCACCACACACCGAATATCTCTATTGATTCGACCGCCATCGACGATGAGGATGACGAAGCCACGCGGGACGCAAAGGACAAGGAACGATGGGCGAGGCTGCGCAAGGTCAAGAGCTTGTTTGATACGAAGAAACTGAAAAAGTCCCGTTCAGGCGCTGCGTCAATCAAATCCAACAAGTCATCTAGGTCGATTAAGGGAGATTGATGGCCGATTTGTGTGATGGCTGGGATGTTTTCTTCTTCTTCCTTTTCTTCTATTTCCCCCTTTTTGGTTTTATTTCATCGTTTTTCTTGGCTACATCTATTACAAGCCATGGGCTCCATTATTGTTATCTGGGGAGGCTTCTTTTTCGTTATTTCATCTCCATCTACCCCATTCTCTCCATCATACCCCGTCTTTTTAACTTAAAAATTTCCTTGCATCATATTTGTTGATGTGCGTACAAAATTCTAATAACACCCGATACTTCCCATGCCATCCATAGTCATACATAGTCACCCCGTCTTCCATTTAATATCATCAAATGAAACCACAGGTCCTCCGTACGTGACCGTCTCGTCCTTCTTCTTCACTTCTTTCTCTTTGAGATCAAAGTCGAAGCCTGCCATTTCGAGGATACTCGTCCGGACACCCCCTACGCCCCCTCCGCTCCCTAGCTTGGGCACATTGTCCATTCCCGCTGCAGTGATGTGTATATCTGGATTCCAGCCCGATCCTTCTTCCCATCCGTTGCCCACGGATTGTGACATTTTCCGCAGCTCTTCTCGCACCAGTGTGGCCATGTCGCCGCATCGCTGAGTCCACGAGCCACCCCCTTTGTCAGCCTTTGTCAAAACTACCAGCGTCCTGGTGTTTGCCTCGGCCAGTGTCCTCAACAGCCACTTATCCTGTTCCATGAGCCTCTTTTCAGAAGAAAGCAACACTACAGCACCGCGCAGCATTTTCCGTGCCTTGATGTACTTCCACACGGCATCCCCCCAACTAGCCTGACTCTTGAAGCCGTACCCCGGCGTATCAACGAGGACGAGACTATACCGAGGCAGCTTTTCGCCCTGCCGGACGAGACCCTTGGGGATACTTGGGATGGGACCCAGGCCAAAGGCGTTCATGAGCGTGGTTTTGCCTGGGCGGGCGCTGACTCTCGCTGCGCCGGGACGGCCGACGAGGGCGTTGAGGAAGGAGGACTTGCCGACGTTTGAGGCGCCGAGGATGATGACTTCAGGGATATGTTCGTTTTTGGGGTGGTGACGGAGGGATTCGGCGGAGTAGAGGAACTGGAAGCCTTGTTGGAAGAAGGATGCGGCGGAGGCAATTTGGGCGTCTTGGGGTTTTGTGGTGGATGTTGTGATGAGGGGGGAGGAGGGGGATTGGCGGATGAGGGTGTTTGTGAAGAGGGTTTCTTTGTGGGGTTTTGTGTTGGGAGGGGCGGAGCGTTTGGGTGTTGATGGTGATGATGATGGTGAGGGTTCTTGGGTTGGGATTGTGGGTGTTACTTTTGTTGGTTGGGTGGGTTTATGAGGAGATGTTGTTTTAGAAGTTATTGATGTAGTGTTTGATGATTTAAGAGGTATTGATGCTGTTAATGGTGATGGTAGTGTTGAGTCAAGCTCGTTGCTGAGAGTATCATTGCTGGTGGCGAGGATGCGAGATGGTCTTGCACTAGGTCGCAGGCGAGGCCATCGTGGGACAGATGTGGTGAAACTTGCATGAGAGTGAGGCAATAAGATGAGACGAGGAGAGTGTGAGATGCTCTGTAAAGATGCTGGCTTCAATGGAGGCATTGTAAAGGAATGTTTGGTGTGAGTTTGTTTAGTGAAGTTGAGCTTGAGAGCTGAGGTTGAAGTTGAACCGTATTTGGTTGTGCGTGTGAAAATACAGGGTAACCCCACTATCAATTCTCCGAGCTGAAATAGAGAGCTGAAGGTCAACAAGATGATAGCTTACAAACACAAATACAGATATAAAGTGTATGGAATAGATTAGCATTTGTTTTCAGCAATTTTCAGATTTTAATCTACATTCACATAGATACAACAGTAGAGGTGGTATCAAGATTATACCGGGTGCCAAGTTATCCGACGCTGTGTCGAATAAACTAACACAGCGTACTAGCCTAGCTAGTGAAGCAAAAAATCCGCCTAGGGTAGGCAAAATGAATGCATCAGATCATGTTCATTCATTCAATATACCTATACTCGAGTGAGAGTCAAACTCATTCCAAACCTCACTCACTCACCCACTAGCTCACTCCCACATCTCATCTATCATCTTACGCAAGCCTCACTTACACCAACAACCTTCACAAATATAAAACCATGGCCCCAGGCGCCCTCGACCTCGACGCCCACGAGCAGCCCTCGGACCAAATGAAGGCCGAATGGAAGCACTTTTCGCGCCTCGACCAGAATGTCCTACTCAAAGAGACGCCGCTCGACGATCCCCGACTCCCTATCGAACAGAGCGGATTCTGTGTGTCGGGACATATCCCACGGGCACAGATATCAGAGGCGTTTTCTCACTTGGGACCCGAGTTTGCGAAAGAGGGTGCGGAAGATGGCGATGCTCCTATTTTATATCATCCTTTGCTTCCAGGTTTGTCTCTCTACTCCACTACACCACACAACACAACAAAACTGTATCATGATTTACAATTACAATACTTCCAAACGCATCTATCCATTCACTGTAATAAACTAACAAACTCATTCCTAGGCCTCCTCATCCTCCCCTCCCTCATCCCCCCCTCCATCCAAACCCACCTCCTCAACACAATGATCCACCGCGACCTCAGCAACCCAACCCACCAAACAAACCTCCACCTCCACTACTCCCTCCCCTACCCCCCCTCCTCATCCTCCTTCTTCGCCCTCCCGCCAGACTCCCCGCCAACGTTCCTCCCCAAGGATCCTTCCGTCCACAACCCCCTTTCCATCAAGCAAGTTCTTCAGCGGCGTCTCCATTGGGTCACTCTTGGTGGGCAGTACGACTGGACGAACCGTGTGTATCCGGAAGCTCCTCCACCGGGCTTCCCGGATGATTTGGCTTCGTTTTTAAAGGCTTTGTTCCCGGAGACGCTCGCTCAGGCTGCTATTGTCAATTTTTACACGCCGGGGGATACGATGATGATGCATAGAGATGTTAGCGAAGAGATTGACAAGGGTCTCGTCAGTTTAAGCTTTGGATGCGACTGTCTCTTCATGATTGCCCCCAGCCGCAGCGCCAACGACGAACAAGACCAAAACCAAGAATCACAGCAAGACCAAGACCAAGAATCGGAACAAGACAAAGATGGAGAGAAGAAGAAATATCTTTTACTAAGACTTCGCTCCGGAGACGCCATCTACATGACCAAAGAGTCTCGCTACGCCTGGCACGGCGTGCCAAAAGTCATGAAGGGCACATGTCCCGACTATCTAGCAACTTGGCCCGCCGGAAGACAAGACGGAGAATATGAGCAGTGGAAAGGGTGGATGGAAAACAAGCGAATCAACCTAAACGTGAGACAGATGAGATGAGGTGAATAGAATATCATATGTTTAGTTACATTACAAAAAATTGTGCAGTCTGGTCCATGTAAACAGCAAGGAGCGTTTCCAAAAAAAAAAAAGAGAAGAACAAAAGAACATTTCTCAGACCGGCTGCGTATAGTATATACAAATGAGTATATAATAGATAGATATAGATGGAAGCTCGCGAGTACCCAATGCAATCAATAAACTTGCTTCCAGCACAAATTCTAAACCCTCATGATCGCTTTAATCCCAATTGCCAAACTTGAACGCTTGTATAGATAAAAGTAACAGCAATGAAAAGCCCGCTTGAAACAAATGAAAAAAGAGTCGAGGCTTGCCCCCCTTTTATGCAAAGCCGAATCCCTGGGCATTTTCCAGCGCCATATTAAGTTGCTGCCTCAACATGTCCTTATCCCTATAGTCCGGTAAAAGGAGCGTCCCGTAACAAGTGTACGCCGTGGGCAACCGATTCCCACTATCTTCACCATCACCATTTCTCTGCACCACAAACTGCAGGTTGCGCATGCCCCCGACGGGGACGCGGTCTGAAGCGGTAACAAATTCCAAAAGCTTGCGCTTCATCCTATCATCATAGCGCTTAACAATGGACCAGAAATCTCGAACCGTGTGGTGGGATGCATCCCACCCAACGTAACGAGTATATCGTCGAAGCTGCGAAATGTCAATCTCCTGCACGCCCTCGACAAGGGACTGCAGAATCTGGGGGCTCAACAGGGAGAGCGACTTGTACTCGAGACAGCTATTGAAGCCACGCTCAAATGCCTCGTACTGCGGTCTGACAGACACGTCAGTTAGGTAGCGGATGTAGTCGCTCACATACTGGTCGCGGTTTTCGTTGGTCACGAGCGGCGCCTCTCGCTCGTCGACTGATTCTTCGGGAATGTTGACACGCATTTGCCAGTCGAGATTCTGCGGCCACTGGACCATATCCTTGGTCATTTCTCGTGTCACATTGCCCCCAATGTTGGACACGGAGAACTCGTAAGTCCGCGCAAAGATGTCTTCTACCGCGCCATCTTTCTCGTTCCACTCCAAGAGACTCATTAACCCACTGGCTAGTGCAGGCCAGCCGTCTGCAATGTGGTAGAGCTCTTCCACCGGCTCGCCTAGTAATTTCCGGTATAGAGCCCTGGGGAAGGTGACGGGAAGTGTAAGGCCGTTGTATACCGCCAAGGATACGAGAACGCCCATCAACTCAAACTTCCACTCCTCCACAACCGAGCCGGGAACGAACCATGCCATACGCGTTCGGTCATCGATGGAGAAAGCACCGTATTTGGGGTCCATACACTCGGCAATGGCTACACGGAAGAATTCCTGCTGTACGCCACCCGAATCGAATCCTTCTTCTCCACTCTGCTCGCCGAGGTGGACCTTGAGAGGACGCAGAAGCTCGCGTCGTTCTCGCCTCCACAGCTGATCAAAGGCATCTCTCAAGACATTGTCACGACCAATATCCAGCACAAGGTACTTGGACGATGCCACCCTCAACATATCCTGCAACACTATCTTATGGTGAGGGTTGGCAACAAGACTACCAGGATCGACAATAGCGCTCATTCTCGTCTTGAGCGAGCTACTCTCTTCAAACATCCGGCTCATCTTTGCAAAGTTGATGGATCTAAAGAAGGTGACGAGACATTCCGGGCTGAAGAGATAGGGGTAGTCGAGCATGTGTCCCTTATTCCGCGGGGAGTCGGATTCAGCCCATGTTACCGGCATCTCCATGGTGTCTAGGCGTTCTGAGAAATAGTCGGCCCGGAATTGAATGTCTCCCAGGAGGAGTCTGGATCTGTTTTGGTCTGTGTTCTTGTTAGCGTGCATAAGAGACTCTGGGGATGACAAAAATGACTTACACATGGTGGAAATTAAAGACAGCGCCCCGTGAAAGGCACCGCCGCATAGAACCTCAGGGTTTCCATCCCACTCGTGATAGAGGACCGTCCTCGCCCAGTCCAGCAAGAGAGTGGGAACGCGGGTCTCGTGCAACAGACGCTCGGCTTGCGCGAACTCCAAAATTCGGAGTGGTCCCGAGTGCACAAGGTCGAGCTGGCCGAGAAGTGGCTGGAGTATGTCCAACTGACCGGTCTTGGTCTTGCCATCCATGCGCATCAAAGTAGCTAGGGATCGACGAGCAGACACGGCAGAGAAGACACGGCGTGCCAGTCTGATGGCGTTGTCGTTTGAAAAGACATCCTCATACTCGAGACATATGGCCTGCGGCTGCCTTGCGGAGAGGCCGTTGCCGCCCAGTGTTAGCCCCGTAGATCGTATGCGCGACATGTCGTACAGAGTCTTAGAGTCTGAGACGAAAGGTGCCACAGCAACGAGAGCATGAAGACAGACTGATACGACGCAGCCGGCTTCGAAATCCGAGAGCGGTTTTCGGCCTTTTGGCAGTGCCCTCGAGGGACGAGATTGTGAGGCTTGAAAAGACCATGGTGTTGTGAATAAAGACTCGGCTGCCATCCAAAGGCTGTGAAGAACTAGGGTTGGCGCAGCACGAGTCATCCGAAGCATACAGTAGAATAGCGTCTGTGAGTCATATAGCTTGCCATCTCGGGAGAAGGACCGAACGAGAGAATGAGGATCACTCAAGACAGTAAACAGGGCCTGTTCGTTGAAGGCCTTCCACTGACTGGGGGAGGTGGTACGGGATATCGATCGCCGTCTAGCCAACTTTCTTGATGGATTCTGGGGGACGGGATATGAGGCATGAGATTCCAAAGGCCCGAAAAAATGGCGTTCATAAGTATTATCCTCTTGAAAAACATCACATATAAAATCGACAAGCTCGACATTCAAAGCCGTCAAAGATTGAGGTAGTAGAAATTTGGCCGAGGGGAAATCTACCTCCGGAAGCGGCGATATGGGCCTCGGCTTAGTCTGCGTGTCGACATGTTCACTCTTGATGGCTGGAGGAGTGCTACTCGGCGTCTCTCTCTCATCAATAGTCTCCGTATCAGAGGACCCTGATTCGACATCTTCCACCGTGTTGGGAGGGACAGTGGGGGTGGGAGTAGACAAATTTTCGAAAAAGGCAGGCTTGGATGGTATTTCAGGAACACCACGAGTAATGATGGCAGGCGAGGTCTTGCCAGCGCGAGCCAACTTGTCGGGGTAGAAGCCATTCAAACTTGGAGGTCGTGAGGTTGGCTTAGCCTCTTCGCTTCCTGCTGAAATGGCGACAGGATCCATGGCCCTCCTGTTGTTGGATTTGGATGGAGAAGAACGAAGGGTCGGCTTGGAATTTCTCTTAGGTCTGGAGGACACATCCTTCGCCGGTGTTGGTGGTTCGACTATATCTTGGTTCGAGGTTCTAGCTGGCTTTGAAGTCTTGTTCCGTTTAGGATGCGTGGCTGGTGGAGGTACGGCCTGATGCGCTTGGGAGTGGCGTGTCTGCGAACTTGTAGCCTGCTCGGTGCTGGTTGAGCCGGCAGTGGTGGCAGTCGCAGCAGTAGCATCATTGGTAGTACTGTTAGTATTCTGTCGAAGACCGCCCAGCTCGGAGAACTTGTCCGTCATGGCTTCAATGGCCTGTGGTGTAAGCCATTCCAGCATCTTGAATGCGACAGTGCCAAAAGTAGCCACTGCAAACGACCTGTAGTCTTTTTGTGTTGCCTTTTCTGTAACACTGATATGAGACGCCGGGAGCTGCCCGGGCCGTGTAGCAGCATCGTCATTCTTAGATTCGTTGTGCTGATTGCCCGAATGTTGTTTATCCAGAGACGATGAGCGGGATCTTGTTGTGGTAGGGGAAGCGGGAGGCTTGGTAGAAACCCCTACGCTTGGTTTTCGCCGGGATGCTGTCTGGCTGTCGGAAGGCCTGCGGGTGTTGTGCTGGGATGGTGAAGGCCGAGTAGAAAAGATGAGGCTGTTGAGAGCGGGAGGGACCTCTCTGGGTGAGCCGAGATAGGGACAGAGGCCGGCCTCTGGATTATCTTGACTGGCCAGGTACACTGCTAGTGTTCTGGCACTTGTCGGATTATATCTGCGGATGGGTGCCTTGCCAGCGAGGCGCTTGCGGCAGGTGAAGCAGGTAGCCGTCGAGCAGTTCGACGAACCACAGCCGCTTCGCAGTTGGGAGATATATCTGCGTTATAAGAAAGACAAGACGTTAGCATATCTGCTATGGCGCAAACGGAACCAAACGGGACCAAACAGAAAGGCATCAGAGGGACAGTGACAAGACGTACTTGTCGACGAGATGCTGAAAGTCGTGACGACGGCTGGCTCGATGGATGGCATAGACGCGACGGGGATTCTCGACATGCTGGACGTAGTCGTTGAGCTCGGCCGGCGCATCGGCTGGAAGGCGAGGGAATGGAGCCACCTGCCAGAGCCCGGCAAGCAGATCCAGCTCCCCGTTTGCTTCGGAGGGGCCCCGGAGGCGGGCTTCGGCGGCATGGCCGGGCTCGAGGCCCCTTGCTGACGAGGACGTCTTTGGCGGCGCGCTCATGCTCATGGCTGACGAGGGAGCCGCTGTGGTGAGAGCAAATCAACAGCCCATGCTTTGAGAGGAATCGCTGGCGAGGCTGAAGGCGACACGATGCGGCGTTGGACGATGATGTTGGAGCAGGAGACGATGGATATGATGCGCGTAGGGATGAAGAGGCAAAGGTTCCAGGTTGGTGGCGGCTGGTTTGACAACGGACGGAGATGAGCAAGGCTGAAAGTGACGGCAGTGGGGAGGGAGCACGGCCAGTTGCTTAGCTGCGCCCCCGGAGAGCTGCGGCACGAGTACCGGCTACCTCATGAGACAATCTCGTATCGAAGTGTTTTGCACTGGTTTACTCGCCGAGTCTGCCGCTGGATGTTGCTATCGAAAGTATCCGCTACCTCGCTGCTACCAGGTACTGCCAAGGTACTCCGTCCTAGTTGGGCCGCCACAGCCCACCCCCAGGCCTGGATCTGAGTTTCAGCGCACGACAGCAATACCGCCAGCGCTATCTGCACCCGGCAGATGGCATGCTGGGGCGCTGTTAGGGCGTCACGTCAACGGCCGCCGTGGGCTTCGAGGTAAGCGCCCCCCATGACCACAGGCGTACAAAGTACCGCTGGAGTACCCGCTTGCAGCGCCAACCAGGAATTTTGCTTTGCCGTATCACATCGCCTGCAGAAAAATGCAGATGCAGGGCACGACCCACCCCTTGGCAAGCGCTCGCAAGATAATACGTCAGATGCCCCCGCCACTCAAAAACTTCCACCAGAATTAATAATTCTTGCAAAACATCGCCGGCCGTCGAGTCACGACGCATGCTGGCTTCCCCGGGCTTTATAAGGGCTTCGACTCCCTAATACTACGATACAACAGACTCGATCTGTTAAGAAACCCTTTGCGACTGGTCCTACCGAATTTTTTTCACCATGGCGAGCGTCCAGCCCGCCGCCGCGGGGCAGACCTCGAGTTCGCATCCTTACACGTGCAACTCTTGTCAGGTCGCCTACCGAAATATCGATCTTCAAAAGACTCACATGAAGAGTGACTGGCAGTGAGTGCGGTTCTGGTTCCGGGGGACCCGGCGGAGGGAGACCTCTGCTGCTGCTGCTCCTGTTATCCTATTTCTTCGTCTCTGACACGACAATTTTAGCCGATATAACCTGAAGCGACGAGTTGCCTCTTTGCCTCCCATCACCGCCGAGATCTTCACCGAAAAAGTCCTCCAGGCTCGTGCTGATACCACCGCCGAAGCTGACAAGGCCATGTTTGAGCGTGCATGTGAACCATGTGGCAAAACATATTACAGCGAAAACGCCTACCGGAATCACTTGCTGAGCCAGAAACACAAGCAAAACAAGGCCAACCCAGCCAAGAAACACGATGACGAAACAACTTCTGTCATGAGCTCGACATTTTCTCTCGGAGAGCCGGCTTCTGCTGCTGACGAGGATGAGGATGTGGACTCTGCCGCCGAGGATGAGTTCAACCAAGTGATTGAAGGTCTCCAAAAGGCAAAGGTGACTGAGCAGCGACCCTCGCCTGTCAAGAGACCGGCAGTTCCCCACCCCGCTTCTGAGAGCGAAACTACTGGCACCGAATCTACTCCCACTCCGGTACAGTCTGGATCTGAGCGAGTTTGGACTTTGGGAACATGTGTTTTCTGCAACTACGAATCCGCCTCACCTCCTCTGAACGTACAGCACATGGAACGCTTCCACGGAATGTTCATTCCCGAAAAGACATACATGGTCAACTTGGAGGGCCTCATCGGATATCTGCAAGAAAGAATTGGAGAGGACCACCAGTGTATTAGCTGTGGCAAGTTCAAGAATAACCTCTTTGCTGTGCAGACCCATATGCGAGACAAGGGCCACTGCAAGATTCCGTACGACACAGAGGAGGATCAACTTGCAATCGGCGACTACTACGATTTCAGAAGTACCTACTCAGATGGAGAGGATGACGACGAAGAGTCGGACAGCGGCTCCACCGAAGACGGCAATGGCGGGGCCAAGCTGGGCGCACGGCGAGAGACCAAGGCCACTGGCCCTGAGGGAGAAGAGCTGGAGGAGGGAGAAGATGGAGATGGTTGGGAGACTGACAGCTCAGCTTCTTCCCTTGACTCTGAAGACTTGACTGCAGTCCCAGCGGAAGGTCACATCCACCAGTATGAGCGGTTGAGCAAACATTCTCACCACAGCACAAATGACCCTCGAAATCACCACCAAGCAGACGGATGGCACTCCAAGGCTCACAAGCACACCCACGCAGCTTTCTACGACGAGTACGAGCTGCATCTCCCGTCGGGCCGATCCGTCGGTCATCGTTCCCTCAACAAATACTACCGCCAGAACCTGTACAACCACCCTTCGGAGGAAGAGCGGGCAGAGCAGTTGCTGCTTGAAGGTGCGCGGAACGAGGAGGGCGTCGAGCCCAACCCCGAGAACCAAGTCGCCCTTATCAAGAATCGCAGACGTGAGGTGGCACCTCGTGGCGCTATTGGCATGGCTGGCGTCTCTGATGAGAAGAAGCGCGTGGCACGCAAGGACATGCAGCGCAACCGAGACCTGGAGCACTACCGGGCTAGGAAGACGGAGTACTCATATGGTAAGAAGATGAACAACCAGAAGCACTACTATTACCGCGACTTGGCGGGTGGTTAGACGATAGGAGTTTATCTGAATTTAACGAGTTTCACGTTTCTGCTTGATGTTGGCGATGTAACTTTTTGTTTGTTTCCTGCGCATTCTTGCGCCAATCAATAAACCTGAAGAAAATTTGTGTGACAAAGTGTGACTCGCTGTGACTCTACGGCCAGTTTGATGCAGCCGGCATGAGTATGAACCCCAGAAACGGTTCCACCTCTCATCTGGAAGGGAAATTATGGGACTGAAACGCATAAACAAGAATTTTGGGCTCTTGTTGGATTTGAAAGAGTGCTGATGTCAGATGACACGTTGGGTTTCTTTTTCTTGATCCAGTTCCAGTTCCTGCAAGCTGAGTAATTTAAAAATAAACATGATTTTTGTGTTTTAAGTCTATGATGTTTTGCCTCGATCCTTTTTACAACTAACTTGGTAATGGATGAGCGGTCTATATATGGCAACTAGCGATCAAGGCAACACTCGCCACAAACTTTACCGGAACGGCTCTTCGAAGTGGCTCAGTAAGAACGGCTCTCTTTTCTTCCAGGTGGCTCAGTAAGACCTTTCTTCCAAAGTGGCTCGGTAAGACCTTTTGTCTGTCGAAATTGGCGGGGTTGGCGACCCCCGTTTTGGATCACATCAGAATGCTGACAGACTCCAGAACAAGGCGGCGAGCTACTAAGACTAGCAGTAGCAGGGTAGGGCAGGGGGGTTTGCTGGGAGTGGTTGTTTCCGAGAGGAACCACTCCGTGCCGAGTGTATTAATAGATGGGTTGCTGGAGATCTTACAGAGCAGAGCAGAGCAGAGCAGAGCAGCTCCTTTTTGGAGGGGCGAAGAGACTTTGTGAATCACATTTTGTTGGGCATTCTGTAAGGGGTTGTATAAGTCGAGGTCATACAGCAGACATGTAGGTATTACTTGGTCAACATTCAATCAAATAGCAGTGTAAATGAAAAAGAAAATGGATTGGGGTAAATCATCGAGAAAATCAGAGACGGCGTAGATGGCGGGAAATAAAACAAAAGGAGAAAGGAAGGGTGCACAAGGTGCGGAACATTTCGTTCGGCTTGGGTTGTTCCCAGAAAGAAAGTGGACAAGCAGCAAGCAGAAGCAGCCCAATGGATCAATATGCTAAAATTGGCACTCTACTACTCTCTGTTCCTTGTCTTTGCTCCGTATCTATTCTCTGGCCTCTGACTGGACCTGGGGTGAGCCTGCGCCCCGTCGGGCTGCGGCTGACGATCCCTGCATACTCTGGCTCTGGACAGAGGAGAGGAAAAAAGTTGCCTTTAGTGCTCATGCTCATGCTTCTTTTCTTGCTTAGCCTGGGCTGCAATTTGGGCGGCTCGCCGCGTGATTGGCACAACGCAAACGAGGGCATTCGCGAGAGGCAAGTCGAAGGTGTCCCCCAGCCACAGGGCAATGTGGGAACTGACCGTCATATGCATATGGGGGAAGGAAAGGACAGTACCTAATAGCAGGAGGGAATTGATATAGCCGGATCACAGTCTATGCGGTGTCCCGTGTCTGGTGTTTTTGATGAAGTGTTCCTCCGCCCGCCTTGACCCTGTTCTGTTGCGGCTCTTCTCTTCTCTCTTCTCTCCATCCCTCTTTTGTTTTATCCGTCTCTCTCTCACTCATTTCACTTTCGCTTTCCGCTGGGCTCCATCTGCGATCCACCCTCCTTGGTTGTTTTCTTGCCCTGTAATACGACTCTAAATCTGGATCTGACGTCCCACGGACCGTCTGTGCGACCGCCTCCCTCGTGTTTGACCTGCGCCCAATCCAATCCACTCCATACATACGAACCTCGCCCAGAGTTTTAGGAGACTTTTTCTTTTTTTGTTTTTATCCTTTTGCATATTCAATTATCTTGTCTTTCCACTGAGCTTATCGTGACGCAACATTGACTCTACGATTGCAAGGACGAGCATTGGAGCTGCTGCATACAGATACGACATACAAACAAAAATAGACAAGGGTGGACCAACAAACGGCATAACAAGACCAACGCAATACAACTTGACCCAACCCGGCAGGCTGTCGATAATTATCACTCGCCAGGACAGCGGGGAGAGAGGTTGAATCCTACGAGAAACAAAAAAACAAAACAAAAAAACAAACCCCCAAATCACAGCCGCAATGCCTCGCAGACGACTATGGGCCTTCACCTCTCTTTTCTTCCTCCTCGCCCCAGCGCTCGCCGCCGAGGTCCACGCCGACTTCTCCTTCTATCCCGTCGGCGCCCAGAGCTGTCTCAGCCAAGCTGCCACAACGTCAAAATGCGACGGCAACACCGTCATGGACCTCAACACTTGTCTGTGTGGCAATTGGGGCAACTTTGTGATTCTGGCGGCCATATGCATTGGCAAGAACGACAAGGCGGATGCGGTGCCGGTGTATAAGACGATGGTGTCTGCGTGTGCGGACTCGAATACGCCGCTGAATGTTGCTCCGAATGTGTTTTACGGAGCTGTTAATGGTCAGGTCACGACGACGACTTCGGCGGCAACAACAATGACGACGTCGACGACGACGACGAGCGCGACGACCACGGCGACGACAACCAGCGCGACGGCGACAAGCACGAGCACCGCGGTGCCTGTCAGCGAGAATTTGTCGACGGGCGCGACAATCGGCATCGCTCTCGGCGCGTCGTTTGGCGGCGTGGGCGCCATCGCAGGGCTCGTCTACTACCTGCTCCGCCGCTCCAAGAACCAGGGCGAGGAGTACAACCCCATGCTACTACCCAACTCCAACGAAGAAGCCCGCTTCAGCAGCCAGCCGCCGCTATCTGAACCCACGCCGTCACCGGGCATCGCGAGCACCTTCTCCGAGGCCAAGCGGGCGTCGTGGGTATCGCCGCTGCAGAGCCCCGACCCGTACAGGTACTCGGCGGCGACGTGGGATGCGACGCAGGGCGCGTACAAGGGGCCGTATGCGCCTCCCGAGGGCGCCGTGGAGTTGCCGCCTCAGACGGCGAGTGTTGCGAGTAGTACTTCGGGGATGGTGTTTGAGATGGATGCTACGACGTCGCAGCAGTCGGGGGGACCGGTTGAGATACAGGGGGATGTACCGTCGTTTACAGACCAAGGGAGGAGGTGATTTTCATGACTCTGGTTGTGTGTGTATGCGTTCTATTCTGGTTTGCGGTTTTCGTTTCTATATTTACATTGTTAGCCGGGAGTCATTGCTGCGAAGAGGGTACATATTGATTCTGGAAGAATATACGGCCAAAGGCTGGTGGCGTTGTTTTTTTCTCTTTGTCTTATTTTTTTTATTCTACTCTGAATACGGAGTGCATTGCGTGGAATGGAATCTGAGCGGCTGGGGAGTTGGACATGTCTCGCACCATCGGTTAATTTGGTAGAAGCGTGTAGTCAAAAAGAAGTGCCGTTTTTGCTGTTGATTATGAGTAATTTACTGTGGCTATGATTGCTTACTTGTGTTGCTGAGTGAGATGGGCAAGGCTGTGGATGCCAAGAGATGGGGTTCCTAGATGAGATTGACGATCTCAACGCACTGATAATAAGATTTAGAGCTAAGAAAATGGTGGGAGTTGAAAGAAAGAATATGCGATATAACTTCACTGCAATGCGAAGAATTTAACAATCATCCTATTAATGCTGAGTAGCTGCATGCCTTATGCGGTGTAACCTAAAGATTGAAGCTGTGCTCACATGTAAGCAACGTACTCGTACGTTTATCAAGATGAGATCCTTCTTCTTTTTTTACAAAATGACTTCTATCCAGCTACAACAGGACATGTAGCTCGGAAAGAGTTCCTGTACAGTACAAGCAAGCTCCGCTAGAATGGGGCCCTGATTGGATGGGTCGGAATCGATTGCAGGAATTAGCATGTGCCAGCCGACCGGCATTGGATGATAAACAACAAGAGCTTCAAGCCCAATTCCTCTCCCCCCGCATCTGGAGCTTTTTTCTGCTCCGTCTCCGTTCCAGCACTCGAGCATCCGAGATGGCTTCAGAAAAGAAATCCGTCCTCATTACGGGGTATGTATCTTAATTACAGCTGATTTTACATATTTATTTACTTGTTGCGTGTTTGGGCGTCTCTAATAGGCATTGACATTTGATGATTATAGCTGTACGCCCGGAGGCATTGGCCATGCTCTAGCCTTGGAGTTCCATCGCAAAGGTGCGTCAACCGCATTTATATCTCAACATATGCTTTTTCCAAAATGCTGACTTTGAAGATATGTTGGGGGACTTATAGGCTGCCATGTCATTGCTACAGCACGCAATCCCGATGTGCTCAAGGATTTGGCGGCCATGGGCATGAGCGCCGTCCAGCTGGATGTCACCAACGGCGACAGCATCAGGGCTTGCAAGGCCGAGGTTGCCAACATCACCGGCGGCAAGCTTGATGTTCTCGTCAACAATGCGTAAGCAGTCTTGCTGTTCTTCTGAGCGTTGATGTACATGCTGTCTCTTATGTTATTCACAATCACTGACAACGAACTTGGTAGCGGCCGGACTCACACCATCCCAGCTCTGGACATTGAGATTGACGATGTCCGGCAGACATATGAGACCAACGTCTTTGGCCCCATGTTCACGACCAAGGAATTCGCCGAGCTCCTCATCGCCGCGCGAGGCCTCGTCGTCAACGTCTCCTCCATCAGCTCCATCAGCCCTTACATCTTCGGCTCCGTCTACGCCTCCACCAAGGGAGCCATCAACAGCTACTCGCGCGTGCTCCGCCTGGAGCTCAAGCCCTTCAACGTCCGCGTCATGGTCGCCATGGCCGGCACCGTGCGGTCCCAGATCGCGAGCCACCAGCACCGCGCGCTGCCCAGCACCTCGCTCTACATGCCCATCAACGACTTTTTCCAGCGCCGCCTGGTCTTTAGCCAAAACAATGCCACGGTGCCGACCGAGGTGTTTGCGAGGAAGCTCGTGGCTTCGGCGCTCAAGGGTGAGGGTTATCTTGGAGGGTTGATCGGGGGCTCGCCGGATTGGTTTTGGGCGGGAGGATTCTCGACGCAGGTTTGGCTGCTTTCGATGGTTCCTGCCTGGGTTTCTGAGTGGGCTATGGGCGTTTTCTTTGGAATTGCCAGCTTGAAGAGGACTATCACTCAGGCTCGTCTAAAGCAGAATTAGACCTAGGGATGAGGGTTATGAGAGAGCTCGATACAGTCGGTTCAAAGCGGGCCTTTTGTTTGGGAAGTCCGATTTAGGGGCTTCTTTTTACTATTTAATACCATGAGTCACTATCGAATCTCGTAGGATCGCTGCTCATTTCGTATTGTCTTGTTGGAGAGTGCCCTTGTCATTGGATGGTGGCTAATGCGCCTATCACAACTCGGGGATTTCCTTATATGGTAATCTTTTGCCGGACCACAGTAAACGATGCTTGACTCGCCACAGTTCAAGATTCGATAAAAAAAACCATAGCCACTTCGATACCAATAGACCATTCAATAAACTGTGCCGTATTGCGTTCTCTTTTCAGCTGATAGAATTTCGTTCATCTCAACCCAGCTATCCCTGCTACAGTGGCTGACCTAACTCATCGTACCACTAGCTTAGGGGCTGAAGCAAAGCACCGCCTCAGGCAACACTCAAGGCAGCCTCAACTCAACTTTGAACCTTTTTGGATTACTCTCTTTCTTCCCCGTGCTCTTCCCCGTAGGCAAGTTCGGCACTGACTCAACGGGCGCATCTATGCAATGGCCTTTGTTCGGATCGGCGTGACTCAACCGGAGCGCCTGCCGGGAGGCTCGCCTCTGGCTAATAAGCTTTTATTTGTTTACTCATAACGGCATATATACATGTATATATACGCCGTTTCCACACATAATGAAATCATCTAAACCAGCTCTCTCCTCATTCCAACTTCAAGGCCATTTCCCTTGTGACTTGGACTTAGAAGGACCAGATTCGCCAAGATGTCATCAGTATCAGCATCATCATCAAAGGATGCGGCCAAGGGCCCCTTTGACCTCCTATTGCTAATGGATGCCACTTCATCCATGAGCACCTTTATCGACGCCCTCAACAAGTCTCTTCCAGAAGTCATCAGCATATCAGCACTGACAGGATGCTTTGAGAGAATAGGCGTCCTCGCCTACCGCGACTACTGTGACGGTAACGACAAGCTTACGGCGTGGTCGGGCTGGTGCTCGCCTGCGGGAAAGGTCCAGGGAGAAGATGTGGTATCACAAGAAGCTGTACTCGAAATGGCTCGCAAGATGGAACCCTATGGCGGTGGTGATTGGCCAGAGGCTACAAAGACAGGTCTCGCAAAGGCACACAGCGTCATGAGAGCAGAGGCAACGACAATCATCTTGCTGTATGCGGATGCTCCTCCTCATTTCAAAGAGATATCCGACAGAGACAACTTTAAGATGGAGCGCACGGCACTTGCAAACTCCAAACTGTGGGGAGACGATGGAAAACTGTTCATAGACTGGACATCGGCAGCCAAGACGCTTCGGTCTGGACCAAAGAAGGCTGTGGTGTTTAGCATGATCCAGCAGATTAGCGTCAACGCACTCTCGCCCTACCTGTATCTATCTACAGTCACCGGGGGCCATTTGTTTGAGATTGAGCACATGAAGTCCGACAAAATCTCCCAGTTGACTATTGGTGTCTTGCTTACATGGATGAGACTTGGAAAGGCAGTCGCCGACTCGAACACGCAGCTTGGGTACTTGACGAAATACAAGTCGACCACGGATATCCTAACGGCCACCAATGAGGAGGATAAGCTCATGGAGAAGTACGTTGCCAAGGGCAATTATGGACGAACCCCAGCTATACGCATATGCAGCGACAATGTTGAGACCCAGCCTGTTACTCTTGGTGTCGTGCCAGGCCTCATCAAGACCCGCGGTCCCAAGGTTGAGAGCTTCGCCGAAAGGTATACCAATGATGCGAATTACAAGGAAATAGCCATTCGGCAGCTCAAAACCATCATTGAGAGCAACGTGTCGGCCATCTCACTGAATCCCATATTTGGAAGTCTGTGGCGGGTTGTCTGTAATGATCGGCTCAACCCTGCGCGGGATGAGCTCATTCCACTCTTTGGCCTTCACGTGGACAGGATCTCGGACGCTGATGAAAAGGCACGGATGAAGGCGTGGCTTGCTGAGTCGTACAACTACGCTGATGAGATCAACGCACTGATCGAGGCCGTGGCCCCTGAAGATCGCTTCCCGATGCTATTCCTGGATCCTACAGCAGACTTTGGATTCGTGGAGGATGCTGAGGACGAGAAGCGGCGGTTGCAGGACTTTACTCGGTCCGAGCTGCTTGAGATTGGAAGATCGTGTGACTACAAGATTCTCCGGCGTCTAGGCAAGGTCTTGACCCGCCTGACATTTGTTGGTACCAAGGACGAGCTGCCCCATCACATCCAGACCATGGATCCCAAGAGCGCTGTATCTTGCGTGCCTCTAGCCCTGGCAAAGGAGGAATACAACCGTGAGTTCTGGAAAATACTCTTGCATGCCGTCCTCCCGGGAACAAAGCTGGGGGCTCGTCCCGCCTGCCTTTTGGCTGCACTCGCCCTTCGCATGGGCATCGCTCCCCTGCGAGAGGCGGCAGACAGGGAGTTGCTGGCATTCAGTGGAAACTGGAATACGCTAGATATCCCTGAAACGTGGAACATGGGCTGCCTCAACCTTTTGCTAGATGCTGATAAGGACTACGAGAAGAGGGTTGCCGAGGGTGTGACTACCCGACCTTCTGACGAGGCTCGAATACTCTCCGTCAAAGATCGGGACACATTCAGGGCACTTGTGGATTACAAGATGCTTGAGCTGAACCTCGACACCGGCCTTGAGGCACAGATTACCTGGACTCCGGAGAAGACAAAGGTAGCCCTAGGCCCGCTTGTCATATGCAAAAAGTGCCAGTTTCCGCGATCTGTCACCATCATGGCCCATGGAGGCGTATGCGGCATGTGTGATATCGAGGGCAGTGACTGCTCATGTTCAGCATGTAGTACAGTGCCAGAACACGAGGAGCGCCTCAAGACCAACGTCTCGGCTGATCAGACGGAATCATCGGAAGCATACTGGGTCGAATGCGGACAGACTTCCTGCAGAGCTCAGTATGTAGTCTACAATCCAAACGATCTTCGGGTCCGCCCCAAGTGCTTCTTCTGTCGACACACCAACCGAATTTCCAAGAATGCTAAGAATGATTACCGGAGAGATGTTGGAAAGGCTCCCACAGTCGAATGCTCCACGTGCCTAGGCCGAATTATCTGGCCAGAAGAGTACCGGCCTGGTGACCTCGACTTATCCAAGTATCAGTGTCCTGCGTGCACTGCTGGCAAGAAGACTATTGTCGGGGAAGAGACCACGGCACGAAAGCTGAGCAGCGAGAACAGCTGGGATTGGCTTTTGAAGAATGAGGATAAGACTATCAAGCAGCCCTTCAACGGCAGGACGGTGTTTTACACGGCCTCCAACTGCAATCTCGCTGATATGGATTCCAAGGTGGAGATTCTCCCTGCTTCTGGGGAGAATAGCTTCACCATCCGTGGGAAGCTTGTGCGTAACCCCGATGAGCTCAGGGCGTCTCTGTTGCACTGGGTGCGCTCTCGACGAACCGAGTCTGCTACTTGTAGCTTGTGTTTCTCGAGCATTCGGAAGAACGACGCTCTCCCTGCGTGCGGGCGTTCCGGTTGCCATCAGGTCATCTGTAGCAACTGCCGTGACAGCTGGTACGGCATCAACGCCCCCGGCCGCATCCTCAACATGCCCGCCCTCAACTGCCCCTTTTGCCGCCGCCGACCAGCTCCCAAGGCCATCAGCAAATTCCGCCTGCACCAGATCGGCCAGCTCCGCGCCGCGCTCGAAGAGAGCGGTTCTTGGATCTACGCATGGTGCAAAGAATGCGGCTTCGCGAGAAAGTACGTCGAGAGGGTTTGTGCGGCAGGGGCGCCGGCGGAAGTGAATGATTGGATATGTGAAGAGTGCACGCCGTATTTGGATGGGGAGAAGAAGATTCGAAAGTGTCCTGGGTGTGGAGTTGCCACGGAGAAGACGTATGGGTGTGATCATATTACTTGTCCTTGTGGGACGCATTGGTGTTATGCGTGTGGGAAGAAGAGTGATGAGGATAAGATTTATGATCATATGGAGGAGGAGCATGGAGGACTGTACTGGGGAGACGACTGAATGATTAGCAGATATTGAGACGGGTGGAATATTTGTAGCTGGGGCTTTTCTAACGAGGAGTTTGTAGCATGCTTTTATTGACAAGTAGCGATGTCTGCAGATGATGACAAGAGATTATGTTTTGATACATGTCAAGATGATTTGATTCCGTGCAGGCATATTCAACGGTTGAGAGACTGATTATGTTTAAATGTTTAGTCAATGATAAGTTCTACTTTAATACTTAATCGCCTAGTCGATCATCAATTCAACTTTAATTATTTTGAAGACATCTAAATATTATCACCTCATTTACTAGAGATCCATAACAGCTGTAGTAATGTCGTCGACACTTATAAAATGATGGAAAGTGGTGCGAGAAAAGCTACCCTGCATTTGTGTGGGTTGGTGTAAGTTCAAGTTGACATGCAAGCGCCCTCAATATTTCGTCAATGGTAATACGATGAATGTGATTAACTGGAAAGAAGAAAATCGAGATTTATCATTTTACGACTTGACTGTTTAGTATATTCTCTTTCTTGTCGCTAGATCGCTCTTCTTCTTCAACATCAGGTATCTCTGGTGCCCAATTTACCACCAAGATACATGCGAGTACCTGCTCACTCTTACATCACCTCACAGATCCCTGCAGGAACGTTACGTGGTGGCAAGTCACTGCTGATAACGTTCCAGCGCCTCTGCACAGCGAACTTGCTATCATACGGTACAGACAGTCTCGTGCTCTTTGGAGCGCTTCATGTCGCTGACACGGATTCGGTTTCGGGCTGTGCCTTGGTCGTGTGCTTCGCCTCGCGTGCTTGCTTCAAATATGCTCCTGGTCTGGCCGAGGGAGCCGATGCGATTCTTGTTCTTTTCATCATCATGAGTAGAACGCAGCTCTTGTGCACGCGCGACTTGTTTTGCACTTGAATTGAATCAAACCATCTACATATCCGTTGCCTTATTAATAAAACTCAACACTCCCCTGCTTTAGTATTTACGACTGCCATTTCTGGCCTGCCATCTCTACGACTACATCTACATCTACATCGCTGGCAAAGCAGGAAAACATGTCTCGATTCTCCCGCTACGACTCCGACGAAGAGCGCCTCCCCGGGGGCATGACCCGCGTTGGCTACGACGCCGACACTCAAGTCTACACCTTCAGCGATGTAGACGGCAGCCTCTGGGTTTCCGCACCGGGCAACCAGTACGGCCGCCTGACGCGAGTCTCCGGGCCACCAGCCGCCGACGACGATGCGAGCGACTCGGAGCCGTTCCTCGAGTCGCAGACGCCGAAGCCGATGCCCAAGACGTCGTGGCGGCACGACATGATGCCGCTGCTCAACTTTGGCGTCCTGGTCGGGCTGTCGCTGCTGGTGCTCTTCTGGTTCATCGGCCGCCGGGCGCCGGAGGAGCCGCTGGAGGTTGTCGTGAAATGTCCCGGGCGCAGCGTCACGGCTGCGGTGGGCGATTCGTGCTGGGACTTGGCCCAGGCGGAGGGCATCAGTGTTGATGATATTGTGGCGATGAATTCGGGGCTGGATTGTACCAAGCTTGCGGTTGGCTACGAGGTTTGTCTTTCGGTGTGATTTTGATTTGGGGAATCTGATGATATCATTTGGCATGAGCTTGCAGGAATCTGACATGCTTGCTCCCCATTCTCTTGTTGTCCTTTTTTTTCTTTCCCTCTTCTCTGATTCACTACGGTTTGGGAGTTTTGGTCCGGTCTCTTATCTCACGCTCTCTCACTTTGAATTCTCTCTGCTGCATCCCTCGAGCTTCAATAGGTCAAAACACACCTAGACAGCTAGCGCTTATTTAGCATCAAATCTCCATCAACAAAACAGACAGCTTCAAACCCCCAGATAACGGCGGCTATAATTCGGCGCAATAGCTCTTGAACTGGCCATTCACGGCTGTGAAAATGTCGCTGCCGCCTGGCCTTGGCTTGGTCGCAATTTTGAAACTGGGGACTCGACCCCTCGGCCAAGCGGGGCAGGAAAAAAGTCCCTGCTTGGTTGGAGTCTGGATATTAATTTTTTTTCCCCTCTAGGCGAAAATAAATAAAATCTTTTTTTTTCGCACCTCGTCCACAGGACCTTTTTTTCTTTCTTTTTCTTCTTTTCTTCATCTTTTGCATTTCTCTTGGTCGCGGTGCTTCCAAGCGAATAGTCAAGATGGACAAGGAAAAGCTCACCCAGTTGCTGCAGGCCAGCCAAGTTCGTAAGTTGCTTTGCCCTGCTTTTTTTCTTATCTCTGCGCATCTTCTTTTCCTGCTCGTCGCGGGAGTTTGATCTCTTCTGCTCGTGGACGCGCACACCGGTGGAAGAGATGAGACTTGCAAACGAGGATGGAGATTCTATTCTACTCTATTCTACCCAAGGAAATCCTTTACTGACATCTTGTCCTACGCAGCCAACACGGAACAGGTCAAGGCCGTCACAGCCGACCTCCAGAAGAACTACTACTCCAAGCCCGAGTCTCTTCTTCTTCTCATCGAGATCGCTCTTACACACGCAGAGAATGCTGTGCGACAGCTGGCCTCCGTCCAGGCTCTGCGCCTCGTCTCCAAGTTCTGGTCTTCCACTTCCCAGGACCAGAAGCCTCTCGTCCGCGCCCATCTTCTCGAGGGTACTCTGAAGGAGACGTCGGCTCCCAACCGCCACTCTCTGGCGCGCCTGGTTGCTGGCATCGTGGGCGAGGATATGGAGGCGGGCGATGGCGAGGACTTCCTGAAGCAGCTCCTGCCCCTCAACACCAGCGATAACGTCGTCCACCGTGAGGTTGGCTCCTTCGTTCTCTATGCCATGCTGGAGGATGAGCCCACCCACTTCGGCGACCACACTGATCAGCTGCTCCAGCTGTTCCAGTCTCGCATCAACGATGAGAGCAAGGAGGTCCGCATGAACATTGTTCGCGCCATTGGTGCCATCCTCATGCTCATCGACCCCGAGGAGGACCCCAATGCCCTCAAGATCATGCAGGGCTTCGTCCCCAGCCTGGTCAACATCCTCAAGGCTACCGTTGAGGCTGGCGACGAGGAGAGCTACGGCACCGTCTTTGACGTCTTCCACTCCTTCATTGCCTACGACTCTGCCCTCCTCTCCCTTCACCTGCGCGACCTGCTCATGTTCATGATTGAGCTGGCCGGCAACACCAACGCCGAGGACGATCCTCGTTCTCAGGCCCTCGGCTTCCTCATCCAGGTCGTCTCTTACCGTCGCATGAAGATTCAGGCCATGAAGGATGTTGGCGCTGAGCTCATGATCAAGGCTATGCACATCGTCATTGACCTGGACTCCGAGGATGAGGAGGACATGTCTCCTGCCAGAGTCGCCATCAGCCTGATTGACCAGCTGGCCAACGAGCTCCCCCCTCGCCAGGTCATTGTGCCTCTCCTTGAGCAGTTCCCTCTCTTCGCCACCAACCAGGACCCGCGCTTCCGTATGGCTGCCATGCTGGCCCTCGGCAACGCTGCAGAGGGTGCTCCTGACTTCATCTCCACCCAGCTCCAGCCTCTCCTCCCCACCATCATCAACCTGCTGCTCGACTCCGAGCTCAAGGTCAGACACGCTGCCCTCGTTGGCCTCATCCACCTTGCCGAGGAGATGGCCGATGAGATGGTTTCCCACCACCAGCAGATCATTGAGGCTGTCCTGAAGAACCTGGAGTCTGCTTCTCAGGGTCCTTCTGACAAGACCAACATCAGCATCATCCGATGCGCCTGTGGTGCCCTCGACACCTTTGGCGACGGCATCGACACCAAGATCATGGCTCAATACGGCCCTACCCTGATTGGACCCATGGTCAAGCTGCTTGACCACGAGGACTTTGGCGTCAAGGCTGCCGCCGCCTCTGCTCTCGGTGCCATTGCCGCTTCCATGGAGAAGGACTTCCAGCCCTACTTTGAGAACGTCATGAAGTCTCTTGGCAACTTTGTCATGATCAAGGACAGCGAGGATGCCATGAACCTCCGAAGCTCCACTTGCGACAGCTTGGGCCGTATTGCCCTGGCTGTTGGCCCCGAGGCCTTCCAGCCCTACGTCATGGACCTCATGAAGGCCAGCGAGGAGGCTCTTAGCCTCGACAACCCCAGACTCAAGGAGACCAGCTTTATCCTCTGGTCCAACCTGTCCAAGGTCTACCACGAGCAGTTTGACCACTTCCTTGAGGGTGTCTTCAAGGGCATCTTTTCCTCCCTGGAGCTGGAGGACGAAGAGCTGGATATCCCTGGCCTCGACGCCAGCCAGCTCGAGGATGGCCACCTCATTGTGGGAGGAAAGCGCATCAAGGTCAAGGCTCACAGCGAGGAGGACCTTGCCATTGCTAGTGGCGGCGAGGACGAGTGGGATGACATTGAGGATCTCGCAGACCTCGCTGGTGGCACCACTGCCGTTGCTATGGAGCAGGAGATTGCCCTTGACGTTCTCGGAGACGTCATCTCCAACTCTTGCAACATGAACAACCTCGAGACTTACGTCGAGAAGACCATCGAGAAGGTTGTTCCCTTCACCGACCACGACTACGAGGGCTGCCGTAAGACTGCCATTTCTACTCTCTGGCGAATCTATGCCCGCGTCTTCCAGGTTTGGGAAGAGGGCTCTGGTTCCAAGTGGCAGCCTGGCATTCCCCCCAAGCCTACTCCCCCTGAGTCCATTGTCAAGATTGGCCAGACTCTCCACGAGTCTACCATGACCATCTGGGCTAACGACAGCGACCGGTATGTATCCCTCTGCCTTATTTCTATTTATTATCACCCCACCATTTGCATGATGACAACATTGCGTTATACCCAGCTCACTCAGATGCAAAATGCAATTGCTGAGAACGCGTGTAATCTACTTCTGATCTTGCTCCTATTCTATCACATTACTATTTCTAAATCTTGAAATTTGAGTGTCTTTGCTAACCGAAGCAAATTAGGTCTGTTGTTACTGACATCAGCCGCAACGTTGCTGCCACCCTCAAGGCCTGCGGTCCTGCTGTCCTCGCTTCCAAGGACGGTATGCTGCAGGAAGTTGTCTCTGTCGTCACTCTTCTCATCACCCGCTCTCACCCTTGCCAGCTGGATCTCGGCGACGAGGACGAGGAGCAGGAGGTTGAGGATTCTGGATCTTCCGAGTACGACTGGCTGGCTATTGACACCGCTCTCGATGTCATTGTTGGTCTTGCTGCTTCTCTGGGCCCTGACTTTGGCGAGCTGTGGCAGATCTTCGAGAAGGCCATCTTCAAGATGGCCAGCTCAACCGAGGATCTCCAGCGCTCCACTGCCATCGGCACCATTGCTGAGATCATCAAGTACACCGGCCAGGCCGTCACCCCCTACACCGAGTCCATTGGACAGGCCCTCATGCGCCGTCTCTCGGACCCTGATGCCCTGACCAAGTCCAACGCCGCCTACGCTGTTGGTCTGTTGGTCTTCCACTCCACCGACACCGCCAAGACTATCCCCATCTACCCCCAGCTTTGGGAGAAGCTTGAGCCCATGCTGGCCATCCAGGAGATGCGCATTACCGACAACGTCGCCGGTGCTCTCTCTCGCATGATGATCAAGCATGCCGACGCTGGCTTCGTCGCCCAGGCTCTCCCTGCAATTGTCAACATCCTGCCTCTCCAGGAGGAGTACGAGGAGAACGAGCCCATCTACCAGGCCATCCACACTCTCTACGACCAGTCCAACGAGACCGTCCAGCAGCTGACTCCTCAGCTGATTGGCATCTTCGAGAAGGTCCTCTCACCCCCCGAGGACCAGCTCGAGCCCGAGACTCGCCAGCTCCTCAGCCGCACCGTGCTGGCTCTGCACGGAGCTAAGCCGGAGCTGTTTGCCAACAACCCCAACCTGCTGCAGCTGGCCAGTGCTACTCAGTAGAGCATGAGTAGTGATGGCCATGCAATGTGGATGAGAGAAATGAAAAAAAGAATGCGGAAAAAGCAAATGGCGATTTGGACGATGAAGACATGAAGACATGACCTATACCCCTTTTGATGAGTTACACACAAAAATATGTTGATGGGATGAAGGAGGGTATACTAGGGAAACAACAACAACAACAAAATTGGGAAGCGTTTAATAGATGGGTTGGCTTGAGGGTTGACTCGAACAGCATAGAATATATATATGTTGGACTTTTTGGGAGGCTGGTTTTGAAGTCGAAAATACAAAATGACAATATGATGATGAACACCACTCTTTCAAAATCCTTCCTTCCTGGTCACTGTTTGTCATGTGAAAATGATATGTATGTTCAATGCTATGCCTATGTACTAATGCTGATGATGACGATGCAAATGGATAAGTTAAAAGCGTTACACCAACCCATGAATTTTTTACCCCTTAAAGAAACCATAGCAAACTAAACCGATAATGAGAAAAAAGTAAAACTGTTACCAGATCCTCTTCTCAACCATGTCATATCGAAACACACCCTGGTAATCCCCCTCCGGAGCAGCATTCTTCTTATCATCCCCCTTCTTCCTCTTCTTCAAACCCTCGTTGACATCGGCGTTGATCCAGCGCCTCTTGTCCTCTGTGACTTCGACTTCGCCGAAACCACCGACGCGCACACCATTAGCTTTGTAATTGTCTATTTCTGCTTTGCCGGCTGCGACGAGGGCTTCTTTATGCTTCATCTTTGCGTACCGATTACGCGCGTACTTGAGAAGGACCATACCAAGCAGAAGCTTAAGAATAAGCAAGACAAGAAAAATGATGAAGAAAACAACGACCATAGTGACTGCGGCAATGACGTCGTCAGAGGTCCATATGTACCAGGGGCGAGAGTTGAGCGGATGGTCAAACGGATAGCCGTAAGTAGCGCGGCCGAGGGAGTCGCGAATGAGGGAGTCGAAGCGGTTGAGGGCAGCGATCATGGCGGGCGACGAGGGCGTCGCGGAGGCTTCCGTGAGGGAAGTCTGCGTGGATATGGGGAGGGGCATGGGGATGTGGGCGGAGAGGAGCATGTGGTATGTCTGGATGGAGGCGCGGATGAAGAGGCATGATAGAGGGATGACGGCGAGGCCGAGACGCCTGGTGAGGGATGGAGCTGTAAAGGCCTTGGAGAGAAGTGTTAGTTTGTTTGTGGTATAAAAGTGAAGGCATATTAGACACTTACGTTGGTATAGTAGTCCTTGCACAAGATGTCGAGGATCCTGCTGTAAAACTTGGGCTTCATGTTGTTAAACTTTGTCACGTACGCATGTTTGATGGAGTCTACTAGCATCTCGCTGCCCACAACAATGAGAAACGGCGACAGGACCTCTCCAGACATGACCCAGGACGGCAAAACGGTGAAACTATGAGGGAGAATGCTAGGCGAATGGAGAGGCGCAGCTTTGGTGGGAGCGTCGTTCATGCCGGCTCCTGGGACCGAAAGGCCGCCGACCTCGACAATGTTGCGCATGCCGATGATGAGGAGCATGACCCAGAGCTGGAAGCGCTCCACGATGTCGGCACAGGTCAGCTGGAAGAGGCTGTCTTTTTCGAAGCGCTTGAAGACGGTGCTTTTGATTTCGACAAACTGATTGGACAGGAGGAGCGTGAGGAGAGCGTTGGAATAGGAGTTGACAGCGACATTGAGCGTAATGACTTGATAGTACAGGGCGATGGAATGGAGGACGCAGTATATCAGGGCGAGAACAAACATTCCCAGGGGCAAGAGGACCTTGGACCGGCCCGACGAGTTGCGGGACAGCGTCTCGGAGCTGAACAGACACTCGAGGATGTCTTGCCCCAAAGCCGATAGTAGCTTGTCTCCGACTTCCAAGATGTTGTATACAACGTATAGCTTAATGGCTGACTGTGCGCGGATAAGATGGTACATCCTGCTGGCGTCCAGATTCATCAGCACAAGCGAGCTGCATATGATGACGGCGCCCTGCAGCAAATCGGCCTTGTGAAACGACGAGAGGTTGGACGGCATCGATTTGGTCCGTCGATGACGGAACGAGCCGGACTTTGGCCCCGGGCGACGGGCCGAAAGCGAAGGCGCCTTGGGCGTGGGAGTGTCGCTGCCGCGGACGCGCGAATCTGCGCGGACCCCGTTCGGACGTTGCCGTATGCTGGGCGACATGCCATCAACAGAGACCTCGCTGGCTCTACTACAGCTACGCGATCGGCCACTGTCGGAGGCATCACTAATCCTACGGCCCCGAACCGCTCGCGCTCGTCTCCATAGCCGGCCGAGGCCGTACCAGACGAAGCCAACCAGCCATTTCACCTCCTTGAAGATGACGTAGATCCACCACCGCACCAAAACAGCAAGGGCCATGGTAAACCTGATGGGCAAGATGGTGAATGTGTGCAGCCAGGCATCTAGACAGGCAAGAGCACCAAAGTAGAGGGTGCGCTCCAGGAACGGGGGGATTAAGAGGACGTTCTTGAGACGCTCGAACTTGACGGCGTGGGACTCGTACGGAACGTCGTTTGTGTAGGATTGGTGTATATAGAGAGGACTAGGGCGTTGTTGGGCCAGTTCGAGCTGTAAATGGGTGGGAATCGACATTGGAGGAAGAGGAATAATGGGAGGAATCGGAGACGGTGGCCGGACGCCGGGGTTGGGAGGCTGGACAGGTTGTTGTGTCGCAAAGGCCGGCGGCCCAGTCTTGATGGGCGGCGATACGACGCTCCCGTTTGCACCGCCATTGACGCCGTCAAGATTCAGCTGCAGGCCTTGAGCAAAGGATAGCCGTCGAGGAGACGCGGAAGGTTGCACCACCACCACATGGCCATCTCGGCTCGTCGGCGGCGTCGAGACGGTCCTCGAGGCGGACACGGATCGTCGCATGGGCGTGCGGGCTTCCCTGGGCACTGAGGTATAGCCGTGAAGCTGGCGGAATGCCTCGTCCGGACGCATATCCGGCGGTCTCATGAGCGCCTGTCGGATCGCCTCGCGCTCGTCGACGAAGCTGGGCGCAGGCGCTGGTGCTACGGGCAGAGACTTGGGCTCGTTGGTCAGCTGCTGTATCTCGGCTGCCGTCAGTTTCTGGACATTGTCGTGGCTCGGGGCTTTCTTCATGGTGCCGCTTCCGCTGCGCTGTCTCTGCATGTCGGTGTCTTTTTGCCTTGAGCTCGATCTCTGGTTTATCACAGGACTGGGACTGCCGTTGCCGTTTGTGTTGCCGTTTCGGTGTCCGTTTCGATGCCCATCTGTATGCCCATTTCCGTTCCCATTTCCATGTTCGTGCCCATTTCCATGCTCATACCCGATCCCAAGACCATTCCCATTCCCGTTTCCATTCTCCCAACCCCCGTTGTAGGCTATTGGCGCCGCCTCCTCCCTTGTGTCGTAATGCCCGGCGAGGCTGTTGGACGAATTCTTCCTCGATGACGCCGAAAAGGCTATCGCCGGGCTCATCGGGTCTGCGGTCACGGCCATGCCGGAAGATGCTCTAGTTGGTCATGCTGCTTCCGTCTATGGTGATGGTGAGACGAGTCGACGCTCGAACGAGCATGACAACAGCGCGGTTGAAGTTGTGAGGAGAAGAGAGACAGTGTCTTGCCATGGATGGATGCAAGATGGTCGCAAGATCAGTGGCTCGAATTGAGGTCCATGTGGCCAAAAGTGGCTTGTGGGCTAGGCGCTGTGGGGGCTGCTACAGGCGCTGCCGCTTAGCTCCAGGCGCTAAAGCACGGGCTACTTACGGAAGACAGCCAGCACCCGCGTATAAGATTCTTGGGTTAGATATCTTCAAGCAATGATTTATATGGGATTCAATGCATCATGGATCCCAAATTTCAAAGAGCAGCTCAGCATATTTGAATTCATTCTATATACGACAGCTAAGCTGCACTGAGAGCTAGTAAAGCAACGTGCTCCTTGATAACTTTTCTTCTTTCTTTTCAACAACGACAAACCCCTACAGATGCTCGGCAAACCAAGTCACAGCCTGGAAAAAGGCCTGCTCCTTGGACCACTTCTCAATCTTGACGCTGGTGTCGCAGCGGACAGCAAAGCCGTGCACAACGCCTGAGTACAGGTTAATCTGGAAAGGCAGGCCGGTCTTGATGAGAATCTCCTCCGACTTGTGGCGCTTCTCGGCAGGGAAGATGTGGTCTGTCTGGGCGGCGGCAATCGACAGAGGGCCAGTGATGGCAGCCAGCTCGTCCTCTTCCACCATGGTGGGATGGGCGACGTAGCCGACGTCAATGCCGTCCTTGTAGTGGCGAACCACGTACTACCAATCATGATGAGTTGATGTGCGTAATGGTGAGGTGAGGTGAGGTGAGCTGATGCTAGTCGCTTACCTTTGCGCCGAAGCAGTAGCCAACGGCTCCGATTCTCTTGATGCCCAGATCCTTGAGCGTCTTGATGGCATTGACAATGATGGGGTCGACGGCAGGGGGAGTGTGAGGGTTGTCGCCAGTCGAGCCCTTGGTGATCCAGGCCGCAAAGTCAAAGTCGCCAGTTCGGTTCAGTGAGAGGGGATCACCGTTGAAGATGTCTGGGAGCAGGACAGTGTAGCCCTGAGCGGCAAAGTTGTCGGCCAGCAGCTTGCTGTTCTGCCAGATGCCAATGACATCGGGAATGAAAAGGATACCTTGGCCAACACGAGCACTGCCCGCAGGGGGAGTGGCCAAGTAGGCGTCAATGTTGCCATCGATCTTGATGTCCTTGCCGGTAGTCTCACCCCTAAGAGATGGTTAGTGAGTGGTCTGAGATTCTTTTCATGATTTGTTTTATTTTGCAGGTGATTATCCATGAGATTTCTTTTCAATTATGGATGGTGATTCAGCTCTTGAGTCTTTGCCAACGTCTCTTTCTTTTTCTCTCTTGCGCTCTCTGTCTCTCTGTATGCGGGGCAATGCAAGAAAAAAAGAGGAGACGGGCTACGAACCGCTGCAAGATGAGATCTGAGATGAAATCTACAAAGAAACAAAAATGAAACTCACTCGTGAAGGGTGCCGACAACGCAGCATTTGTCAATATGTCCTGAAGCCATCTTGATAGTCTTGATCCTCGACAATTCTGACTGAAAATGAAGTTGTTGAACAAGACAAAATAGCGCGCTTTGTCAGATATTTGAAGTCTTGCAGGTTCCTGAACCGCCCTGGTGGGGTAGCGGAGAACGGCTCAATTGATTGCTTGACCAACGCTCGCCGTGACGCAATTCTCGAGCTCCATCCTCGCGGGGTTCGGGTTTCGTTCGAGTCGAAATTGGGAAATAATCTGTCAAACAGGAAAAAAGAGGAGCAAGCCTCTGTTCTCTGAGAAGCGCCGAGACTGGGCTATTTTGGGCAAGATACGCGAACCTGAGCGATTTCACTAGCGGGTGTTGCGCTCGGCACCGGAATTCTCACTTTAAAGATCTTAGGAACCGTCCGCTTTGCCGGAATGCTTATTTTAAACGCCTAGGAACTATCCGCTTTGCAATAGTCTCAACTCGTATTTTTTCCATAGCTTTGGGTCAACAGAAAAGAACAACTTCCGATAAACCCCACCTAACTCCTAATTCCGAACCGGAACTGGGTATCGAGGGGGTATTCCGGATCGTTGAGGCGCTGTGGAGTTGAAAGTGCCTGGACTCTGGACTAAAGACTTGTCGCGATTAATCAGCCGGCAATTCAATCCGCGCGCCCGCTAATGCGTTTGTTGGTTGCTATCTCAAGACGCAACAACTGATAAGAGCACCATTGTATGGCTTGCAGCATTGATGTAAGGCTTGCAGTATTGACATGATTCAGATCTGACACATGGCTAATCGCCGAGTTCCTTCACTTGCTTCGTATTCCTTTTGGTTTGCGCTTTTTGAAGACCACCGGCGTTATCCCACTCGGCTCCTCTGCCTCCTCGGGCTTGATCACAGGTTCCCTTTTGACGGATGGCTCTGCAGTATCGGGATCTGCTTTAATCGAAACATTTTCCTCTTTGGGTATTCTTGCCTCGGATGCTTGGTCATCTTCAGCAACTTCTTCCTTGTTCACTGCGCCCTTATTCTCGGCCGCTTCTGTCTTGAGTGGCATTGTTGTACTCAGCAGCGCATCTAGGTCTTCGTCTTCGTCGTCCGGCATAGTCTTGGAGTCGCGGCCCCATCTTCTTGGCTTCTTGAAAAGTCCTCGCATAGCCTCTTCCTCTTCCTTCTGCTCTTCCGTCTCCTCGCGTTTCCTGACACCAGTTGCCTTGGCCTCAGCCTTTGTCTCAGCATCTGCCTCATCTTTCTCTTCAATCACAGTCGTTTTGGTCACCGTCCATTCGCCGGGAATCGCCATCTCGGGTCGGAAATCGGTTGGAATTGCAACCCCCAAGGCCGCCAGCTGCTCTCGCTGGGATTTCAGCTGCGACTCTGACGGCCCTGAAGCCCTGGCTGAAGCCCCCGAAGGGCCGGACGATGATGATCCACCGACAACGCCATTGAGCCTGGCAATTTCTTGTTTTGCCCTTTCCTTTTCGCGCTCTTCTCTTTCGTGGTTGCGGTGTAGGTCTCGTAGCGAGCGCTTCAAGGCGCCTTGATGCTTTGCAGTGGCTTCGTGGTTTGCTTTTTCGAGTTTGGTGTCGCGCACGTAGCACGAACAGTGCTTGCACCAATATTTTGGCGTAGATTTCCAGTATTCCGACATTTTCGTCTTGTGATTGTTGTTCTGCTGAAGATTGGCAAGCTGTCGCGTGTGTATGAAGAAATCAGATGCAAAGGCGCGGCAGCTCTGCACTTGACAGAGCAATACACATGATTACGTAACCGGCATTGTAAGTACAGAGTACAAGGTTCTAGCCTTTGCTTGCTGGCCTCACAACTAGAAGCTTACAACCTCCAACTTACGCTCATCCTACACTAAGATCATAATTGCATGCAATTTATGTGCTTCAGATGCCAACATTTGATTTGTTTTTATTTTTAGACTCTCTGCTGTTTTATTTGCAAGAATACATAATATGCGCAATAATCCATATCATATTACTTCCTCGTGAGCTTCCATCATGTTCAATATTATCGATATACCATGCAACACAAGATTCAACCATGTACCGCATTAAATAATTGAAATCGGAAAAAAAGAGATTATTCTTTCAGGACTTGATTTTACTATCCTTTACAGCATCCACACCGCCTACAAAGCAACAACACCAACCAAGGCGATGGCGAGGGCAACTGAGAGACCAGGGAGAACTCTGGAGCCACCGCTGATGGGAGGTTGGGAAGTAGTAGCGGGAGGAGGAGGAGCAGCAGTACCAGTTCCGACGGGTGCCTGGGGCTGGCCATCGGAAATCTGAGTGACTGGAGGAGATTCTGGCTGCTTGGCAGACTGTGTTGGGGCCTGAGGCTGACCGTCGCTGATCTGAGTGACGGGAGGAGCCTGGGGTTGTCCGTCACTGATTTGAGTGACAGGAGGAGCTTGAGGCTGGCCATCGCTGATCTGGGTGACAGCAGGGGGTTGAGGCTGTTTGGCAGATTGAGTTGGGGCCTGAGGCTGACCGTCGCTGATCTGAGTGACGGGAGGAGCCTGGGGTTGTCCATCGCTGATCTGGGTGACAGCAGGAGGGGCTTGAGGCTGTCCATCACTGATCTGTGTAACGGGCTGTTTGGCAGATCCTGTTGGGGCTTGAGGTTGTCCATCGCTGATCTGAGTGACAGGAGGAGCTTGGGGCTGACCGTCGCTGACCTGGGTAACTGGAGGCACCTGAGGTTGTCCATCACTGATCTGAGTGACAGGGGATTTACCACCGCCGCCGCCGCATGGAGTCGTGTGGCCTTGGACCTGTCCGTCACCAATCTGGCAGATGGGGATGGCAATAGTGGTCGTGTGGACTTGCGGCTGGCCATCAGAAATGGCTGTGACAATAGTGGTCTGGACAACCTTGGTGCCAACAGTGGTCTCTCCTCCACTGCCACCGCTGCCGTTGTTGTTACTACCGCCGCCGCTGCTTCCACCGGAGCCACCACCAGAGCTACCGCCACTGCAAGGGATTATAGTGATCTCAACGGCCTGGCAATGCGGTGCCCACTTGCGGTCGTACAAGTTGTAGAAGTTTCCAGACTGGCATTGATACCAGGTAGTCTTTCCTTGCAGGGCCAATGAACCATCCTGGCAGACAGCGAAGCCGCTGGCGACTATAGTTCCAGCTTGGGGTGGGTTATCGAACTGGAACTGGTAGTTGGAAGCGATATAACCAGTACGACCCTTGGCATCCTTGAGGATTCCACCGTCAAGTGTCAGGAGCAGGGCGTCAGCGTTATCACAGGATCGTTTCTATGGGAGAGATATCAGTACGGTCCGGGAACTTGGATGGATGTCATCTGATACTAACCTGAATATCCCGCTTGTTGACCTTGGCAATTGTGACTTCGAATTGGCCATTGTACGATGAGGCACAGCTATCATCGCGGGGAGAGATGAGAGGGTTGGCGGAGGCCGACCCCAGAAGAGCAAGAGTTGCCAGAGTCCACTTCATGGTTGCTATTTGCTTGACTGTCAGCTGTAAGTCCGACGACGGATATATAATAAGCTTATATATATAGGCTCATACCTTGTGAAGTTTGTTGACCGCTGTAGATGTACTATGTTTCAGAACGAGAGGCTTACTAAACGAAGGTCCTATTCTCCCTCAAACTGTGGGTAGAATGAAAGAACAAAATAAAGAATGTCCGATGAATCAACCGCACCGAATTATCCCAGAAAGTCTTTCGGAACAAGCCAATTTGCGAGGGCGATGGGAGGAGGTTGGCTTCATATAATCGTTTACGGCTGGCGAAACATGTCATACGGTCTTTCTAAGTCACATTCTGTTCCGCGATCAACAGACGATCGTTCCACCTTCGTTGAGCTGTACAGTAGTGTATAGGCAAGCCACGAAGCTACATCGCATAGTGTGGATAGAATGGCGAACCCAAAGTGGGTGTTGGTCCACTTGGACACAGGCCACGGGAGCTTTTCGAGAGCTGAGACGAGAGGAGTGATGTCAGATTTCCAATATATGACATCGTAAGTTGCTATTTGCATCGGCCCTTGTCTTGAAACACCTAAATCGCTTTCGTCAACGTCGTCCTCGTCTTTTGATGGACAAAGTCTTTATCTCTGCAGCTAGTATACTACGATGTTACTCCAGCGGTATCAGGAACGCACACCCCGCGCGAATGTGAATGCCCATGCCGATCAATTACTCCCGCCCAGGGAGAATGGAAGCATTCGCATATTCAGCATGTAAATATTTATTCAGGGGCATGGGAACTGACGGCGCCGATGAGCCAGATACAGGCATACAGCCATCGACACTAGCTGCTAGCCACCGCGCAAACGCCCACATATACGACCCGGCTAGCCAACGAAAGTTTCCCCGGTTAAAGACGAAGCATGCTTTAGTAGCTTCATGTGTGGACGGCACATGAAGCTCCCTACCAAGCATGGATGAAGCGTCATGTCTCACAGTTTATCAATTACCCCTCAAGGGAAGAGACGCTCCGAACAAATACCTCGCATCTTCCCGCCGCCCCAGCCACGCCGAGGATGCTTTCATCAAATTGTTTTTCCCCCGAATAAGAATTCGGTAGTTTTAATACTGTTGGGTATTTTTATGATGATGCAAATGCTGTCATAGCAAACAAACAGAACCAACAACTCGTGACGCTGTTTCTGTTGAGAGCAAACTCTGCGAACCTTTGCACATGGTTCGTCGGACTGTCGATCTCTCGATCCGCCGAGGCACTAGCGCCGCCCTTGTGCAGGTCCTCCTTCCGATTTGCCGACGAAGGCCTCGTCAATCAATCAATCTATGACTGAATGGGTGGTGCCTAGCGGGTAAAGAGGAGCTCGTATTGGGAAAACTCAATTGGAGAATTTTGGCCAATCGGTCTTTGATGTTCACCTTGGCTTGCTCATAGCGTCGCTTCTATAAATGGTCTTCCGTTCTATAGATGTGTTAGTTAGGTAACGGTATTGTAGTTTCGTCTCGTGTTCCAATTGCCGCGCAACGAAGTTCGACGCGAAGAGACCAGTAGAGCATCGGCGATGTTCTAGGTTCGATTCTATGAGATCATGGACGTTTCCGGAGCGGATACTCTCGGTGTGGGATATACGAGTACGGGGAACACCGTCACCAGGCCGGAAGCGGAAGCGGAAGCTCGATAAAAACCAATCAGCTGGTACTTTTAATAATAAAAACTTATTAGAGCTCTTGTCCATATCCGTCGATACCATCGTGGACACCAGGTGGCAACTCAAAAGACTTCGAGGTATTAGCCACTGTGTTTTAGACTAAGCTTCAATCCGTCTTGCAACGTTCCCCATGACCTTGGTCTTCTTCCCCAGATTCGCCTTCAGCTGCTCCGCATGTGCCTGAGTCTTACCAAATGCAGCCCAAGCCATGCGATCAAGTACGGAAACGGCCGAAACTCGTTGTTGTTGACTCAGGGAAATATTCACAGCTGGGTAATCAATGACGAATCTCTTTGCCCTCCGAGTTATAAAATATGTACTTTATAGAATCTAGACTCTTTTCCGGCAATTTGCCTCTTTTGATTCAATAGCAGCTAACCTTTAAGTGCTGAGTAGTCCATTATCGTCATGAATAGCCCGGACAGTGTCCGTATTGCTCGGTTGAAAACATACACCAGATCATTAGGAGACACAACCCGCAAAATAGGAAGCGCTCCCTGTTCTCAGCCATCTGACAATTTCTGGCTCAAATGCTCTCAGCACGTAATATCCTGACATCCGCTTGTGTATCCTCGTTCTTTATTTGCACTCTCTCGGCCCCAAGGGATAATCCGACACCAGCTCTGTTACCCATAGCCTGAGTATCACCGCTAGCTTGGCTCGCATTTGAGGGTTCGGTAGTTTCTGTGTTATAGTAGTTAATATTCTAGCGTTTCTAAAGAACGATTCCTTATTTCAGAGTAACTTACTTATAAGAGGCGTTAATTCAACTTCCTGAGGATGGATGACTCTCAAGAGGTCCTTTGCGTACGCTGCGGCTACTATAGCAGCATATGGCCGCCAGATATTGTATTTGTGGCTATCCCCGTAATCACATACACCTTTAATAAGAAGGAATGGGAATGTATGCAGCAGACCTGGAAACTCGCCATCAACGCCAGACGCACGCTTCCCGGAGCTTGGTGGCGGATCTCGATATAAAGTAAGCACCATCCTCCCCATGTTCCCATTTCCAGAAATTATCAAGCCAATATGAACGACTGAACGGGTGGTCCTTCTTGCACCTCTTCTTTCTAATTGGGTCGCGTCGCAAGAGGAGCAATCTTCCCCAGCAGAATGCTGATAATCGGACTTGAACAGCAGATCATGCTCCACTCCAGGATATCCAGCATCTTCTAATGCCGGCACGCCTAGATTAACGACTTGATCAATGTCCGTCCACATCTTGCCTTTACCGAATCCGTGATCTAGCTGTAGGCGCCTTATGCCTTTGATCAACACATTGGGAGGATTGTAGATCCGAGTTTTCATCCTGAGGTTAGGTTCACCTGCCACTCCGACCATTTCAGCGTGAATAACACCGGCTTAAGCGTTCGCAGTTAGTAACATAAAGCCTCTTTTCATTCTAAAGCAGTAAAGGGCAGGTAGCTTTACCAAGTCCGTTCATAGGGGAACCCACTACGACGTCTCCAAGTCTAATATCTTTTCGCGGATCGGGATTTGGTGAATCTGGAACACCACTGCCAATCCCAACCATCAGTGCAAACCTAATATTAGGAAAAGTACGAGCTGCTTGAGCGGTAGCTGTTATGCCAAATGATCCAGGGAAGATAATAACGATATTATGATTCGCCATTTTGCCGAGGAAGTAGTTATTGTCATCAATCTCCTTTGGAGGAAGCGGCTCGTGCTCCTCATCTAGCAGTGCTCTTGCTGCGCAAAGTTCAAAGGCAAGCACACATATCCATCCCACTGTGTAGGAGTCATACGTAAGTTGCCTGATTTGAGATTGTTAGCTGAGCATAAGCTGCCTCGCAATGATGAGCAAGCGTGAATAAAGTCGTGGCTTACTCTGCCATCCTCTCTTATGGTAATTAATTGCGCTGCAAGGCACCGATTACAGGCAGCAAGTGTTGAGAATCCAATAGGCGTAAAGATGAGACCGTGTCGGTGACAGGCGCGTCTTGAAATGTAAAATGATTTCTTGTCATATAATAGGCGGGGAAGCATCCCACGTCGCATACCAAATAAATCAGGCATTAAGTCCTGCCCAATGAGCCGTGTATGCCTCACCTGTCTCTCGTCGCATCCACACGTCTGATCTCTTTGTTATGGGGGGCCGTGGCAGCCTCTCATAGGTGGCTGCGACCAACAACAACAACTCGCATAACGCTAGACTGAGATGGTCGAAATGTGATGGATTACTACTTCAAAAAGTCGGCGTGAGAACCACAGGTGGTGCTTTTTCGGACCACATAATAAATCTGAATCTTTCCCAACTTTTTGATGATCCTCAGAGAGAGCCTTAGGGGCATATTAAATGATATCTTGCCAAATGTATCTACTTGTGTTTCTTTATTATATCTTGTCTAAAGGCATCGACCTATGAGGGGCTTACCGGCCTATTATGGTCTGTTCTTTCTCTTAACGATCTTTGAGTTATCAAGGTGGTCGCTTGTACGGTTGTTCCACCAGTCGTGCTGTTGCAGAGGTACGTTACAGGCCGAGCATATCCGGTACTTAAGGTCGACTAGCAACAGTATAAAACATCGATGATGGCCAGGAACAGTGGGATCCAATAGCTCAAATGGTTCTCTTCGATGTTCCATCGTTTAGGAAAAGCAATCAACAGACCTTGTGGCGTTGTGATGCTGCCGATATCCTGGAAAGGTAGGATGTAATTTAAGTCGTCTCTGAATAACTCTTCTCATGTGAACCCGAAAACCTCTCTAATGGCTTTATGTTCTCTTGAAGACTTATTGTATAAGTCTGTTGGAATATCCCATATGTTGCGCTCTTTTTTGGGGCCGATGGAGGCCTGGCCCGTATTGATAAAATTTTGAGTCTATAGGCGTTTTTTGGCAGAATGCAATTTAACTATCACTCACATTATGGACATCGTAAGCATACACAGCCGACGCTACAATGTGCTCGTTCAATTGAACTTCACGTTCCTAGGTACTACTATAATACTTTGGGTTCTCAGGCATAAACTCGACACTAATAACCTTGATGATAACTTAGAGGCCTTCGTTGCGAGATGTTTCTACTAGTCGCACAACGTATGGGCTGTGATAGGAAGTTGTAGGTAAATGGTGAGATACTTGACCTGCAATTAATGAAGCGTTCATGGTATCGAGAGAGTGTTTTGAAGATAGAGAGGTAAGGGAAAATGGTTTCACGAAGAGGAGAGACAATCTGAAACTCATTAAATTTTGATGTATCAAAGAGTCGAGGGCTAAGAGTACGCGCGATAACGAAATTATTTTAGGGAACTCGTGGAGTTTAGGAGGCAACGCGTATTACTCGAAGATATCTGGCTATATCCACATCCCTGTGTTAAATAGTAGCGAGAATTGAGATATAGGGATATAATTGCTTCAATACTTGCTGCTTCGCTATTTTGGTTGGCGACCGAATTCGTGGACACTGTCAAAGGAGCAAGATCGACAAATCCGGCTCTGAGGCATAAAACACCAACATCCAGAAGAGGAGTAAAGATTAGTGCCGTCGTATCCAAGTAGGCTGCTATACTCGTAGTCAGAGATGAACTTTTGGGGCGGCGAAAAAGAAGAAGCAACGTAGAGGGGTCTTGTCATTCCTACGAACGTCTCCATCAACTTGTCACTAGCCTGAGGGAAGTCCAATTAGACATAACTCGGCTTACCTCACATAAGAACTAACACTCGGACTTCCGGAACTAGTGTAGACTATTTGATTCTGGTAAGTTTCTGTATAGTTCAAGTTCGGAATTAACATTTCTGCGAAAGATTGGCTATCACATAGCGTATATGAGATACAGTATATTAAGAAAGTAATGTCCCACTGAACTGGTGTTAAATATCTATCCAAGTCAACACAACATCACATATAATCCAATATCATCACTTTCAGTCTATTTCTCAACTTATGGTCGCTGGTGAGGCAAAACTACAACATTGAAAATGTCTTTGCCGCGCTCCAAGACCTTACCACCAACACCCATTCTACCCGACGCCGTCGTGTCAGGCTGTATCAGCATCAACAGTATAGAGATATGGTATGCGCTTTATGGTGCACCATTGGGCTCTCATCAGACCCCAACGGTATTCTTACACGGCGGTAAGATTAGCTCTCGTTGGTGGGCACATCAGATTCGACATGTTGCTGGTGCAGGACACTCGGTCATTGCAATGGATACCCGGGCACACGGCCGATCAACTGATGATCCGCAAGTGGCCCTTTCATATGATCTCTTCGCCGACGATGTTGTGACCTTACTCGACCATCTTCAAGTGCCTTGTGCCAACTTCGTCGGGTGGTCGGATGGCGCCAATACTTGTCTTTCATTGGCAATGAGACACAAGCAGAAGGTCAAGCGGATATTTTCCTTCGGCCCAAACTATAGGCCAGACCAGGCGATACCTTATGCAGGCGAGACAGTGCCATTTGTCTCTGATCTTATGAATCGGATGAAGGAAGAGTACGAAGCTATTTCACCTACTCCGGAGAAATTCGATAGCTTCAAGGCGAAAGTCGTGGCAATGCAGGAATGTTCACCAATGTGGACCGAAGAAGACTTCTCCAAAATCGACTCAAATACTATAGGTGGTCATCAACGGCCTCTGATGTGGATTGTTACTGGCGACTCGGAAGAATTGATCCAGGGCTGGGTCGCTCAAAAGATTGCAGACATGATTCAAGGATCGGTATACTTGGCGTTGCCTGATGTCAGCCACTTTGCGCCATTGCAAGATCCTGAGGGATTCAACAAAGCACTAGATCAGTGGCTATCTCAATAAAAGTGTGGTGGATGGTGCGTGCTGCCATTGTCTTATTATCCCCACAAAGCAACTGGATACGTCGGCATCGCGATATTTACGCACTCACTAGCTTTACAATATATTACAGTTACTACTAAGAGCCTTGTTTTTTCTCACTTTGTTCTCTTATTGTACTGCTCCGTCCCCGTCCTGTCATTCCGCATCAGGTCGTAGGCAGTAATTGTTTGTGAAACGTTCGCACATCAGATATATTAGTCGGCGTAGAATGCATTTAGAAAGTCACCTACTACGAACTTGGTGGAGCTTCTTTTTCAGTTGAGCTGGAACAATAGAACTTATTGATTCTGTTAACGCCGTTGACGATGTCAACGCTTTTAACGCTGTTGACGAGGATGTTCGCACTTTTAACGCTCTTAACGCTACTAAACGGTGTTGACGATGTTAGAATACCTCTCACCAACGCTGTTATTTTAAATCGGGTGACCAATAATAGTAATAAATATACTTAACTTACTTTTTATATCATTTTTAATTGAAGGCACTTATTATGACTGGAAAAGAAATAGAAACATCGCTGTCGCTGCCGCTTTACATGAACAGCGGTCCCCCTCGACTAACCACCGACTTTTACTCTTGACTTTGTCCTCACCACTTGTTTGCTCTGGCATTTAACTCCTGTAATGACATCTAAGGGCTTCTGGTCCTTCTGCATACTTTCTTTAATTGCTGCCTGTGATATCCTTACCGCCCTTTTGCAAGACTCGGGGGAATCCGAGTTGCAGAATCACATGCTTCCTTAGTACTTCACACGGCGCGGGACTGACATTGATCTAGATATTTTGCATTAAACAATTATGGAATCTACCATCCAACTAATATTTCTTAGGGCAGACTCTTCCAGTCTTCAATATGGACTGGATTTCCTGGCTGTAAGTGCAGCCATTGGTCACCGCCTGGTCGCTCGAGCCAGCGTCCCAGAGCATAATGCCTCCGAAACCAGGATGATATCTGTATTGGTTGATGAGTTTTGCCGCCTCATCTGGTGTCACTGCAATCGCTAG
Organism: Trichoderma guizhouense; assembly: GCA_002022785.1. Lineage (NCBI taxonomy): Eukaryota > Fungi > Ascomycota > Sordariomycetes > Hypocreales > Hypocreaceae > Trichoderma > Trichoderma guizhouense. The sequence goes on from LVVK01000017.1 coordinate 1,973,029, forward strand.
GTCAGTAATTTGCACTCGATGGAGAATGAAGGGTTAGACATACAAAAGTAGTTCTCATCATTGTCAGCCGCATTGGGGCTAGCAGGCAAGCCAATGTACAGCTTTGCTCCCTTGCTCTGTGAGAAGGATACTGTGATGAATTCCTGGAAGGCATCGTAGGAGAAGTATTGCAGCGATCCATCCTTGGGGTTGTAACCACTGATGGCGCCACGGGCCGAGCATTGCGGAGTGTTGTAGAATTGGATGTAGAGGAGGTCGAATTTTCCGTTGAACATCATGTCTCCCATGTTGGCGTCAGGAACGATGCACTGCGGCGCGCCCGTCATGTAGTACTTCTTGCTATGATCTGTCTCAAAGAGCTGGTTCATCTCCTGGACAAAGAAGGCGTATGAGAAGGCGCTGTCCGGGTTCTCAATGTCCATGTCAAATCCGTCGAGCACTGCGGTTCCAAAAGGTCGCGGACCGGTGTAGTTGGCCTGCACAGGTCCAAACATACCCCAGAGCTGGTTCGCCAAGTCTTGGATGGAGGTCATATTGTCGAACTGGACCGATCCGCCTCCGCCTCCGATGGAGAGCATGATCTTCTTGCCCTGCGACTGGCAGTACTTGATGTCCTTTTCCACGGTTTTGCATTCGGAAGACTGCGTGGTGCTGGTGGTGAGGTTGCAGGAGTCGACATTGCCAAACCAATCGGTGGATGGGTAGGAGGAGAAGAAGGCCAATGGGATGATATCAGGTCCGGCACCCGGCTTGCAGTAATCGGCGAGAGGCCGTTCTGATGGCGATTGGCCCTGCAGAAAGAAGTTATGAGTTTACTGGTCAATGAAGTTTTGTGAAGCAATACTCATACCCAATACACAACCAACTCTGGTGCTAATTGTGCGACTGCAGATGCAGAAAAGCCGAGGAGGCCCAATGACACGAGAGAAAGGCGCGACAACATGATGGCACGATGCTGCTTGATGGAATTGACAGACGGACTGATACGGAAAGCTCTCTTCGGCCCATCGCTCGAACTATGAGCAGGCCCATGGTATTTATCACAGCCAATTCACAACCTTGGCCACGCAGCTCTTCACCTTGTCCCATCTTTCATCCCATCATACGTATCAGTTGTCGGTCAGATCGCATTAGCTCTTCGCGTCCCTGGATTAGCGCCCGCATACTTCACGTCAGCTTCGGCCCGGTACACTGTCAATTGAATCGACATTGATAGCGAACCTTGACTGAAATGCAACCATAGCCAGGCACTGAGCGGGGGATGCAACCAGCCTAGAATGAAACAGTAAGGTAGCTAATAGCTAGTTCCGGGGAGCCCTTCGTTGAACCGTCTCCGCCCGGATATGAATTGCCGTCCAGTTACGGGGGGGTCAATACCTGGTAATATTACCGGCAACCGGTTCACTGGCTTATATATCTCCGTAAATATGTCATATCCTGGTCAAGGTATCTCTGATTTATCCGCCTGTTATCTTCATCAGAAATGGCGTTGCGCCCTTATATAAAAGTCTTTGGGGGTGTCATGATGTCCTACTATTGTCTATGTCACATTTTTTCTAATCCTCCCCCATCTTCACTCAGCCCTCTCATTCCCATAACTCTTTCTGCTTGTCATCTTGATGAATTGTTGCTTTTAAAAAACCATGTTAAACATTCCGACGGGGAAGACAAGTAATGAAACTAGATAGACAGCTTTAAAGATACTTCCAGATGGCCGACCACGAAAGGCAATGAATGACGGCTGTGGTATTCCGATACTTTGCATATTGATTCCATATATATTGACCGGAGACAGCGATACCTTGATGTTTGGGGTCGTCTGACGAGCTTGAAACCTTATCTTTGTCTGTATAAACTCTTCCACTGTGGAGAGATTCTGGTGCCACTCTCTCGCATCCTTGAGGGTGAGGGAAACTGCATCAACGTCATATTCGTAATTCCCGTTGTTTATTCTAGTTACCAAGAAGAGAACAAATGATGTCTTGTGTCTAAGAGACTCAAACACCAACATCGCTTTGAAGTTTGGGTGCGTTCTTATGACAAGGTCGCCATCGTGCCTTTTGACGTCGAATCGAAATGAGCGCCAGATCTTGTGTGAATCCATAATCAGCATCTGGCGAAGCTGGGATCCATGGAACAGTCTGTTGCCTTGAAGAAGGCTTCGTTTCAAATAAAAGGCATTTTGATAGCGTTTTCTGACTGATCCAGATCCCATTTGAGATTTTTCTTCCTCAAGGTACTCTTCGATCACTTTTGCCGTCGTAGTGCAAGGCTCTTCAAAAAAGAGCCCAGCTATATCCGAGGTACTTTTGATTCCGCATATGGAAGCCAGCGTAGTTTTAGAGTCTGCTTGGACTCTAGCTAGTTCACTTCCTCGAACTCGAGCATATCGGTCTGAGCCGAGGCGCTTGAGATATATGCCTGCAGTAGCTGAGGGGTTTGCGTCAAAACAACAGTTGAGTAGTAATATCACAAGATCCCCAGAAGCCCAAGGTTGTCGAAGGTCTTTGACGAGAGAAGTAATGTGAATCCCTTTGTTGGACATTGTGATCGGATCTTGCGGTACGTTGGATCCCCAGACGCGGACCAACCTGTCGAATCTGGAGTGAATTTTGTATTCCGGCAGTCCCCTGCGCCATGATCCATTCGCAAAATTGTGAAAATCCCTTGGAGATTTTGCAAACAATCCATGTGGCATATCTGCGTCTATCGAAGGGGTCGCGGCTCGCCAGGCGAAGATGGTATGATCGTCAGATTGTTGAAGAATATGTTCCTGTAGTCGAAGAAAAGCCTTCCCTCCCTCCCCATAGATTAGAGGCATATTAACATCAAAGAGTCCGAATAGACAATATGCAAGATCTTCCTCCCGAGTTGTTTCTCTATTGGCAGCCCAACTTAGACGCCGTCCTACGCTGACCTGCTGCAGGGGGGCCGAGCCGTCTAGAACAAAAGCATCAATTCCCGTGATCACCGCAAGTTCCTTTGCAATGGCTGTCTTTTCGGCAATCTTATCCCATGACCTATTATAAAATTCAAGTCGCTCGGGTGCAATAAGCTCTTGCAAAGTCCAGCCTCGAGTGAACCACCGGCTATGGCCAAATCCAACAGATGTTGTCCTGAGAGTAGGCTTCTTACTTTTTGGAGATGGATAATCCTCTAAGAATGCGTAGGCGATTGCTGAGTTTTTGTACCACTTAAACATGGAATTGATTGATTCGCTAAGCTCTGCACTGCTGGTCTTATCGATGCAGCATGTATCAACCCAAGCGTAATCCAGGCCATGACTATATGCTTTCTTGCAAGTAGCACTAATTTTCGAGAATCCAGCTAGCTTTTCTCGCAGTTCTGGGGATTGGAAATCTTGAAAAGACACCTCCTCATGGCCCCAAGTATGGGACAAAATGGCATAAGGTGGCGGCTTGCCGTGGAATTGGTGTAGTTTTAAAGTTCGCGTGTTGATTAGTCTCATGTTCGTCAAGACCTACAAAGATTCGTCTGGAGGCGAGATAAATTCTTAGACTCAAGACTGCACCATCTGAACCGAGATTTAAATGTCATGAAGGTTTGAAATGTTGAGTGTTCATCCTTCTGTGGTAGCCTAACCATCATGTGACATGACATGCAGGTGGCTCTCCATATATTCACATATGAACACGGCTGTGCATTCCTTCGATTCTTTTCCAGTCCCTTTTTGGCGATGATGGCTAATTTCATATAGTCAATGGTTGTCGTTTTTCATGTCCTCTACACTTAGGCACCAATGCAGTAGTTGGCGACTTGTGAGACTGCTGATAGGCTGCAGCCGGCCTTGATTGGGTCGCAATGCAAGAAGATATGGAGGCTGTTGCCCGCATTTGAAATAGGCTTATTTTTTATAGCTCAAGACAATTGATCCCTCTGCCGGGGACTAAGCTATATAGGCTTTACGGAATCTCGGCCTAGTTGCCATCGCCTCTTGAAGAGGCCCTCGGAGATAACCCTTTTAATCGTCATCCTCATAGATATTGATAGTGATAGGCACGTTGAAATCAATATCACCAATGCAGATTTGGAACTAAACATATTTGTGAGATTATGAACACAGTGAATGTGATGTCAACTTACGCCGTTGTTGTTGTTGCAGCAAATGATTGTCTCTTCGCATGCCGTGGTGTTCTTGCATGCATGGCCTGTAGCATGTTAAAAATTGTCATAGGTATAAAGGGGGAGTTAAATTGTCACTTACCACCCTTCCCATTGCTACTGCAGCAGTATGGATTACCTCCAGAGCAGGCATTTACTTGAGTATTAGTGTCACTGCTGCAGCCTTTGCCGTCATCATCTTTGCCACCATGATCTTTGCTATCATGATCCTTGCCATCATGGCCTTTACCATCATGGCCTTTACCATCTTTGCCATCTTTGCCTCCTTTACCTCCTTTGCCTCCTAGTGTCAATTAGAATCCAACTTCAACTCAAGATGCTTAGACAGTTGTCAAAACCTACCATCATTGTGGTTGTAGTTGCGGGTTGGGAACCTCGGAAACGGGATATCTGCCATAGTAGGCACGCGACGCTCAATGGCTCGGGGTTCAACACCAGGCTCTTGAGCCGGGGATGCCATGACACCACCAAGGGTGACGAGTGCGTAAAGGATAACAGAGGCGTACATGATGGAAGTGTAAAAAGTAGTGATGGAGTTGGCACTATTGGGGAGAAGTGACAGATTTTGCAAAGATGTAATATAGCGAAAGAAGACCCAGAAAGGTTTGAGCTGTTGAGTAACTTGGGAGATAAGAGGGAGAAAACAGGTCTATTTATACAAAAGATTCTTTGCTGTAGCCTACTACCTTTGGGTTTTACTACGTAGACAAAGACTAGACCTAACAATAACGACGGTTCCTGGATCTGCGGAGAGCTAGTCGTTGCAGGATCAATAACACGACGAGTCACTAATCTCTACTAGGCTTATGCAGGTCCAAAGCATGAGTTAAAAGCCACAAACGGTGGCTCATAAATATTATGAAACTGTTGAAAACCTAATATTGGTTGATCAACGTTGAAAGATTGTTGAACACTTTGAATTGTGCACGTAAACAATGCATAACTAGTACGCGGCCTGAATAGTCGCTTGTTGGAATCGATGTTGTTTAACGCCTCTACAGCTTCGCCTAACTTGAATTCTAAATTTATGCATCACCTGTAAACTTTCAGACTACCCTTGTCACGGTACCGGTTAAATGTGCCAAAATTCCGGCTGTTCCTTATAGCCATACAATACCATACTATTCTATACACCCAAGCTTTTTTTTTGTTACCTCATCCGCCCTTTTAAGCTTTTCACTTATCTTGTTCCTGAAAAATATAGACTTTACTGACTGATCTAGACTATGGGTTAATGAATCTCCTCAGCTTCCTACCTGTCAGTCTGAGCCAATGGCATGAGTATCCTGCTACAGGATGCAAGAGTTCGCTGCATATAACTCTATATATCAAGGTTAATCTTAAAACTATAAAAATAAGTCTACATAAAAGCCAACTTTAAAGAAATTACATTACTCCGCGATATTATACGTCATAAAGCCTATATAGATGGCTTAGAAGGGATTGTTTGAGATGAAGAGCGATTCGAAAACAACCACAGAAGTGGTTGGCATCATCATGAATGGACCCAGAGACGCTAGATCTCAGGCAAACCGCCAGAAAATTACGTCCGTGCTCGTAGAGACAGTCCGGATAAAATCAAGAGCGGATGACTCTTTTATAATGCGAAATATCATACCATGTAGAGAGAGAAAAGCAAAAGGGGACTCATGAATCTTGGTAGCCCTATCGAGAAAACCCCAAAGTAACAGAGAGAGACTTTGGCCCATCATCTTCAAGAAGTTTGAATATGGTCTCCAAAGTTCTACAGACGTGAAGCAAGCTACCTTGGCTCTCACAGCACGTGGTTTTGCCATAATGCCGATACACCGAGCCCCACCAACTGAAGGCTTCCGTCAGTCTTAAACTACAAGTTTCCACGTAGCTGGCTGATCGCCAATAACTGCGATACTCTACCTGAAGTGATGAAATAGGTAGGCTATGCCGTGAATTTCGAGAGATAACTTGACGTCTCGCGGAGAAGAAAGGCCTTTTTATGACGGAGTTCGTCCTTGATGTCTTTTTTCATGTCTCTTGCACTCAGGCGCCGATCCAGTGGTAGGCAACCCATGAGACCGCTGATAGGCTGCAGTAAGCCTTGATTGGGTCTCAATGCAGAGTTGCAGCTGCTGACTAGCGTATGTACGTTGTTGTTCTCATCAACATCTCACTCTGTAGTGCTTCATCTCCTCTATTGGATATTTACACACGATGGAGGGACTTGGGGCGGCGGTCGAGCTTACGGTGAAGATTGCTTCTCTCTGCGCTGAGTACTCTTCTGCTGTCAAGAATGCTAGCCACGACATCCAGAGCCTTCGAGAGCGTATTAGCAGCCTGGAGACAACGTTGAAGGATGTAATGGAACTTCTCGAAAGCTCCCACGGGGCCCGACTTAGGACGTCGAAGAGACTACACGATGCTCTTAATAATTCCCGCTTGCTCCTGGACTCCATTGCTACAACGCTTGAGAACAAGTTAAATGGAGGTCGAAAGCAGAGGACAATGAGAGCTTTTGGGTTGCGAACCCTAAAATGGCCCTTCGAAAGCAAGAAACTGGAGAACACCATCGCAGCCCTGGAGCAATACCAGCATACCATGGCAGTCGCCATACAAATCGATCAAACGTACATCGTATTTCCTTCATCTCATCCCTGCAATGCTAACGTTACACTAGAGCCGAAGTTCTCACTATTAATCACAAGATCGACTTGTCAAATCTTCCAATCGCAAAGGGCGCCGCTTACAACTCTCAAGCCAACGAGTATGATCCTCGTTGCCATCCTAGAACTCGGCTCAACGTGCTCGCCGGGATATATAACTGGTTCGAAGACCCGCATGGAAAGTGCATATACTGGCTATGCGGTATGGCTGGCACCGGCAAGTCCACGATTTCTCGGACAGTAGCAGAACATCTTACAGAAAGGAAGATTCCTTGTGCGAGTTTCTTCTTTAAGAAGGGCGAAGGCGACCGTGGCGGAGCTGCCTTGTTGTTCACTACGATTGCAGCTCAGCTTGTTCAACAACTGCCATGCATAGTCCCGCACGTGAGGGCTGCAATTGAGGCGGACATGAACATTTCTGATAAGACCAAGAGTGAACAGTTTGAGAAACTTATCCTAGAGCCGCTGGACAAGTGTGAGGGCCAACAATCCACTATAGTGTCTATAGTGATTGATGCCCTTGATGAGTGCGATCTGGAAGAAGACGTTAGACTTATGGTCCTATTGCTCGCTAGAGCTATGGAGGTGACATCCGTTCGCCTGCGTTTCTTCATTACCAGCCGACCAGAACTCCCAATACGTCTCGGCTTTAAAAGCATCGGCGACTCTTATAAGGAATTGGCTCTTCACGAAATCCCTAAGCCTGATATAAAAAGCGACATAGCCATATACTTAGAGGATGAGTTGAAGGCTATTGTGCAGCGCTATAACACGTCGGTTGAAACAAGACGGCAACTGCCATCGCAATGGCCCGGTAGCAAAAACACCGAAAAGCTTGTTGACATGGCCCTCCCTTTGTTTATCTATGCTGCGACGGCTTGCCGATTTATCGGCGATCGCAGGCTTGGTGGGCCAAAGGAGCAACTGGAAATATTTTTCAACTCCAATCGAAACCCAAAATCTAATCTTGATGCGATATATCTACCTATCCTAGAGCAACTGATAAGGGATCTCAAGGGTAGCGAAAAGAGAACTGTTATAACCAAATTCAAAGAGATCGTCGGTACTATCGTGCTTCTCGCTAGCCCACTCTCAATAACTTCTCTTGCGAATCTTTTGGCAGTTGATACCGAGAAGATCGATAACCAATTGGACATGCTTCATTCTGTTTTAAATATACCTTTGAACCCGGATGAGCCGATACGGCTCTTCCACCTCTCTTTCCGGGACTTTCTCATCGATAAGGAAAATCTCGATATAAACTCCTTCTGGGTGGATGAGCAGGAAACCCATCAAATGGTCATGGTACGCTGTCTTAAGCTGCTATCTACAAACAACCTTCGAAAAGATATCTGCGACCTACGGAGACCAGGAACACTACGGTTAGACATCGAACAAGAGACAATAGATACTCGATTTCCACCGGAGATGCAATACGCGTGCCTCTACTGGGTCCACCACCTAAAAGAGAGCGGAGGAACAGTCCGTGATCATGATCAGGTCTATGACTTTTTGATCCGCCACCTACTGCACTGGATCGAGGCCCTAAGTCTTATTGGTCGTATCTCAGAGAGTGTGGGTATGTTAGACAACCTACTAGCCACGATTGATGTAAGTGGAAGCCGTACCGTTTCCTAACCAGCTGAATCACAATGCTAATACTACGAATAGTCAGAAGACGGTGTTGAGATATCAGCCATTATTCGCGATATTAAGCGAATTATTCTTATCAATCGCTGGTCCCTTGATGAGGCGCCTCTCCAAATCTACTCTTCGGCTATCTTATTCGCACCAGAGCAGAGTGTGATTCGGAACATGTTTAAAGATCAGATCCCTCCTTGGATATCTTTGCTGCCCCAAGTTGAAAGTAACTGGGATGCCTGCTTAGCAACACTTGAAGGCCACAACCACTGGACAAGAGCAGTCAGCTTCTCTCCAGACGGCCGGCAGCTGGCGTCAGCATCATCTGATTCTACGATTAAGCTCTGGGATACAGCAACTGGTCGCTGCACGGCGACGCTTGTGAGTGAAGCCATATCTGCAGTCTGCTTTTCACCAGATAGTCGGCGGCTGGCGTCAACAGAAGGGAAACAAATTAAACTCTGGAATGCAATCACAGGCCGTTGCATAATAACGCTTGATGGCCATTACAACCAGGTAAACGATATTAGCTTTGCTCCAGATGGCCGACGGCTGGCTTCAGCAGCCCATGATCTTACCGTTAAGCTCTGGGATACAGAAACTGGCGATTGTATAAGAACATTCAACGGGAATTATAATAGCTGGTTTGAAGGAGTCAGCTTTGCGCCAGATAATCGGCGCTTAGCATCAGTGTCAAACGGGCAGCGCATCGATAATGGTTATGTGGAATACTATGACCACAAAATCAAGCTCTGGGATACCGTTATCGGCAGTTGTATAATAACATTTACTGGCCATGATGACCGAGTTGATACAGTTCGCTTCACGCCAGACGGCCGGTGGCTAGCTTCAGCATCAGTCGATTCTACAATTAAGCTCTGGGATACAGCAATAGGCAGCTGTATAGCAACACTTGTTGGCCATGACGAGGGTATAAATGCAATCTGCTTTACGCCAGACAGCCGGTGGCTAGCTTCAGCATCAATGGATATGACAGTTAAGCTCTGGGATATAGAAACAAGTCTCTGCACCGCAACATTTAAAGGCCATAGCCAAGGCGTTGCAGCAGTAAGCTTCGCGCCAGATAACTGGCAGTTGGCTTCAGCATCATATGATTCTACAATTAAGCTCTGGGATACTACGATAAGTCGCAGTTCGTCAACAACTGATATCCACAGTCAGAAAGTAACAGCCATTGATTTCACCCCAGATGGTCGGCAGCTAGCTTCAGCATCAGACGATCATACAGTTAAACTCTGGGATACAGCAACTGGCCGCTGCATAGCAACGTTTAAAGGCCATAGCCAACCAGTTACAGCAGTCACCTTCGCACCAGATGGCCATCAGCTAGCCTCAGCATCCGAATATGATAAGACAATCAAGCTCTGGGATGTAACAACAGGCCACTGTGTGGCAACATTTCAGCATGATGGTTACATATCATCAATCACTTTTGCGCCAAATAGCCAGCAGCTAGCATCAGTGTCGAATAGTTTCACTAAGCTCTGGGATATAACAACAGGCCGTTGCACAGCAAAGCTTGAATGCGATAAAGAATATATGTTATCAATTGCCTTTTCGCCAAATAGCCAAGAGCTAGTATCAGCATTAGAAGATCATACAATCAAGCTTTGGGATTTATCCACTGGCAATTGCACAGCAACTTTTCCCAGTGAAGAGCGGGTATATGGAATAAGCGCGATCACCGTCTCACCAAATGGCCAATTGCTAGCTTCAGCATATGGGAATTACACAGTTAAAATCTGGGATATGACGACACATGATTGTATCATGAAACTCGAGGGCCATAGTTTTTGGGTTAGTGCAATGACTTTTGCACCAGATGGCCAGCTGGTATCAGCGTCGGGTGATAATACAATTAAATTCTGGGACATAACAACAGGCAACTGTACGGCAACGCTTGAGGGCTATGGCAGCTGGGTAGGCGCAATCAACTTCACAATAGACGGCAACATTGCCTATGATCTAACTAGCACAAGATTGAGAACTAATGCAAGATGGTCGGGTGTGAGTTATCCATCACCACAGTCGGAAGAGCGAAAGCCTCCTGTCCAGGGACTCTCTTCTGTATCACCAAACGTCCACAGTCAGGATATTGGAGTCTACAATCATACATGGGTTACTTGGGATTCACACAGGATCTTATGGCTACCACCAGCCTATCGGTCGACAGTGTCAGCTGTAAGAGCATCAACACTTGCCATTGGGTGCGACTCCGGACGCGTTATCTTCATACGTTTCTCAGATATGGATAAACTATTCAAGGTTCAGAGATAAATACTGTTTTCAGCTAGATGGCAGTAAGAAAAATATTATTCATTCGCCTCTTTGTCTTCATCGCTCTTCTATGTCCCAGAATCTCGAAATGCAGTGGGCTATCTGTCTATCTATGACTGTTTACACTCAGTAAAAGCTGCGTTACTTTTAATGATCTCTTTGCAATTACAAATTAATCAATAGCTCATACATTCTCACTTAGCGGCATGCGCTACAAGTCATCGATTCTGAAGCGGTTTGCGAGTTATTGCTTTCGCATTCGATCTACTGCTGGTTTCACACACAGCTGAACTAGCGACATTGGAGGCTTAGTGTCGCGACACAGCAGCAGCTACCGACTCTGCGTTTCCGTCTGTAACTCTGCTGCAGTAGAGTAGCCTCATTTTTCCGGCATTTCAGCTCTTGGTGATACCGGCTGCGCATCTAATTCATGAATCATGTTCGTTTGCGCATCAAGCTCGGGCTTAGGTATACAATCGGAATGCAACTGAGCTGGATCAAAATTATCAGGCTTGGAGTGCCTATACCGCCGCCGCCACAAATAGAATAAAACGCCAAATACGATGGCGAGTCCGACGATGGAGCCGACAATAGGACCTGCTATCCAGGCGTGGCTTGGTGGCGTAGCTGCAAGATTATATATATATCAGATATAAATGCGAAAACGCCAGAGGATTTCCACATACAGTGTATACCTGAAACAGATGGGCTCGAAGCCGCATTCTGGGGAGCAAGAGATGTCGGAATTGCCAAAGTAGAAGTTCTACTAGGTGTTGTAGCTCTTGACGTCTTCTTGCTTGTTGTGATTGTTCTCGATGATGATGAAGTGTTAGTTGCCGCAATGTTTGTCGGTAGAAGATACACAATTGTCGCTATTTGGCCATTGGTTGACGTATACTTCAACGTTGAATACGAAAGTAGATGGCAGAACTCAAGGGCTGGAAGCAAAAGTGAGATACTCGATATGCCACCCCTAGGATTGGGGCCCTGCGTCTTGATGCAAGCGCTACAAGAGTCAACGGCCTCAATGAAGGCAGAATTGGGAGCGCATAGCTGACTCTTCAATCCTTGAGCTTGAGCAATTGAGAAAGCATCCACTAATGATAGTATATTAGCTCTAAAACCGGTTGAACCTCCAATGCAATCCATTAATAAATATTTCACGACGTACTGCACTGAGGGAGGCACCCAGAGGGCACAGAGCCGCCATTATCTTGCCGCGCAAAGAGGTCTTTGGACCAAACCATTGATATTGTATAACAAGAGTTCTTTTTTTACCTTCTTTCAGAGCGGTTATTTCCCGAAGGCTTTGAAGAGAAGGAAAGAAGAAAGATTCTGGTTGAGTATCGTAGCTTTGGAGCGTAGCCTTGTCGCATAGCCTTGGGGGCCAAGTCTAATACTACAATGTTACATTGTGTCCATAAGAGACTATTGAAACCCCCGCTTCGAAGCGGGAGAGATTCTTCATGGCAAAGAGCACGTGGACCAAATGACGTGACCAAAGCTGCATGCTTCACAAGAGGAATGTGTGTCTAGCGTTTGCTCGAAGAAACTGGGCACGAGGGAGGATTTGCTTAATTAAACTTAGCTTTCCTTTACTGTAGTGTTTGAATGAAGAATTGTCAACATATCTCAAGGGTGCATTGTTCCATGTATAAGGTATTCCTGCATACAACAAGCAACGCATAAACCGAAATGTGCAGCTCTGAACTCCAGCCAGCCAGTAGAAGCCGCATGGCTTCCAGCCTGAATACACGATTGGGCATCAAGTAGATCTAGAGTAACTGCCTCTACATACTTGTCAGAATCAACACTCTTACTACCACACATCACATAGAGCATCGACAACAAAATGGAACAACCAACTGTCTCTTCTAAAGAGGCTGCAAATAGCCAGTTTATAAATAATCAGTTTCGCGATGGGACCAGGATACACCAGGGACACAACGATACCACACTCAATCTCCATCTGACCCACCGACCGGCCCGAGCCGCCATTCGTCTCATCCCACATCCACGCAACGAGTATCTCATCCATCGTCCTGATCGTGGATAAGCTCAATCCACTCTTGCCATACCCATCAGCGATATCTTACAGTGCTGCGCTCTGGGGTCTGGGCGGCTCTGGGTAAATACAAATTTTCACGCTGCAAGAAAAGATCAAGAGGAGAACTAGCTGGCTTAGGAAAACATAAATCGCGCTCAACTATGTATACCGGCGGTGCACCGATGGCACTTACTCTATCTTATAGGTGCACGCTGATACCAAGGCAATATTTTTACATGATTATAAAACAATAGCGCGAAAGCTTTAGATTAACAAAAACAGCCTAAGCGACAGGGCGTTTCTCGAGGTTGTGCAGGAGGCATAAATAACACAATGTGTCTAATAACATATTTAGAATATAGTTTATTTCGATTACTTATATTAGATAAAAAGCTGAAAACGTATATAATATTATTTATATCATCGCATACGTTAGTAACAAAAATATTGCAGAAGAAATAATAACATCCGCGCTCAAATATCTTAACAACTGTCTAAGAGATGATATAAATGAACTAGAATCTGAGGCTTTCAAGATTATCACGCGGTTGAAAGAATTCTCTTTTATTGGTATGTGTAAAGTAGATGACGATGGAAGGAGTTATGAAATGTATAAACTTGTACAAGAGGCTATACGACACAGCCTGAATATGGGGAAGTCAAGCACAATCGACGAAAAGAATATCATCCTCAGACAAGTCTCTGGAAATGAGACCGAGATGCAAGTAAGCCGACATACCCAGTCTATCGAACTAACGGGCATGAGCAACGATGAGCACATGGACGGCAAAAACTATTTCTCGAGCATCGCTCCACAAGCTACAGCAGACCTTTTCCCTGATTCACAACGAGATACCTGGAAACAATGCGGGAAATTCTTAGCACGTGTATTGCAAATCGGAGAGTGGGCAGATGTGAACAAGAGGCAGATCGAGACGGCGCAGCCACTTGAAAATCAGCTGAGTTTCTTTATCACCGTGGGCAGTGGAGAGCAAAAGAGCGTTTGGGTTAAAGAATACTGGAATTCAGCAAAGGAAGGCTAGGAGATCATCGTCCAGGTGCAATCTAAGCCATGGGGAGCCTTTTAGAACATAGTTTAAACAAGGCCTCTATGGCGAGATAAAGCCTATTTTCCTTCAGATTTATGAAGCCTATGAGGGAGATGCTGAGGATCCAAATAAAATCCGAGCTGGGGAATGGCTTGTAGCATTATACCATGCACAAGGCCGGAATAGCGAGGCAGAACCTCCTAACGTTCAAGTGCTACCAATGAGAGATATTTGGAGATAATCACCCGAATATAATTTTGGCCATGTACAGCCTTGCTTGGAGTTGGCATAGGTTGAGCCGCAATGAGTATGGAGTTGCGTTGGTGTAGCAGGCTATAGAGTATAGCCGCTCTAGTTAGGACCAGACCATCCCCTAACCGTGAATGATACTGAGTATCTTCAACACTTTGAATCTTGCCCGAGAGATTGGGAAACGAACAATCACTAATGGCTTCGGCTATTCTCTTGTTGAGGGGGTAGAAGCGACGTTGGATGGGAATGGGTAAATTTGGGCTCAAAGCACTGCGTACCACAGCCACGAGTAATCTCAAGCTGTTCAGATTTTGTTCAAGATATCCAGGGCAATAATTACACGTATTAAACTATTATTTGAAGAGCACGCCGGTGTCACAGCGAGGTGATATCATTTTACTTTTAAGAAACACGTTTATGAGCTAATGAAGCATAAACTATCTACTTCTATCATAAAAGAAGAACACAACCACCTTTTACATGTCTCTTTCGCCTTGGAATATAACAATAATTTTCTATGCCTTGGCACGCGCTAGCCAAAGTCCGTTGCAATAATAGTACATTCTTATTATTTCTATACATCTGTACTAGGGGCCTCATATTAGGAAAGTTAACAAAGGCAGTTGAATTTAAGTTATACTATATAATTTTAGTAGAACTAGATTCAAAAAGAAGATATTTATCTTTATCACACAAGATCAGCTATGAATGCTATCTTTATTATATACCGTAGTGAAATAATAGTAACTAAGATACCATTTGATTACCTTTTTCACCTCCCTTCTCTATGGGCTCTAGAATCTTAATAGATAATGCATTGTTTCTTTATTTATGACTGTTTATACTAAGTGAAAGCTTTATTGCCTTTGAGAATTATATGTTGAATTTGATATCAGCCTGGCTTATGCAAGATTAATATGCGGAAAGAAATGATATAGGCCATTGAGAAATTTGCATATTTGTTGAGAGTAGTATTACGCGCTGTTGCGGTATGCATCTTCCACTGCCAAGATGCTACGATATCGTTTCGTCATCCGATGATCAAATTGAGTTGTAGCAAGACAAAATAATAGAACAATAATGCGTGTAGAGGAGACGAATCACAATGCTTCAACCTCAGATATCACAGATGCCTCGTACGACAATCGATCCGTCTACTACCCTGCACTACACATAGACAATGTGATGGACGGTTCATTTCCTCCAGATTGCTAATCATCTACAAATTAATCTCACTATTCATCTATTTTAATATCTTGTATTCAATCGGAATCTCTCCTTTCTAGCCAATCGGCCCAATGTTGCTTCTTAAGCGGACATCCTATCAACCCGAAAACACGATACTCGACAACACCATCCACATCTTCACGGAATCATCGCCACAATTGCCGTGGGATTTTAATATAACCTTCGGATATTCTGCATGATAATCCGTCTCATTCCTTAGATATCCGCGCCCAGCCACAGGTTCCTGGCAGGGAAGCCGTCGTTAGGCGCCATTGTGCCAAGAAAATACGATGCTAAGGGGTTACATGCATCCTTCACCAAGTGCAGAATGGAAAGTAAAAGCGATGGTCTAGATAGACTCTTCAATAAATGATTGATATGGATAATGGAACCGTCGCATTGAAAGAGTCTAGTCGGCCCAACTCATACGGCCGCAGCTACGTTATTGGATGTTCTCTCCCCTTGGCAGGCAGATGGTTCGTTCGGAGTGTTGCGTGCAACTGCTATCTATATTGACACACTACGGCATCTTGCTTAAGCCATCGGTAAGATGTAGATTCATTTATAGATTAGATAGACTAGATAAGTAGTTGTGTAAATACTATGTGCATAGTACTATAGTAGATAGTAGCGTCCTAGACAAACTGTCCCTGAATACTATATCACATCCCTACCACCTTAATTATTGACTCAAAACCACAATTTAACCTACTTCGGAGCAAAACCTAAATCCCGGCATTCGTAATACTAACTTTCCTCTCCTATAAGCTCGGTGAATGGCATCATTGCAGCCGATCGGAACGCAACCCCGGAATCCCGCCCCGATCTGGCAGGTCAATACACTGCTCCCACGATACGGAGCACACAGCGTCGCTTTCTTGGCCCTCTGATAATGCGCGTTGTTTTAAGCGACCCATAGGAAATCCTGGCTCCGGAAAGGAGTGGAAAATTCATGCGCCGCTTTGTTAAGCTTAACACGTATAGTTACCGTCAAATGCTAAACTTGCCCCCCGCTGCTCAAAGGCAATTCGATAGAATATGCCCGATGTCTGAGGGGTCGCGAATCGTCTAAGCCCGAGAAAGAAGCTGCTTTAACAGATGCCGCATACTAGAGCCGCCGATTAGTTTTTTTTTCGCTTTTGCTTTGCTCATCTGAGGAGCCTATAGAGTGACTAAAAAGATGTGATTCCAAGTTATAGGCAGCTGACCAACTTCTGATGCCCAAATCCATTGCGTGGGATATAGTTACATCGCCCACAACTTGGTCAACGCCAGGAGTTTCTCAGTTCGTATAGGATCGTCGATAAGAGCATTTGTGCCCTTTGATACCACTCATTGGGCAATCTCTTGGGTGATATTTCGCCTTCGCTGCCGCTCTTTGTTTGCTCCCCGAATCAGCCGAACCTGGCCGTGGATCATGTCGTTGCGTGCCATTGAACATGGACTTTTGTTCACCCTAAGGGCCTTGGCGATGGGGAAATCCCATAGTTGCAAAAGTTCTCAAGAGAATTCTTGGTGTTGAAAAATGTTGAGAGACAACACCTTCCTTTTTGCTCGTCGCCTTTGCGTGAATTAGTCGCCAAGACTCGCGATGCTGTGAATCTCGACTGAGAGACGTGATCACATTCTACTTCGAGTGTAACATCCGGATTTTGTATACTGATAAGGAACTCCGAAGGAAACATCTTGCGAGACGGTCGAGATGCTGTTGTCCAAAGTTGTGAGCATAAAAGGGTCCTGTGGCTCCTCATTATTCCAATAGATGAGCCAGCAGGTTGCTTCACAAGGTCCATCATTCGGTCCTCGATCTGGTGCCTCTCCAGCTTGTTTAACTCCCTGATTGCCTCTCTACTGCCACAATGAAGTCTGCTATCCTTCTTGGCCTCACTGGCCTTGCTGCCAACGTGCACGCTCATCCCGCCCCGAAGCTGGAGACCGCTTCTGGCTTGGCCAAGCGCGGCATTGATATCAGCAAGTACAGCCTGCCTAGCTTGTCTGACTACACTCCTTCGACACACGTCGAAGAGGAGGCGTCTATCCAGGCTGAGGGTTTCAAGCGCGACTACGTTGCCACTGCTACCCGAGCTGTCAAGCGAGCTGCTCCCAACGCGGAATTCCGTGTCGTTCCCGACCACTACATCGACGTTGACGGCATTGGCCACGTCCACTTTAAGCAGACAGCCCACGGCATTGACATTGACAATGCTGACTTCAAGGTCAACGTAAGTGAGATGAATAAGGACCCCCTCCCCTGGTCCAATTGGATAGAAGCTTACTTATCAATGTCTTGCTTCAGATTGGCCGAAATGGCAGAGTCTTCTCTCACGGAAACAGCTTCTTCTCAGGCAAGATTCCCGCAGAGAGCCCCCTGACGAAGCGTGACTTCTCCGACCCCACGAACGCGCTCAAGGGTGCTGTCGACATCTTGGGTCTCCCCATCCAGGCCGAAGGCGCCACCGCCGAGGCCCAGGAGGGAACTGAGAAGTACACTCTCAAGGGCACCTCTGGTGCTGTCAGTGACCCCGAGGCCCGCCTGGTCTACATTGCCAAGGAGGACGGAACTCTGTCCCTGACCTGGCGAGTCGAGACTGATGTCGTTGACAACTGGCTGCTCACCTACATCGATGCTGCCACCAACAAGGAGGTCCACGGCGTCGTCGACTACGTCAGCGACTTTGCCACCGTCGAGGTGTTCCCCTGGGGCCTCAACGACCCCACGGAGGGCGACCGCAAGACCTTCACTGACCCGTGGAGGACCGATGCTTCTCCCTTCACCTGGTTCGGCGACGGAACCACAAACTACACCACTACTCGTGGTAACAACGCCATCGCCCAGGTCAACCCCAACGGAGGCAACGACTATCTCAACAACTACCGCCCAACCAGCGCAACCCGGGCCTTTGAGTACCCCTTCTCGCTGACCCAGACCAACCCCACGGACTACCGTGATGCCTCCATCACCCAGTTGTTCTACACTGCCAACAAGTACCACGACTTGCTGTACGTCCTCGGCTTCAACGAGGTTGCCGGCAACTTCCAGGCCAACAACAACGGCAAGGGTGGTCTGGGCAATGACTTTGTCATCCTGAACGCCCAGGACGGCTCTGGCACCAACAACGCCAACTTTGCCACTCCCGCCGACGGCAGCAATGGCCGCATGAGGATGTACATCTGGACTGTGTCCACACCCCGCCGTGACGGCTCTCTTGAGGAGGGCATCGTCATCCACGAGTACACTCACGGATGTAAGTCTTGGTCTCCTTTCTCTCTCCCTCCGTTCCCTCTCTCCATCTCCCGTTACTAACTCGATATCACCAAGTGTCCACCCGTCTCACCGGTGGCCCTGCCAACTCCGGCTGCCTGTCCGGCGTCGAGGCCGGCGGCATGGGCGAAGGCTGGGGCGACTTCTACGCCACGGCCATCCGCCTCAAGGCCGGCGACACCCGCGCCACCGACTACCCCATGGGCGCCTGGGCCGACAACAACCCCAAGGGCATCCGCCAGTACCCCTACTCCACCAGCCTGACCACCAACCCGCTCACCTACAAGTCCGTCAACTCCCAGAACGAGGTCCACTCCTCGGGAACCACCTGGGCCTCCATCCTCTACGAGGTCCTCTGGAACCTCATCGACAAATACGGCAAGAACGACGCCGAGTTCCCGACCTTTGACTCCCAGGGCGTGCCCACCGACGGCAAGTTCCTCGCCCTCAAGCTCGTCCTCAACGGTCTCGCCCTCCAGCCCTGCACGCCCACTTTCGTCTCTGCCCGTGATGCCATCCTCGATGCTGACCGCTCTTTGACTGGTGGCGACAACTTGTGCGAGCTGTGGACTGCCTTTGCCAAGCGTGGTCTCGGATCCGGAGCCAGGTACTCTGCTACCGCCCGAACTGAGAGCTTCACCATCCCCTCTGGTGTCTGCTAAATATCCTTCTTTGTGAGAAATCAACTTTTGGATGAGAGGTGTTTTTGAAGCGTAGATGTGAGAAGTCGTATTCTGCTGAAGGAGGGAAACAATGGAGGCTGGTCTCTCGAATCATGTAAGCAGATCGGTAACCTGTTACCATATCAAATAAGTAAAATGAAGTGAAAGAAAAAAAAGTCTCCCTGTGCCGCTGTGCCGCTGTTTCGGTGATGTCAAAATGTCCCAAGATGCAGTCTAAATGTTCTGTATTTATGTATGCAACTTCTAACAAGAAATATGAAAAGAAAATCAATTCGCCTCAGTTTTCCCTGTGGCAGGCGTTACATTTCCTCCTGCTGCCACTGCTGCCACCGCCGTCTTCTTCTTCTTTAGCTTCGCAACGAAGCCCAGTACTTTATCTTTGAGGGCTCCGGATGGAGCCTCATTCGCACCCACCATACGCCGGACGAGGATGTTGTACAAGCCTCCAAAGGCAAGCGCAATGGTTGTTGAGGTAAAGATGATGACATTGTATGGCATGCTGAAATCAGGAGTGGGGAGGTAGAGAAGCAAGCTCGTGGTGCGAATGTTCATGGCCTTGGGCTCCAGTGTGGTGATGACAGCGGCTGCGACGTCAAAGCCACGGTTTGCGTCCGGGGGATACTCGGTATATCTCAAGATAGACTTTTCAAAGTCATAGGTGAGGAAGACGGTGCAGTGAGGAGGAATGCTGACGAGAAGCTCGAGCTGTGTGCCGCGGGCGCGGTCGAGGGCTGGGCGGTAGTAGATCTGCTTGACGATTTCGGTGGTTGTGTTGGTGTTGGGTGACGATCCGGAGATGCGGGCAGAAAGGGTATGCAGATAGACACGCATAAACCAGGGGAGAGATTCCATGTAGACAAACTCCACCGTGTCATCGCCTGGGTTTGTGAGAATGGCTTGCACGCCGCCATGTTCCTGTCCATGGCCGGTGAAACTTCGCTCGGCATACAGCACAGGTGTTTCCGGCTTGACAATTCCAAGAGAGGCAGCTTCTCCATCAGCAGGGACCTCGGGCTTAGTCAAGATGAGGGTGAATTCCTTCTCTTGTTCAATGTGGTAGCATCGTAGAGAGTCGTTGTTGGGGTACTTGATTTCATGGGCACCTTCTGAGGAGAAGATGTCGCGAGTCGACGGGATGTGAACACAGACTGGCGGGGTTTCGGAGTCTGTCAAGGGGCATGTGCCTTTCATTGTTCTCCCAAAGATTTGGGATAGCGTCCACTCTTGGCCGCGAAGATGGTCCACGGGGAAGCAAGCATCGTCTGGTTTATGGTAGGGCTTTGAAGTATCGCAGATTAGATCACGGCCAGGGGGAGGTCTTGGGATAGGGTTGTCTGGATCGAGTTAGTTAATCCCGAATATCATCATAACAGTAGAATCCATACCATGAGGTCGCTTGGATCGATCAACGTCCAAGACCATGTCGACCGTCTGTTCAAGCTGGAGAACGCATTCCCCCTCCGAGGGGCAGATGGGCCGCACATCAATGGCCATGCTCTGGAACGACGCATCAAACAGTTTGTGTCCATCCAACAAGCTCGCAATTCCGGCCTTGCCTTTGCATGGCAGCATCTTCAAAAATGGCGTTAAGTTCTCCGTGCAAACCACCTCATGGGGCAGCACTCCATGCAGCAGTCTCGTATTATCCAGCGTCGTGTTGGGATGGTCGCCCTCAGGCTGGAACGACACAACCGGTCGAATGGTCCTGGTCCCGTCAATGAAGTTGAGACTGGCGCAGAACAATCCAGACAGCGCATTGGTCAGAGTCAACCACTTCTCATCCGCCTCTTGATCCGTCTCAGCATCCAGCCACGCCCATAATTCCACCCCAGTGCCTCCCTCTTTTGTTCCGTCCCAGGGCCGAGTTCCCCAGCTCTCCGCATCCCATCGCCCCAGCGTGAATCTTAGGTGAAGCTCTCGTGTGCCCGCATATTGCAGGATCTGGCCCAGAGACCGAGGGAAGAGTCGAAAGTTTTGCGCCTCAAAGTCGGCAATTGAGGTGTTGGCTCGAAAGTTGAAGCTCGCGAGGAGAGCCGACAGAGGCAGCGGCCGTAGATTCAGCTGCTCGTGGTACTCGGTCGCAGATACCAGGACGCTGGGGATAATTAGTGGTAGGAATGACAAAAGGCTGCGCATCGTGAAAGGAGGAAAAAGAAAAGAGAGTGAGGAGAAAAGGAGGGGATACGCGAGTCGCAGGCGCGATTCGGGCGAGATTTACATCTCTTGAAGTTTGGACTTGATATTGCCAGATTGGAGCTGGGCTGTTCCCTTGCGACTCGGTACGTACTGTTTGGGACAGGTGGAGCCACACTGGCCAAGCACATGCGCCACAGGATGGTGGGAGAAGTCCAGGGCACCTTGGCAGTGAAATCCCCGAGTCCCTCCACTAGTTCAGCACCCCCTTCAGCGTCTCCACAGGCTCCAACATGCTGTGAGCTGCAAGTATCCCAGCTCCGAGCTAGTGGCTGAAGAAACCACCAGCCACAGTTCAATCCGTCATCTCGAATCTAAAAAAGTACACCATACAAACGCTCATCACCTCGACTCTCACCAACAAACCAGCAACCCAGAACCCCCCAAGCGCACCACGCCATGGCAGCCGAACAGAGAAAGCTGCTCGAGCAGCTCATGGGCGCGTCATCGTCATCGCGCGCCGCCCAGCTCTCGCTTAACGACCCCAAAGTCTGCCGATCGTACATCGTCGGCACGTGTCCGCACGACCTCTTCACAAACACCAAGCAGGATATCGGCCAGTGCCCCAAGGTGCATGCCGAGAGCCTCAAGACGGAGTACGAGGGACTTTCAGACCGAGAAAAGCACAAGTACGGCTTCGAGTACGATTACATGCGCGACCTGCAAAAGTACATTGACGAGTGCAATCGCCGAATCGATGCGGCGCAGAGGCGTCTCGAGAAGACTCCGGACGAGATTCGGCAAACCAATGCTTTGGTAAGACAACCATTTGCCCAATTGGAATCCTCTGGCCAAAAGAAATATAGCTGACCTCTTTTTTCTGTAACCAGCTCAAAACCATCTCCGACCTCACAGCGTCCATCAACAGCGGCCTCCTCGAAGTCGAAATCCTCGGCTCCCTAGGCGAAGTCTCCCGCGCCCAAGACGAGCTCTTCCGCGTGCGCCAAGCCGGCCAGCAAAAAGCCGAGCGCGAAAAGGAACTCAAGGCCCTGTCCGACACGTCGGGCCCGTCCGGCCACCAGAAGCTGCAGGTCTGCGACGTCTGCGGCGCCTACCTCAGCAGGCTCGACAACGACCGCCGGTTGGCCGACCACTTCTACGGCAAGATGCATTTGGGATATGCGCAGATGCGGAAGACGTACGACGCGTTCCCCAAGGAGATGAAGGGCAGGTCACGGCCCGCCATGGACGATGACGGCCCGGGAGGAGGACCTAGGGGGCCGAGAGGGCCCGGGGGGTATCGGAGAGGGGGAGGAAGAGGTTACCGCGGCGGGTGGTAACGTCTGTCAGCTACCGTGGCATCTTAATATCTTTGCATTGCAGCTCGGCGTCAGGGAACGTTATTGGAACTCTACGGAAGATAATCAGGGTATATTTGTGTTTACGGGTGTTTTACTTATTGGGCGAGATAAAAAAGACGTATATAGGATTCGGAATACGGAGTGATATACCCCCTTCAAATTCTGCTAGTCGCTCACCATAGTCGCAATCAAAGGGCGTTTTGGACATGATTCTCTTTAAATATATTACGCTTCGAGTAGCAGTAACTAGTAACCAATGTGACTGATAATAATATCCAAGGGACCCCGTGGTAGTCCTTCTCCTGGTACAGACGCTTTTTTTTTCTGCAATTCCTTTCCTGTCATATCATCGTATATCCAACTCAATTTC
Organism: Trichoderma guizhouense; assembly: GCA_002022785.1. Lineage (NCBI taxonomy): Eukaryota > Fungi > Ascomycota > Sordariomycetes > Hypocreales > Hypocreaceae > Trichoderma > Trichoderma guizhouense. Next base: position 1,996,134 of record LVVK01000017.1, read on the forward strand.
AATATCTACAAGACTAGGCCCTACAACGCTTTCTGACAATTTCCTCAATGAGCGTTGACACAGCTACCCAAATCAAAACGCCGCCGTTTTCCGCCCATAAAAGTTCGGACATTTCTTTGACATCTTGCGTTCATCCTATGACTGAGCTTGATTCAAAGCGTCGAGTTCCTCCATCTCATCGTCCCACTTGCCGCCGCCCAGGACGATAGGCAAAGGTGGGGGAGGGGCTGCTGCCGCCTGTGCCATGGTAGGCTTTGATGCTGCACTGTTGTTCTGTTCAGATTCTGCCTTGGCCTTGGTGTTGTCTGAGGGAAGTGAAGGAAAGTCGTCTGCAGCAGGGATTTGTTGTTGCTTCGCAGGGCGAGAATCGCCAACTGGCCCATCATATGAACCACGACCTCGGCCGCGACCTCTACCGTTGCCGTTGGCGCCTCTTCCACGGTCTCCTCGCCCCCGACCACCGCCACCGCGGTAGCGGTCATCCAAGAAGCGATCGACATCCGGTGCCTCGTCATCCCTGGCAAATCGACTCCCGCCAAGGCCGCGAGTCTTGGCTCCTCTGATGCCACCGTTTGCGCCGCGGAAGCCCTGTCTGGCTTCTTCGTCAGCCAAAGCCTGCTTGCCTTCGTCCCAACTATTCTCCTTGATGTTCATGGCCTTGAGTTTCCTCTCTCGGTTCTTCGCCCGCTCGTCCTCCAGCTTGCGCCTCTCCTCCTCGCCACGTTTCCTCCTCTCTGCGTCCTCGGCTCTTCTCTTGCGAGCCTCCTCCATCCCTCGTGCATAAGCTGCTGCGTGCTGCTTCTCATCTTGCTCTGCCATTTCAAATTTGCGTGCTTTTTCTGCCGACAGAAGCTTCATCTTCTCCATCTTTGCAGTGAGTTCGTCTTCGGTGAGCTTCTGGCGCGGGTTGGAACCAGATTTGGCACGAATCTCGGCGCTCACAGCGGTGTTTTGCGACGGTGGCGAGCGCTGAGGTTTCTCTTTGGGGCCGGTGGCTGCATTGGGAGGAGGGGGAGACTGCTCGGGCGTTTCCTCAGGAGCTTGGATAGGTGCTTCGCTGGCGGCTGGTGCAGGAGCTGGTTTCGGGGCCTGTGTAGGAGCCTGGGCCTTTTGCGGTGCTGGCGATGGCTTTGGAGCAGGCTTGTCGGCGAAACGGGAGGATGAGAGGCCCTTGCCTGGTTGAAGCGGCTTCTTGCTTTTCGCCGCAGCGGGAGCGGGTGAGGGTTTTGGTGATGGGGCAGCTTGGCTCTGCCGCGGTGCTGACACTGGCTGCGGAGCAACTTGCTGTGCAGGAGCTGGAGCTTGAGTTGGAGCAGCTGGAGCTGGAGCAGGAACTGAAGCCGGTATTGAGGCTGGAATAGGTACAGGTTCAGGCTCAGGCTGATAATGGTGGTCTTCCTGTATCAAAACAGCCTCAGACTCGACCGGCTCGAAGTCGTCGTAGAACAGATCGTCGTCTGTGCGGCCACCGAACTGGTCGTCCATGGTGATGATGATTGGGTGCGATAATTAGCTAAATAGGAGCAACGAAGAGATAGGAAAAGATGAAGAAGGAAATCTGCGCCGGTTTATGCAGCAGTTGAAGACGCGACACCAGAGACGAGATCAGGGCAACAACATTCAAAGTACATGAAGGCGAAAGAATGCGACAGAAAGCGCTGAAAGCAGCCCCGCCACAGTGTGGGGTGTGGGGCTCAGCTCCCGGCGCATCTGCAGCTGCTTCTTTGGCTGCTAAAAACGAGGAACCATGTGGCGCAAGACAAAACAAGAGGCTGGTGCTGGTGGCTTGCTGTCATGGTGAACGAGATGGGAAATATTGAAGCATAAAGAGTTGGTAGAGAGTATAATATTACCCATTTGCTGAAAGTGTTAGTCTATTGTTCGCTGTATGTTTGTGTTTGTAAGAGTGTACCACGATCATAATCTGCCTTTTACAAGTATGTGGTGATAGAGAGACGGATGCTATCAAAGGTTCCCCTCTCTCCTAAAGAGTTCATCACGGTCTCAAATGCCCTCCATAGAGCCTCAGCATAATGTAACATTGAACATGACATACAACGTTGTTGTTGGGCCTCAAAATCTTGAATCTTGGCTGACTTTATACCTCGAAGCACCAAACTTCAGGTTATGTTAGATGTGCATGTTCTATCAATGACAGGTAGGCACCGAGGAGGACATGTCTAATTCCAATAAACATGCACTCAATGGAGTTGAATAGATGTAGCTGATCCCAAGAATGAACCATAAAACAGATATTTTGTATCCAAATCAGTGTCTCATCAACCAAGCCGTGCCGCAATCATTTTATTCAGCCTCTCCGTCACAGCATCCTCCAGATCTTGTTCAGAGCCCACAAACTTGGCCCCATATCGCCTGCAAACAGCCTCCACATTGCCTCTCTTAGGGTAATCTGGCATGGCGCATACAATGGCCTTTCCGAACCGAATACACATGCCCAGCTCCAACATGCTAATGGGTGCCAGGCTGACTCCATGAAAGAAGACGACGACAATGTCCGCCTTGTCTTGCATCTCGAGCTCCCAGTGTACCTGCTCCACCCAGCGGTTGTCGGAGATGTCTTCTCTCCAGGTGGCATCCCAGTCAGGGCGGTAAGGGTTGTATATTGTGATGGAGAGCCCAGATAGCGCCGCTGTGAGGGTTTGTCTCCAGTCTGCCTCGCCCGTGTCACTGGTGGTTCCGGCGAGAAAGACGCTAGGAAGAGAAGCCAAGTGCGGCGCCGGACGGCCAGGCGCCATAACAACAGTCGCGCTCATCAGTCGATTCTTCGGATAAAGGCTAACTGGGCTGCTATAAGGTTTCGAGACAGTAGAAGAATAGGTAGCTAGCTAATGGGGAAGTAAAAGATGCGGCTGTGCACATGCTCTTCCGGCTTTTGACTCTTTTGAGAGGCGGGGTGGCCATATCACGCACGGGTATAATCGAAGCTCTTCCATCGGGTTTTGTATGTACATGTATCGTTTCTGCAGCCTCAACATAGTCGTATAGAATTTATTGTGTATCACGAATAGATTTCTTGTATGATAAAGAGGGCGCGGTGTTTACGAGTACATGTAATTACTAGCCCCAGGCACCGTGCGTGTGCTTTGGCTGTTCATATTCAAAATCACATATCTCCACTACTATGAACACACTCAAGACAAATGGCGAGATTCGTCGTATTTCACCATTTTGTAATACTGTAGAAGAGTGCTTTTCTTTTCTTCTCTTTTCCTTTTTTTTGAACAAAAAGAAGAAGAAAATAAAGACAGGCGGAATTAGATTCTTTGGTACTTACGGATGGTTTATCACAATAAACGATATCATACTTGCGCAGCCATTCAGGTGCATTCATACAAAAGTATAATACCGCCAGATGCCACGAAAAAGATTATACAGTTCTGATAAGATATGCCTTCTATATAATACGTATGCTTATCTTTTTCTTCTTCTTCCCTTAATACACATAACATGTCCTGTAGCTTCTTGGCACACTCCAATCCAACAAGGCAAACGCCAGCCGTAAGCGGTCCTTCAGAAGTGATTCACCAGCTGCTCACAACATACATAACTTTTCTCAATAATTTTCAATTTTCTTTCTAATTCATCCTCCCTTTTCATTCTTATTTCTCTATTTCTCCCAGAATACCTTTCCCACAACACACTTCCGCTACCAAGCCCATCATGGATAGCCAAGTTTGCGAGAAAGAGGCATCGCCTCTCCAGGACAAACTCGAGAATTTCACAAGCCAGGATGGAACCAGTAATCCAATTTCGGAATCCACCGATTCAAATCTCCAAGACGAGTCCGAAGATTCGTCCGTACCTATCTGGGTGCAAAGGGCTTTGGCCGCTGGAAGGACTCCGTTGCCATGTTCTAGACCACCGATCAAGGCACATGCAATGCATGTCGCCAACTCTGGCAGAATAATCCGCGAATCATCATATGATTCCCAAGAAACCGTTCTTGAACAATCTCCTGCGCCAGAAGAGAAGCAGACTGCGAAAGGCAAAGTTCGTCCCCCCACCAGTAATGGTAACCGAAAGACAAAGAAATCTGACACCCGGCCAAAGAAACAGAATGCACGCACGTTTGTGACAATGGAACACATCATCCGTCGCAAAGTTGAAAGGAAGAAATGGAAGCCAAATGAGATTGAAAGTCTCATTAGAATGAGAGAGGACAGGATGAGCTGGGCGTTGATTGCGGTAAGATGGTCCTATCTCCTCACAAGGGGCCTTGCTGTCAGACATCTAACGAGACTCGGGTGCAGAAGGCATTTTCCAACAGAACCGCTGCAAGCGTTCGCCAGACTTTTTTCAAGTATAGAGCCCAGTCTCATGAGATGGAATCGGGTGAGAATTGAAGATGAATGGACGCAATTTTCCGTGGACGGCTATTGGAAATGGTGTCGCTCCATGACTGTTGTTCTCTGTATCTTGGAGCAGCCAAATTGGCTGGACGCCAGTTTTACTGGGCATAAACAGGGTTTTGATGATCGTTGGAATAGTGCAGGGATAAATAGTACCACCTCGCAATAAAATATTGCATGTAGGCAGCTTTGCCCTAAACCCAGCCCGCAGCCTTGTCAATCTCAGGAATCTTGAGAAGTGCATCAAATATCCATATTGTTCCAGTAGCCACAAGACTCTGAAACCAACCAAGTCCCACTTGCACCAGACCGTTACCTTCGTATCGATCAGCCCAAAGCTTGCACAGTCGGCGAACTTGCTCTCCCTCTTCAAAATTCTTTGGGGGCGACTTCGGCGCCCAGCCAAAGCCTGACTTTTCCGTCAGTTCTTGAAGCAGTTCAACGCATCTAGGGCATGGTCGTGGAAGCTCCATATCTACAGCCAGGTATTTATATGACGAATATCGACAAGAAATAAATGCTGTTATCGTGATGCAAGCAATTGCGTAGACGCCGGATCTCGCGTGTGAACACGCAAGGAGCAACGCAGCCTCCAGATATGCGTGAAACGGATCGGCAATCCCAAGTCCATACGCAACGAAGAAGCCATTTTCAGAGTTTCCAGCTGCGATGTCGGTTCTCCAGTCGAACATATCATGAATTGCAAGTATGACCTGAGGTGCAACGAGGCCGTCTTCGAGAGTGTCATTCCCAAGCGTATGGCCATTGTATGCCGTAGCCCCGCCACTTGCCGCCCTCCAAGCCATAGCAGACTGCAAAGAGACTTCGTCGCTCGACCCAACGGCTTGTAATGCAGTGCTATCAACAAGAACATTGATTGCTCTGTCACCAAAGTCGAAAGCAGCCCCGATTGACTGGGCGACCAATCGGACTCGAACTTCAGTTTCTGTACCGGTAAAGCTCCAATAGTCATCACATACAGATAGATGGCATATGGCTGCGTATTTCAATGCCTCCTCAAGAGGAAGCCAAGCCGATGCCACCAGAGAGCAGGAGAGAAAGGCACTTTCGTAGGTTCCGACTGCCAAGGGGCTGCTATTGGGATAGTATGCGAGGCTGGGCTTCAACCTGAGGAAGTGCTGGCGATAGCCAGCCTCTTTATCCACGTGTGACACACTGAGCCTCTTACCATGATAATGGTCAGATACTAGCTGAGTACACCCCTGAGCAGCCACTGATTTCACTTGTTGGCCAAATTGCTTCATCAGTTCTCGATGAATGATCGAGCATGATCTTGCCCACGTGGCTTTTGAGCGTTGCACAGAGTCTTGAGGCTCTTGTATTACAGCGCGGGCGTATGCCACAGCATCCGACCAACTCTGCTTGCGTGTGATTGGGCCATGTCCTAGGAGAGCTTCGAATCCAATTCTCATCTGGTTAACGTAGGTTCGAACTACCGCATCACTGGGATGACAGTAGTGATCCGTCTCACTGAATGTGTGATTCCGGTTATCTGAGTTGAGCTGATCGAGAAGCTTGTACATCAGGGCTTGTAATTTGTCATCTACCTGATTAGGTGGCGGCTGGACAAGGTCATCCCAGTTATGAACGATTGGTGAGGTCTCTTCACAAGAGTCCTCGGCATTCTCATTATCATCCGGTATTGAGTCGTATGGAGTCATATTGTGGTGATCCTCTGGTATCTATTGCCTCAGAAGTTGAGTTGCGGTAGATGACCTGAGTGCTTCTCAAGAAATGGTTTTGATGATTGATGTGATCAACTTTATATACTTAACATTGTAGTATGCGGAATGCAGGGCGGATGTGACGGGCTGGCTTCAAATCCTGTCAAGTAATCCAACTCAGCTGCCAGGATTCTTAAAATACTTTGTGAAATTGTTGCCAGGTAAATGACAACGCCTGATTCGTCCCACGCGTATCTCATGATGCCTAGCTAAATGTGCATTGACAATGCCAGCTCCATATCTACCAGGGATGAGCGGCTATGGGCATATGGTGGCGGCGAATCCTAAGCATCAAGGCCACATGTAATTAAATGTAGGCTAACGGAAAGAATCTTAGCGATGTATTGATAGTAACTGAGTATACTAGAACACTACAGCCCATATCACGGATGCCATCGCTCCCTGCATTAATATCTGGACCGTGCTGGCGCTTACGCGCACAGATTTCGGATGTTTTCGAGCACGACATTAATGCCATCTCAACCAGCAGGATTTTCATGTATACTCCCAGGCCCCAAAGTCACTCCCAGCTGGTTGGATCCGGATACCATCAACAGCTAAACACCCCAGGCCATTGAATCGTGCGGTTGCCGCCTTGAGCACTGCCTGGTAAGCAATTGGTGCTCCTGGGGAAACAGGGCACGCCCATAAGCCAGCCGTACCATCATTCGATCGCCAGTTGAGAACACGTACGGATTCTCCGTTATCAGTTGGGGCTAGGTACGGGTGAAAGCCGCCAACTTGGGCGCCTGGAGGACGCAAGGATGAGTGAGCCGGAGGGTAGCTGATGGAACCATCCGGAGCGACGTAGATGAACTGGCCACCAGGAGCTGCCGACTATGGACACGTAGCATGGAATACATTAGTATAATATTCTACTCTTATCTATACAACTTTGGGACTGCTCAATGAGACACGGGTAGCTGAACTTACGGCAAGAAACGACATATCATCGTTGACGAGTGTACTATCTCCAGCCGGACACTGGGCAGGGTCCTTGAGGTCGCAGCGTGTGCTGGGGCTTTGAGCTCCAATGATGAAGGACCTGTCGCGAGCATTGATGACCTTGCCGTTGAGAACTGCGTATTGAGGCGCATGAAGTGTGAGAGTAAAGTAGCTCTTTGCGGCTACAACGCTCGTGAAGCCCATGAGCTGCGTGAGAAAGGTGTAGATGTGCATTTCGTCCACGTTGTTGTCTCTTTTGAATGTGAATTGGAATTGAGTTGATCAATATGTGGTTTTGAAGCTGCGATACGCTTTTTATGCGGCGCGGACGCTGAGGCTCTCCTCCATGGATGTCATATTCCCCCCTTTTTGAACTCAAAAAAGCCTCGACTACGTTTCGACTTGCAACAATTTTCTCTCACAGTTGCCTCCATGGCATGATTTCCCGACTATTCTTGCTCTAATTGACGATTTAATGCTGCAACACAAGACATCACTAAGGTTATGGGAAGCTGCTGTGACACGACTTTAGCAGGACCACTTGGTGGCGGAAAGTTGGAAGGGGAAATAGGACGCGAAAGGGGGGCATCTTACCCAAAGTTTAGGTTCCATGTCTATAGAGGCTGTTCCTACACGTGCCTCCATAATGCAGGGCTCATTGTTGTGTACAATCTGTACAATTTTGAAGCCAAAGCAGAGCCAAAATAGTAACCGCATAGGTAGCTGAGCACCGACTGATCTGTCCCATCACGAGCGTATGCGCTGGCCGAATTTTTCATACATTCCATCCATGGATTATGGTGGTGGTCATGGCTCATTCTCTATACGGCTCATATGCGAGAAAAAGCTCTATTCACGAGACCAACAGCATGCCCGTCGCAGTCATAAGGGAGGCCGTTAATCAGCTCTCAGCTCTCGAAATGGCTCCTTGCTCTCAACTAGTGTTTCGTCTTTCCCGTATCTGCCCGGGCAGAAAAGCATCCACGACTACGTGTATACGTGGCCAACAAAGTTAAAAGAACATTCTAACGATCAAGGTTTCAACTGCGTGCATAAGCTTGCGGAAATACAGAGCCAACACGACGGTAAGCAGAAATAGTGTGCTTAGGAGGCGCTCAGATCAGCCGCGAGCAATGCCCATTAACGGACGGCGACGGACGGTCATGGAGCTCTGTAGCCGTCTATTATTTATTTTGATTATTCTCTTGATTATTTGATTATTCTTTTGACCTTAAATAGACAGATAAATATACTGCTCACCCCGGATTTTCTGACATCTGTTGTTGCTGCTGTATCGTATAGCAAGAAGTGCGACCTTGTCCTATGTTTTGACAGACGACACCCACCAAATGGCGAAACCACGGCCGGCGGCAGCATGTCTTAAATGCGACAGCATGGCAGTCAAGGATCGATTTATGAAGCAGTGTGCCGGTAGTCTGTTGCGAAGAATCATTGGTGAGTCGAATTGAAACCTGCACGACATTCCAGCCTTCATATCATACACAAAACATCCAATCCCATCATAATATTACACACACAGTGTTGCATCCAGTAGAAGCAGCAAAGATGTGCGATCTCGACCAAGCACTGTGCAGATGTAGTGTCAGCACGGTAGCATTGCGACGGAAAGACCGAAGACAAGACAGAGCCTCAATCGCGAAGAAGAGGAAGCGATCTCGTCATTCATGATATCGAGGAAATGGGACGATCTGGATAGGTTCCAGCTGCTCAAAGGAGGGATGCACTGCGTTACCCCTGACAAGGTCTGGGTTACAGGGAGCTTCAGTTGACTCCCACATGTTCCTCCCTTCTGTAAGGCCGCTGGGATGGCGCCGATACCGCGCTAAGCACGTCATCGTCAGAGTCATGGCCTCACCTCAGCAACAATAGAGGCAAAGTCTTTTTTCCCCATTCAACATCCAGCAACTGCCAATTCGCGATCCGCGCGCTTCTTCTAATATCTCACATCAGAGCGCGTGTGACTCGACCTCGCTGCAAAATCCAATTCTCTCCTATTCCCGTCCTCCAGTCGCACTTCATGTTATGATTCGCTGCAGCCGCTCGCGTGCCCCGCCATCCTCAAATTCCAGTCCCAGCGTCAAACCTTCAAGACTGCAAGTTGCTTCACGAGGAAATTCTAATCATTAAACTCCAGCCACGATGCCTTCACTCATGGCCGATCCGGCCGCCATGGCAGTTCTGCCGACTCTTGAAGCCTCCGAATGCCCGGAATCGCCGCCAGAGCTGCTTCACAGCCTCAAGCACAACAGCAGCGTGCTTGCTCTAGCCGTCAGCCCCGAACACGACTCAATCTATGCTGGAACGCAAGATGGCGAGATTGTCGTCTGGTCCTTGTCTACCTTTCACCAGGTCCAGCAAATCCAGGCGCATAAGCGGAGTGTCATGTCGCTTTCCCTCTCACCCGACGGCAACTACCTATTCTCGAGTGCCTGCGATCCCATCATCAATGTGTGGTGCCCCAAATCCCTCCGTCGCCTCTACGAAATCTATGGCAACCACGATGTTGGTGACATATTCTCGACGGCATACAGCCCGCAACACGACACGCTGTACATCGGTGCACAAAACATGACGATCCAATGGGTCAGCCTGAGCGATCCGACAACCAAGTCGACTCCCGACTCCCAGCGACATCCCGATCGAAGAGCCCATCGGTTCTTTGACTCCAAAGCCATTGGCGGAACCAGCACCCCGAGACGGAGCGAGGATAAATGGGGCTTGATTCCCCAAGCCAAATGTACTCTGGAGATCGACAGCGGTGCGGTTCGCAAGTTTGCCCACTACGGATACATATACTGCATGCTCATTGCAAAGGGACCTACCGTGGAAGCTGGCCCCGAGGAAGAGGTGCTGATCTCGGGTGGTGGAGATGGCACAATCAAACTTTGGTGCCTTGGTGAACCTGGCAGAAGCGATGTGGACGATCCCCAGCGCAGCGGCATTCGAGAGATTATGTCTCTTGGTACTGATGATGGCGAATCGGTATTGTCTCTAGCACTAGATGGCTCCTTTTTATATGCAGGCAAGCTTGACGGCATCGTGGAGCTCTGGGATCTGGACACTGCCCAGAGACTGAGGGTGATAAAGGCGCAGAACCACGACATCATGTCACTGCAGATGGGCTGGGGATACCTTTGGACTACGTCTGCTGACGGTTGGGCCAATGTGAGTTCCTTTTTTTTGTTACATCAAACCCCTTGAATGGATTTCCCTCCTTCTCCAAACATCCACTAACAACATGCTCTGCAGAAATTCAGCACGGCGCATTATGGAAATTATCAGCATGTCTCAAGGAATGTCACCGAAAAATACAAGTGTCTTCATCAGTGGAAAGCACACAACGGCAAAGAAAAGAGCAAAATCTTAGCATCTGCTTGCTCAACTTACAAGAACGAACGCTATTACATCACGGGAGCCAACGACAACGATATCTGTGTATGGAATATCAAGGATGAAGCAGATGCCCAATCAAGCTCCAAGAGCCAAGCTGAAGACGACGTCCTTCTCTCTGCCCTGACAGAGTTTGTTTCCTACAAGACCGTCTCGTCCCGGCCCGAGTTTGCAGAAGACTGTCGCAAAGGCGCCACATATCTCGGCGCACTATTTAAGCGCATGGGCGGATATGTTGAAATGCTCAGTACGGGAGAGTCGCACAACCCGGTCGTATTGGCAAAATTCTCCGGGAAGAAGGAGGCTGTTGACAAACGGAAGCGAATTCTGTTCTATGGACATTACGATGTGGTGTCGGCTGACAACGACAAGAGTAAATGGGCAACTGATCCCTTTACCGTCCACGGAACTAATGGATTTCTTTATGGACGCGGTATCAGTGACAACAAAGGCCCTATCCTCGCCGCACTCTTCGCTGTAACGGACCTGATGCAAGCGCAGAAGCTAGAAAACGACGTCATCTTCTTGATTGAGGGAGAAGAGGAATGCGGGTCCAGGGGGTTCGAAAAAGTAATCCAGATGAACAAGGACCGTGTTGGACCCGTGGATTATATCCTGCTAGCCAACAGTTACTGGCTAGATGACGAGGTTCCATGTCTGACGTATGGGCTGCGCGGCGTCCTCCACGCCACCGTCTGCGTCGATTCATCGCGCCCCGATTCACACTCTGGTGTCGATGGTTCCCATATGAACGACGAGCCGCTTTCAGACCTCACAACGGTCCTGTCAAGATTAAAGGGCCGTGGCAATCGAGTCTTGATCCCGGGCTTTTATGACGGGATTCCACCAGTGACAAAGGAGGAAGAGGCCCGCTACGATGACATTGCCTCCATCCTACTGCGCCGCAGCACAGAGGCTGTCTCTGAGGCAGATATCAAGAGGTCACTCTTGGCGAGATGGAGGGAACCAAACTTGACAATTCATCGGTACAACGTCTCCGGGCCGGACGGCAGTCTAGTAAGCAGCCATGCCAATGCGCATATCAGCATGCGACTGGTGCCAGGGCAAGAAGTGGATGTAGTGGCGACGGCTCTTACAAGCTTCCTACAACGAGAATTTGCAGGCCTCGAGTCAGAGAATCGGATGAAGATATGCATCGACAACAAAGCTGAGCCGTGGCTAGGTGACCCGACCAACGATATTTTCCGCACCTTGTGTGATGCCATCGTGGAGGCTTGGCCTGAACGCTTTGAGCCACGCCAAGGAGTCGCCCAAAAGCCGAGTCAAGGCGAAAACGGCGACAGCAAGGCACCTCGCCAGCAATCACCCGATCCCTCTACGTGCACCTCCATGTGCAAGCCAAAGAAGCCGCTGTACATTCGTGAAGGTGGTTCCATCCCAGCCATCCGCTTCCTCGAGAAGGAATTCGGAGCGCCGGCAGCCCACTTGCCTTGCGGACGTGCCAGCGACTCGGCACATTTGGACAATGAGCGGATGAGTCTTATCAACCTAGTCAAGGCGAGGGAGATTTTTGGAAAAGTGTTTGTTCGGCTCTAAGTTCACTCACTCTCCCTATTGGTTTCCCTTGCCGGATGACACGAGACGATGTTTACGACTGTTGGAGTAGGACTGTTGGGGAGGGCTGTTGTTTAAAAAGCGGGATTTGGTCCTCATTATCATTACCATTAGCATTAACATGCACGGAGCGTAGCAGTCTTTGATAGATACCCCCAAAAAATAGAGAATTTTGAATATTGCTAAGAATGAATCCCCTGTTTATGCCACAGAGACGCTAGCCGTCCGGAAGCTTCCGCGATGGATCGCTATTTGACCGGACACTTGAAGCCGTGCCGCCACCTCCACTTCACATGCCAGAATATTCCGGTTCCTAGATCAGACGGCTGATGACGTCGCCGGTGTGGGGAAGCCTGGCCGTTACGGAGCTTGATCTGTTTATAAGGCCTATCAATCACCTTGGTTTCGGCTGTGGATGATTGATACTTAAGCAGAGTGGTTTTAGTTTGGGGTATTTTACTTTCTACTATCTTTCATATTCCAATTGTGTCCTTGTCTCAGAAGCCATATTTACAACTGCCAACACCACCATGGCGGGCTTCAAGAAACTACTCCAGACTCTAACTGGGAAAAAGAGCGACGATGCCACTCAACCCGAAGAGCAGCAACCCCAAGCTCCTCAACCCAAACCCTGGTCCGGCATCGACAACACCCAACCCGCAGGCGAGAATCCCATCCGCGGCTTCTCCACCGAATATCTCGGCGAGCAAAAGTCCAGCAACACGGCCGTCCGCCGAGACCTCGGCTTCGCGGGCCACATCGGCGGAACATGGTACGGCGTGTACGGCGACACGCTGTGGTGCAGTCCCGGGGTGACGGACCCGGATTTGGACCCGGATCCGGAAGGATTCCACGGCATGGTGCGGAACTCGGTGGCAGTGTTGACGGATGATCCGCTGGTGGTTAGGTTTGTGCATCTGAATGGGGATGAGCCGGTGGCGCATCCGTTGCAGTTTACGCCGTTTGAGGAGCGGTGGGGGGAGACGAATTTGTTTGGGTTTGGGGGGACGAGTCTTGTTGAGGTTGATGGTTATGGGGAGGGTGTTGGGGCGGTGTATTATTTGATTGTGAGTTACGAAGAGTGGATGGGTTTTGATGTGATCAGTTTGGTATCTGCTGACACGATTATGCATCAAGAACGAGCATGAAAACTATCGTCACGCTGGTATCGCCCGCGTTGAAGTTATAGATGGCGTTCCCACTACCACCAAGCGCCTTGGAGAACACGGCTGGTGGTGGGATTGCTCTACGACGGCCAAGTACGGCGACATTGCTACCTACAGAGACGTGAACAGCGAGTACATTTATGCCTGGGGCCATCCACCCAAGACCATAACAGAGTGGCCGGCGACGGAGTATATATACCAGACTCGGGTCAAAGCCTCAGAGGCGTTTGACCTAGACAAGTATGAATACTGGTGGGGGAGAGCAAAGGGGTGGCGGAGGGAGATGTTGAACGAGCATAACCCTGAGACGGCGGTGATGTGGGGAGCTGGACAGGGGCAGGTTGTGTATAGCGAGTGGTTCAAGTGTTATATCTATGTTCATTTGAGTAAGTATTATACAGACCTGTTTGGGATGAGCTGAGCTGACTGTTCATCTAGATGGCCCAAAGGTGGCATTGCGGACGGCGGCGAAAGTGGAAGGGCCGTGGAGCGAAGACCGAGAAGTATTTGAAGCAGAGCCGATTGATGGGGGGTTTGTGTACGCCGGGGTTGCGTATCCGTTTTTGGATGAGACGGGTAAAACGCTGACGATTGCTTATACGAATAATAACCATATTCAGGTGATTCGGGTGACGTTTGAGTGAGTACGGTCTTGGGTTTTAGGCAGATGGGGGATCAAACGTCGAAGATCTTGTTTTGCTTATCCGTCCATGATAAACTTACCAGATAGATCATTATTTTGAAGCTCAGGTATCAAGGAATAGATGTTATCTTCAGTCAAGTTATGGTGTCAGACGGTGTGCAGCAGACAATTGGTTGTCGCCGTCTCCATTCATCATTTAGCCAGAAACCTTTTAGGCAGATTCTTCAATATCTTGCAACGATTGCATCAACAACCCAATCCCTCCCAATGTGACCCAATGCCCTGTAGAGTTGTCATACCTCCGAGATGTTATCTTGCATAGTCCTTCAGGTTTAATTCTGATTCATTTCCTTTGACTGTTAATGGACCTGATGGGCATAGATAATCTCTTCGGCTTATCTGATCTGCTTATGATCGGGGATAGTTCACGGTCTCGGGGGGCGTTTACCCACCTTTCCGGCTGGGCGTTCCGGCTGGGCGTTGATTATATTCCGCAATATCCGCACTAGCCACAAAGCTTCACTTTTGCAATGGTAAAAAAGAAGGGTTATGAAGTGATTATAAAAGGAAATACTCATCCAACCTTAAAACCATAGCATAAACTTCCGGCTATATGTTTAGCTTTTTGCTCTTCCCTCTAGAGAATTGCAGTGGCTATCAACACAGAGATCTTCCTCTACCGCTGGCTGAGATCTCAATATTTCTCTACTATTATCATGAGAAAATGATCTAAAAGTTTTACACCTGAGGGGGAAGCATCTCGATCATGCTGTTGATTCAGCTACTCTTCCATTGCGTCTCATTGAAACTGATTTTTATACCTTTTAATCTCTGCCAACATGTGAAAACCAGGCCATATAGAATTGCCAGTTGCCTCACAGCATCAATCTTATAATACGCCGCTACAGAAGAGCATTCAAGAATCAAATCCAAAGGTCCGCTGGAAATCTTCCGATTATGATTCTCTGTTTCGACCGCAATAAAGCAGCAATTGACCACTGAACTCGTCGATTTGTCTTGTAGCATCTTGTAATACTGAAGCATTCTTATTGCTAATAGCCAGCGGCTACTGCGGATATCTCGGAACCAAAACTGCCGTGCCCTACAAAACGTATGACGCTATAAAGGCACTCAGTCACGGCTTTTGCCCCTGCGTCGGAAATCCATTCCGGCCGGTTGGGTAGTCCCGCAAAGAGACGCGGATGGAAAAAATATGAAGAGTTATCAATCTCTCTACCACAACCTGGGGAAAAGATTCTTTCGTTTCATTCACCCTGGATAACTTCTAGATTCATGTTTCATCTTACACACCCTCGTCTTAGTGTGTGAAAATCCCTATTGATTGTAGCTAGCTCTTCTTAGATGCTGCTTGCCACACCTCTCGCTTTACTTCTAAAACTCTCTTTTAATCTTCTAGGCTACACAGTACATTGAAACCTTGAGCTGGTTACCTCTTATTTCTCATCCTAGACGCGTCTTTTACATACCAACACAGATCACTCATGACCACCTTGTTGCATGAAGAAAGCACTTCGCCAGCAGAAGATGAAGCAACAACCCCAACCCCGATTCTGGTCAAGTGGGATGAAAATGAGCCCGCCAATCCATTCAACTGGTCCACGAAGTACAGGGCTTTCATCACCCTGCAATTAGGAATGATTGCCATGGCAGCCAGTGTGGGATCAAGCATAATGGCTCCCACCGAACCGACTCTCCAAAAGGTCTTTCACATCGGCCACGAGGTTTCGGTCCTCTGCATCTCGCTTTACATGTTAGTCAATCCGTTCAGAGAAGCTGTATAGTTCTAACCGCGATACTGAGTAGTCTGGGGTTCGCGTTTGGGCCGCTTTGCTGGGCGCCAATCTCTGAGCTATGGGGTCGGCGAGTTTCTTTAATCTTCCCAATGATGGCAGTCGGGTTATTCTCGATAGGCGCGGCAACAAGCCAAAACATCCAGTCCGTTCTGATAACACGGTATTTCGCTGGGCTGTTTGCTTCGTCGCCGGTGAGCAACGTGGGAGCAATCATGGGCGACATCTGGCCCCCGAAAGTTCGCGGCACTGCAGTGGTGTTTTATGCCCTTGCCGTTGTCGGCGGCCCTACTCTGGTATGATGCATCCCTGTAAATTGTTGCTGATCAAACTCGTTTTAACAACTTCCAGGGTCCTGTTATCGGCGCATCCTTGACGGTGAATCCTCATCTTGGTTGGCGTTGGACCGAGTACATCCAGGCCATCTGGACATTCACGGTCACCACCATAATTTTAATCTTCTTGCCAGAGACTTATGCCCCTGTATTGTTAAAGAGAAAGGCAGAGCGTCTGCGTAAGGAGACGGGAAACCAAGCCTACTACCACCCTCACGAAATGACCAAGCTTTCGCCCAAAATCATCGTTACCAAGCACCTCTCTCGGCCTCTTCGCATGCTATTCACGGAGCCGATGGTGACGTGCATAGCGCTATACGCGTCTTTTGTCTACGGCCTGCTATACATGACGTTAGAGGTGTTCCCCATTATCTTTGCCCAACACAGGGGATGGGGTCTGGTAACAAGCTCGCTGCCATTCCTGGCACTTTTGACTGGCGTGGGCTGCGCCATGCTTGTTAACCTGGCGAATCAACCACGATATGCACGACTCGTCGACGCTGCGGGAGGGAAGCCTGTACCGGAGGCTCGTTGCGCTCCAATGGCGGTCGGTGGCATTGTCTTTGCCATTGGCTTGTTCTGGTTTGGATGGACGGCAAATCCAAAGATTCACTGTGAGCTTGTGAAGCTGTTGAATGTCATCATCCCGATTATGCTAACATGAGTGCCAGGGGTTGTGCCTGTATTGGCAGCCGTCTTCATCGGAGCCGGCTTCAACATCATCTTCCAGCAATGCATCAACTTCCTCGTCGACACGTACCGCTTATACGCCGCAAGTGCGACATCCGCCAATACACTCTTAAGAAGCGCTTTGGCGGCCTCATTTCCTCTGGCAGCCACACCAATGTTTAATAACTTGGGAGTTGGTCCCGCAATGTCTCTGTTGGGAGGGATTGCGGTCATTGCCATTCCCGTGCCATTTTTGTTTATGAAGTACGGCCTTACTTTGAGAAAGATGTCCAAGTTTGCGCCAGTAGACGATGAGAGACCGCAAGCAAACAAAGAGACTAGAGCATAAAAGCGCAGACCAGAGAGTTAGTATACGCGCATGTATGTATCAAACCAATACATTCTAGAATATAATAAATCACTTGGAAACTGAAAATATGCTTACTTGTGGTTTTGGCATGGATCCTTGTTCGGTGGATATTTAGAACTCCATTGGCAAGGGATTCCGGGTTAATTATCTCAATCATCCCCCAAGGCCCTGGGGGAGGTTAAGAATGCTGTGAAAGTGTACCTAGCGGTGCGTTGGGATGCACACCTCATGCAGTTGCTAGGTGCCTAGGTGCATATGCAGCTAGTCTCTCCACCATTAGGTCTCAATCATATCCCAAGGCCCTGGCTGAAATCAAAAACGCTGTGAAAAACTGACGGGGTCTTTCTGCCGTGGTCTTTACTCCGTGAAGCTTTGGGGGGTGTCATTGATGAGATCCGTAATGTGTGAAAAAAGTTGATGTTTCTACTGTGTGCCAATCAGATCCAAATAACCCACCAAGGTTTTTGAGTGATGTTGAAAATGCTATGCATGCCCAGCAGGTATAGGCCCGAGAGCAAAGAGTCTAATGGACATCAATTCAAGCAAGATTATAGTCGACGATTATGTTTCAAAACAACTGGAACCAGGTTATCCTTGATAATTGCGATTGAAATGTGTAAATCTCATTGAGTGTTGATGGTGGATTCCCGGGTATTGATTATGTCGGCCTTTCTTTTACCCCAAATTCACCAAGGTTTCCCCGCAAAATCAAAGCGTTAGCACATGTAATATCGATTTTACCAGCAGAATCCACCATAGCCGTTCGTTTCCCCTTCTGGAAACAAACTCCTAAGCCACTAAAGAAGCCACTCAGCATTCAATCTACATCGAAACAGGCATATTCCAGTTTCAGCTGGTTAGTAAACAAGCCGATACCATCGCCAACGCTGGGGGTGGGGTTGCCTCGGTTCGGGAACGGACCGGCGATATGCACGGGGTGTGAGGGCATTCAAAAGCTGGAAATTCGTGATTAATTTTGCCTTTAATCGGTATCGGTGTCTTTGGGTGATACACAGCTGTGACGGTTACACCGAAACACAACGGGAAAATCAGTGACAAAAACCGGAAGTGATTCTGCCGTCGGCTATTAATTGACAACTTACATTCATCAACAACTTGAGACTCAAGTCGATAATTGATAGAAAAAGCGAAATGACTGCCGAGGCAAAGATTCCCGCCTCTTTGGAGGAAGAAACCGCCATTCGAAGGCTTGACGAAAGGACGTTTGCTGCCAATCTCTCGCCCAGCTTCTGCATAGGCGCCGGTAAGTATATTTCAACCTTCTCACATTATGTCGTTACCATCACATGAAAACTAACAATCTCCATCACCTCAGTCCCCAATGGCGGCTACGTTGCATCCGTCTTCCTGCGTGTAGCAAAAGAATATCTCGCACACAAGAACCTCACAGACACAATCACCGCCCACTGGGAATTTCTCAACCGCACCATCTCCGGCCCGGCTGTTCTCGTCGTCGAGGAAGTAAAGCCCGGCCGCTCCATCTCCGTGCTGCACATCACGCTCTACCAGGGCAATCTACTATTCCAAGCGCCATGGATCTCGACGGGCTCGCAATCCGGAACGCCAAAGTCAGAGAGAGTCGTCGCCGCGTATCTGACAAACAGGAGCATCGCCGCGGAAAACGGCATTAGCCTGCCCACTGGATGGTCGCTGCAGCCTCGGTTATCGCCACCGGCTGATTTTGACAAGATGCTCGCCAACAAGGATCCAGAATGGGGAGCTCTGGATCTTGTGATTCAGCGGAGAGTCACTGCCGTGCAGCAGCTTCGCTTCTTCTACAACCGCGCCGCCTTTGTGAAATCCGGAACTGACTCTTCGTTTGACCTGTGGATGTGTACCAGCAACGGCGAGCCATTGAAGGCTACATCCCTCGGCTTCGTCGTCGACTGCACGGCGGCCTTCATCCCTGAGCTACACCGCCCTCGGTCCAAGGACGATCCTCCTGTTGCGGGAGGCGAATTCACGCGCAAGACTGCGTTGTGGTATCCTACGTTGGCTATGAACCTGGAGGTGAAAAAGGCGTTGCCGGCGGAGGGCGAGCGGTGGCTCTTTGTGCGAACGTCGGCGAAGCAGATTTACAACGGTCGGTTCGACGTCGAGGTCATTGTCTTTGATAGAGCGGGTGATTTGGTTGCTTTGAGTCATCATGTGGCCATGTTGGTCAACTCTGAGAAGAATACGGCTAAAAGGGCTCCGTTGGCGGGGATTACATACAAGATGTGAAGAGCGCGGATATATTATATTGGTCACCTTTTATTATTAATGATTCTCTTTATACAGAAGACAAGGTACATTTTATCCTAGACGTGGGACTCAATACAGCACACGACATAGAATATTTAGGAAATTCCATCAGTCTCATCCGCATGGGTATGCCACATGCATAAGCATCAGCTCAACAACATGAGCCTAAGGCTCCCATATACTCTCAATAAACCACAGCTTGCCGCTCGACTTCCACGCTCCCTGCCATCGAAATCCCTTATCCGCCTGCTCAAACAGGCTTCTCCAGTCATCCACCTCCCGCTCCCTGGAATTACAAACAGTCTTCATCAGTACATCCATCGTCCGAATGCTCTTCTCTTCCAACTGCGAGAGCAAACCCGGAGCCGGCAAAACGATATCGTTAATGATGACGCGAGCTCCTGGCCGCAGAGCAGGAACCAGCGCGCGAAGAATGTCAATGGCGTACTTGTCCGAGAACGCATGGAAGATGTGTCGAAACAAGTATGCATCCGCGCTTTCTGTCTGAGGCTGGAAAAAGTCGTGCGTGGTTAGGGATACCCGATCGGCGAGATTCTTAGGTATCTTGTCTATGGCTTCGGGAGTGCGCATGCCGGCCAAATCTTGCACGATGAACCGCAGCTGGGGAAATTGTTCCGCCACTGCAAATGACACAACTCCTTCGCTACCACCCATCTAATTTCGTGGGTAAGCAAGCCATTTTATAGAGAAGTAGTAAGAGACAACTATATACTTACATCGACAACAGTTGAGGAGCCAAGCTTCGCCCACGGATACCCTGAAACGGTATACGATATGTCGTATCCCTCTCGACTACCATGAGACTGCAGCATTGTAGCATACCGCCTCGCTAGTGCCTCGTCCGCTCGTAAGTGGTCGAAAAAGCTTTCATTATGGTTAAACGTGATATTGACTCCCTGTGCCGGTAGATTAGCATGTATTCACTGCCATGCTCGCTGTCTTTCCCCTTACCGTTTCATTGGCCTCTTGGGATCCGGGCCACTTCTTCATAGCTGCAACTGTGTTGGCCACAGGGCCCATCATATCCATTGTGAAAAAGGCTGCCCAGTTGGCTAATGCCGTATCGTTTAATAGAAGTAAAGATATCCGGTTATGAGCAACCGAGCCAATCTTTGGCTCGTGAAACGTGTTGTTGGTAATAGCAAGACGCAGCAGACGACGTAGATCCAACGGTAAGATGGCAGTGCCACTTAAACGTTGTACTTCAACCGCAAGGTCTTCATACGTGATTGACCCCGTCAATGGGACCGCTTCTGCAATCTTGAACTCGCATATTGCATGCAAGGGAATGTAGCTAACGGCCTAAAAGAAACAGTTAATAAAGTTTTCCACCTAATGTCTAGATGTTTCTGGTTTCTTCATGAGTCAAAGCATTGAGAATCGCAACTTACGTCCCAGGCCATGGTCTTTAACCATTCGCGAGGGCCCAAGACAAGATCATGAAGCTCTTTCGTTAGCGCTATGATCTCTTGTCTAGCCTTGATGGTTTCATCATCTACTTCGTTGAGAGGGAAATCTGAAAGGCCATCTGCTTGGAAAGAAGGAGCTCTAAGGCCTTTTGCTCGCAATTTATTGGCCAAGATTCGCGTCTTCTCATCAATTGCTTTCGACAGTATCGTCAACCGATCAACGGATGACTCGGCAGTTGCCTTTGCTAACGAGCCCATGTTTCATAGACTTAGTTCTGAATTTACGATTGTTCAGGTCAATCACGAGCAGAAGGGGAATCGAAGTTCTCTTGGAGCGGAGAGTCGCAACGAATGAGAAACGGATGAAAGGAGAGAGCCGAGGTTTTCTTCTGTTATTAAAGATTATTGAATATTTATAAGGTGGAAAGCCGTCAATGAATTTGTCGGGACAAGGGTCGACCTCCTCCACCACCCTCATTTTCTTGGACTCTCTATTGTCTGCATCGGGCGACCAACACCGTTTCCGATATTGCTTAATATGACAAGCACATGCTCGAGATAATCCGCGGAACCGCACGTCTGTATCACACTGCATGCTCCACTGTTCCTTGTCATGGAGAGATGAATTATTGGCCAGATGAGTTTGTTGTTGGTCGCGTTCATATAACTAGCGGGAAGGGAAGGACGGGCTGCTCCACAGATATTAACACCGATATCTTGGGGTTTGAGGGCGGACTTCTTCTTCCCTTGGCCTTTGAGGGAAGTGTGAGATTAATCATAGTAGATTCTGAAAGCATTGCGTTGCAGCATCTTGTCGTAAGTTTTCGTGTTGTATCCTGCCCAAGCGTTCGTTTGATAGCCTCGCCTTGTTCGAGGGTCCTTCCTCGGAAGCTAGCTGTTTGTGCCGCGATGTGGGTAAAGAGACCTTGCATGCCTGCATCGAATTGCCGCCCGCCGTACTCGGTTATCAGACTGCGCGAATGCACAGCAACAAACGCCCCGAGATTGATATACGAACGGACAAACGAGCGTAAGCGATACTCTCTTTGTTCTCCACTTTGGGACCCTTTGGAAGATTTCTTCAAGTCGAGCAAACCAACGCCTTTTTGACGTTGGACGCGGGCGAACCGGATCGAGGGGCGAGGCCGAGGTCAAGAAAAAGCACAAACGCTCGCCGCCGTGATATGGAACCCTCCTCACAGACATAACAATGTACTTGATATATGATGGCGTCGTCGCAATGGCCAAGACAGTTTCTGATACCGGCTAGGCGGTTACTATACTTCTCGCGGAAGGCTTTTCGTTGTGATATTCTGTTGCGCAGCAGCGCTGAGAACGGTAATAAGTACATAATTATTCTAGTTTAACCAGCCGGGAGAATGACCATAGCGGGATGGTTCGCAAATATGTCAATATTTCACCCCATTCTCTTTCTCCTCTGCTTCATGCTTGGCAATGGGATAACTGAGCTGAGATCCTATTTGGACGACCAAAGGAAAGGACGTTGTCTGATCCCAGCTGTTGCAGATGTCGCAGTGGGCGGCGATTGAAATGGAGTGCAAATACGTATCCAACCATATTCGCGAGGTTCAGCTGAAGACTGGCCGATTCACTTGGAAAGCCTATCTTGGCAAAGCAGTTCTTGGAAACCAACAGAAGTATCAACCAGCTGTTCCAGGATTATAAGCATAGCCTAATCGGCGATTGGCGCTGATAGACTGCACGAGGCTGTGTCTCCCCACTCGCAGGCAGTCGTACCAGCAGGTCAAGAATTGAGGAAACAAGGGAACTCAAATTCGATATATTCCTGCAACCCTCCGTTTGGTGAAGGGTGATACAAATTGTTATGACAGAGAAGCGGTGAGGCCAACTGCGAACCTGAGGCGTGACAGTGGCGTTTGTGTCTCAGTGATCTTTCTCTGCCTCTCACTGGACGGAAGCCTCGCCATCAAGCCAGGATGAAACACTTTGTTGGTCCAAGTACATGCAGAGACGCTGGGTAGCGGAGGAAGACCGAAATGGCATCTTGACTGGTAGGAATTCGGTGTGCTGAGACGTGGGCGAGTGGCTTGGCGGCGCTTGCAATGGGACGAGGCGGATCAAGGTTATTTGCTTTGCTGTTGTTGGTTGAGTCGAGCTGAGTGAAGCAGGTTATGTGCATGTACGTTGATGATATTTGCGACTAAGCGGCTACGAGCATTGTTGGGGATAGATCCAACACGCCGTATTTCTTCACTGTCGTTTTCTTGATGTTTCGGTATGGTTGCCTAATTTCTTCCAGACCTGATGTTGCATTTTGTTGCCTTGATGCGGTGATGTTGAAATTGAGTTGATGCCTCAGGGTAAGCACGATGATAGTAGATGTCTGGGTACATGTATGGAGGTTCATGTAGGCAGATCGCTAATGGATCAGGTTACAGTGGAGGCTTATAGGGGACCTCGGCGCTAGAGCACCCCATTGTAGGGCGCTAGAGGGCTGTCCACGTTGAAGGATAGCGCCACAGCCCTCCTCCAGATTTCTTGGCATCAAACATCCATCAAATGGATCATTCCAAACTGCGTCATCCGCCCTGTTCGGTCCCTTTGCTCGTCTCGTGGCAGAATCTGCCTTGTTTCTGATCTGTCTCTGTTTCAGGAGACTCTCGCCTCACTTCACCTCAGCTCTCTACAAATGCTGCCAACTGATACTCTATACCACTGATCCGCTGCTATACGCAACTCACCACGATGCGGGTCGCGGGGACCCCTGGTCTAACCAACAACGCCTCTGGTCGTCTGGACAATCTCACTACATTACACTAATTGGCCCATGGCAGCAGTCAAAAGGCACAGGTGGCTTGGGGGCTGGGCCAATGGCGCCAGCCTGGTCGCGCCGCACCGTCCCGCGCGCCTCGTCTCTTGGGCTGACTCGACTCCTGGAAATCGATAGGAAAGGCGACCACTGGCAGAGCCTCGAGCCTTGGGCAACCGACTGCAGAAGAGGAAGAGGCAGCAGGCAGATCATGGGCTGTCCTGCCAATCAATCTGTGCCACAACTCGACCTCGACTTTGCCTCCGCGGCCTAATTGATGCGGCCGATGAAAAACGCCTTGCCGATGCCATATGCTACATGAGCTCTCCACGATCCAGCAAAACCCCAACGAATCCCTCGATCGAGCGAAGCAGCTGTTGCTCCCTAGCACGATCTCAACTTAGAATTGAGTCAGCCTCGATCTACGATGAACAGCACGGCTAGCAACAACGGCAACAATGGCGGCAATGATAATTCCGATTTCATCACGGCCATCGTGGCTTTGGTGGTGTCTGTCGTGGCGCTGCTAGCCACGTTTATGCAAGTCTTGCAGCAGTACTATGCGTCTGCTCAAGGATATTCTCAATGCAACGAAAAAGTCATGGGCGGCTGGGCCTTGACCAAGACGAGACAGTTTCGATTGGACGAGCTGCGATTCGAGGTCCAATTCGACGTGCCCGTCATTTTCGTGTCGCCGCCCACGAACCCCAACGGACCAGTGGCAGATGCCCCCATCTACTATCTTGACGGCACCCAAAAGTCCCAGGACGATACGCACTCAACCTCGACATTGGATCTGCGCAAGGAATACAAGGAGAAATCCGCAAAAGAAAAGATTCACACTTCGGACAATGAAAAGGCTGCCTGGTATGTGCTGCTCTTCGCCGCCCAGCGCATGGAGTTGGAATCGCGAGAGTGGCAGGAGAAGCAATACAAGGATTTTGGGCCTCCAGCAAACTTGCACGGCATTCCATCAAAGCCCCCAACATTGGTGGATCACCATACTCTGACTATTGCTGTGCAGCGGAAACGCAAGAGCTGGGATACTATGCCTCCATCTATCACCAAGCCCTACGCCACCACCACCATGTGCCACTTGATAGAAATGATGGCTGCGGTCGGTGTGTACTGGAAAGAATTCGACCGTAAGCGTGACCGTTATTGGGGAGAAGGCAATGGCTTCATGATCTTGGGTGAGAGAATTAGTGATCCTGGACTCATGTTCTCTTTTCAAGTCAATGGCCAGTGCACCTTTAAGCGCAATCGTGTCATCCCCGTTGACGAGATCAAAGAGCTGTGCTTTGGTTATGTGCCCACCATCTATCGTGAAAAGGACGATAAGCGGCGATTAAAGGGCCCTGGCGAACAGCAGCAAAACCTCAGTACCCTATTGATGGGTAACTTGCGCGAGATTTCGGAAACATTGACTTCGATTGGCTGCAACAACGTTACGACTCGAATGTGCTTGGATAATGGAACTCGAATGTCTCACCTCTTCCCCAGTATGTCTTCTCTCCCCTATTGTTACCAATACCTGTTACTGCCATTCCGAAACTGACACCTCTTGCTAGTATCGTTCGAGATTCTGGGCATGGTGAGCCGGATTTTCCATATCGAAAACAGCAGTTTCACATACCTCCCTAATCCCACGCCAGATAGCTGGGACAATTCATCGGTCTCTCTACCCAAAATACTTGATGCATTTTATGTAAAGGCTCAATTCGACCCTATGGGAATAAAGCAACACTCTACCGTGATTGCACGCTACAGGCAACATATTGACCAAATCAGGGAGCATCTGGATGACGATAAGAGCCTTGATAGATGGCTCCTTTTGAGGTCGCTCCATGCAGCATTGGATGACACAGATGATGTCCTCACTGCGAGGACAAAGTTAGAAAGGCAGACCAGCCACGATGCCGAGGAGGCTTCAGACAAGCCTCAAGACGGTACCTCCAGCGCGGAAAGGCACATGCGTCGGCGAGAAATTGTTCAGGATGTCCTGAGACACCACATCCAGGAGGTGATTAGGCTTCTTAACCAACAGGAAGACCAAAATTCGGACTCCCTCTCTCTCCACCCAGAAGTGCCGGCCCCTTCAGAGAAATCTCGCCCAAGGCCGCCGCTTCAACGGTTTGAAGATATGGACGCTGCCGGACCTGACGATCGACAGGACATTTTAATGGACGTGTATTTCGATGTTATTCGACCTCATGTAGTGTCGACTGCCTTTCGCACAACTGATCGAAGAAACAGCCTTGTTGGAGCCCCTCCAAGTATCCGCTCGAACACCTCACTTCTCCCGCCTAAAAGTCCTACCAGTGAATCTATTGTTAAGGGCGGGGAGCATTTGACGAGGGAGGTGGCTCTGCGTCTTGAAAACCAGCGAGAGGTTGCCATCACGGTGAGAAATGCTGCGGAATCAGAAGACAATCTTAGTGGTGTCTCGCTCGCCGACTTGGACGTTACTCACGATGACGTGTGGTGCACTCTTGTTTTTCGCATGGTCTGTTGGCTGATGCTGCACAATTTTAACAAGAAGGATGTTCAGTTGCCCAAGAGCGAGCTTTTAGGCAGCCGAATGCCAGTTTACATCTCATGAGAAACGGAATTCTCTTTCATTTATCGTATGTATAAGCGAGATTCTTGGTTACGTGAATTCTTCGGGAGCATGCATAGCATTAGTTTTGGGCTTTTTGGATATATTTAGAGAGGGTTATACGGAGCCAGCATTTGTTGGGTTTCAGGAATGGCATTATAATTTAGAGTATTTGAGCGCGTCTTGGTGCAAGTTGGCTCTGGATGATGAGCAACTTGTCGGTATTTTACAGCACATAATGGAAGAGGAAGGGATATCTTCGGAATATCGGTTATGTCAATGAAGTGGCAGCCCAAAAATAAATATTTGTAACGCGTCAGATATCACCTTCATCAGCACGAGTGCTTAGACACGCAAGGCGTCAGATCTGACTCTACGTCATCATTGACAATAACATAACACCAGAAGCAACCGGAAAATAAGCTGCCATGAGCCTAATCCCGCTGCTCCATTCAGGGGAGATATTAGCAAGCAAGAATGGAATCTGCTGCAGCTCTCGCCCTTCACCTGACTCGCGAGGCGGCCTCAAGTTCCCTGACTTGAGATGTGCGGATAGGCTTTCTGTGGTGGTGGTTTGGGTATTGCATACTCTTCTTTTGTGCACAGGCTGCGTAACGTCATAGCCTATAGACATGACTTGCTGGGAAATACCCAAGTCTTAGTATCGGGCTATTTCCTCATATTTCATCAGTTTCATTCCTTTTACCATGGCTTCTTCATACTGAGCATTTGTCGGCTCTTTTGAACCTCGCTTCAAGGCTTTCCGGACCGGCAGCACGGAGGTCTCGGGACCCGTATCAGGTACCCGAAACTTGGCGCCGCTACCATTTGATCTTACTCGTGTACGCCAAATTTCTCCGTGCGCAAAAGTAACTGCTACTCCGCCCAGTAAGCAAGAACCAGTGACCGCTTTGGGATATCGGCCGCGGCTTTCGTGTTGGCACTGAATTTTTTTTTAAGGGGGCGGCGTAGCGTATGTTATGCGTTGGCAGCCTGATGTGGCGTCGTCGTTGTTTTTTTAGGTGAGGAAAGGAACAGACGAAAATGTGACGGCTTTGCGGAGACGAGACGGCTGAATGGGGGGATGTTTGGATGGTCTGGGGTTTTTGTTAGGCGGGTGGATGGAATTGGGGTTATTGCACGGGTGATGGGGGATGGTTTGTTGGGTGAGACGATTGATGACGAGACGACGGGGGATATCGTATGGTCGACTGGAAAATAACGTTTGTTTTTCTTCAAGGGTCATCTTAGTATAGCAAGAGAGCAGTGAGATATGGTAGCACATGTTGCATGTGCTTGGTATTAGTCTGGATAAGTAAGTGTTCCGCTTTGTATTCCGTCTTTGTACAGCCAACATACACCGGATGCCGTGCTGCATTAGCATCAATCCAGCTTCCAATCCTCACAGCAGGGTCTTTTGATACCTGTCTCCCACAGAGAGAGGAGATGTTAATGGATCAAAAGCCGCAGTTTTGTGGAGTGCACCGGGACAAGGACAAGGACAAGCACGGGAACGAGGACGAAGCACAAGTAAAGCATCTTGCCGCCGAAGTGCGACGAACCGCGCTGCAGTCAGAATCAAAAGGACGCACGCCATCATTGGTGCTCATTACGGTGTCTGCCCTCTCTTTCTGCTAGCCGCATATGTGACCAATGTGCGGAACATCGATACCCTGTTCGAAAAGGAACAGGGCTATTTCTACCTTAACTCGGTACGGAGCAGATGTGGCTTGCCATTGAGTGCTCAGAGATACATTTCGCTCAGCATATCTTGCTCACCGTGTGCTAAAATAGCTCAGCAGTAGATCAATGTAGTATTAGGTATCAAGCAGATTTTTTCTTCCTTTGGGGTTTGCATTAGCACTGCAGTTGGCACATGTATGTATGTACAGGTATTCATTATTGATGCATCTGTTGCTACCCTCCACAGAGGAGCCCCTCGATAACGCTGGTCGTGCAGATGTCGCGCAGCAAGTCGAAAGAGGGGAAAGGCCACGTGATTACGCAGAGGAGGAAGCCAAAATGCAAGTATAGATTGCAATTACACGTCAATGACGACTTGGGCATTATTATCGAAAAGTTGTGCCTCTTTTCCTCCAGATTGGGAGAGGGAGCCCAAGATATTGCCGCTGGGCTGGCTAGGTCTGGCGTGTTGGTGATATGCTGATGTGATGAGGGATGCAACGTTATTGACCTCCATGCTTCGGCTAGGACCCTTGAAATTGAAGAGAGCGGGAAAAAAGAGAGAGAAACGGGGGAGAGGCGATAGTGTCCATTGGAGTGGCTCTTGTTGTCTTACGATGGCGAGAAGCTGGAGATGTGATGTGTATCGTGCCTCGACATAAGGTCCATGTCCATAGTGATCTGGTGCAGTTCTAGACTCCCCTGTTTTGTACGGGCTGGGTTATCGCTGTCCAATGCAGACGCTACCTTAGGTATGTACATGCAAAGCATCGGTCTGGCGTACAATTCCACCCTGACCTACTAGATAGATACATGCCTCACGGATCACTCATGTACCTAAACTACATGTATCGATTGATGGAATCACAGGGCTGCAGTACACCAAGATAGAGTAGAGTCCGCCCGCACGGCAGCTAAAAGATACGTCCGGCTGGCCGCCATGAAGGAACAACGACGGGCTGGGATGAATCTGAGGTCTGGTGCTTTGTCATCCAGAGAGGCTCTCACACTGCACAGCTGCCTAGCGGTCTACCTGTTAGAAATTGATCAAAATTTTGCCTGTCGGTGGCCGAGGTTCGAGTGGCTTTTCATGTATGTCATCCAAATCTATTCCGTCGACGGTCCGGGGTACTGCCGCTCTAGCAGGTTCATGTACCTTGGAGGCGCTCCTCAGCGCACGGAGTACAAGTGCAGCGGCACACTGCCGTTCCCCATACTGGTAGTGGCTACCGTACGGAGCGCCTTTAGTGGCGATTCGTGTCCTGTCCAATTACCGGTGAAAGGCCTCTAGGGAGCCGCTCGATTGTACCCAACGACCCCATCTATGGCCGCTAAGCAGCCAACTGTACAGCGTGTACAGCGCCAGCCGCTAGCGAATTAGCGGTTCAACACAGCCGGCCTTGTTTTGTTACCACCATTGTTCCAGGTACCTCCGCTGCCTTATCTAATATCATCCGCCACAAAAGGAGACAGCCGGATTCTCACGGCCGGACACGCCGTTTCTCGCCCTTTGATCCGCCAGACAACAAAAAAAGAAGAAGAGGAAGAAGAAAACTCGAGCGTGTTCCTGCACTTACGCTTCACA
The DNA here is from genome assembly GCA_002022785.1 of Trichoderma guizhouense. NCBI lineage: Eukaryota > Fungi > Ascomycota > Sordariomycetes > Hypocreales > Hypocreaceae > Trichoderma > Trichoderma guizhouense. Next base: position 2,025,527 of record LVVK01000017.1, read on the forward strand.
GTCTGTTTGCTTTGTTGTGTTGTTTTCTCCAGATTTGTTCTTGGTTTGCCATCGTCGTCCCCTCACGCGAAAGCGCAGCAACAGCAAGCCACGCCTGGCGCACGCGCACCAGCCTCGTGTCCTGCAAAACCCTCCTTCGCCCGAGAGACTCGCACTCGCACCAGGCAAACTCTCGATCCCTCTGCCACCAGCCCAGCCAGAGCCGCTCCTCTCTCCCGCTGGAACATCACCATCGACGGGATTCCAGCAGCAGAGACGCCAGCGGCAACAGGACAGCAATCGTCGGAAGCCCCAGATCCAGCCGCCGGGGGTTTTCCCGACACCACACAATGACGCCCTCGCCATCACAGGGCCTTGAGCCACGGCGGCCGAGAAGCGCCCACACGCAGACCGTCTCGGTCAACATCGCCGAGAGCACCCCCCCAAGCGGCCGCCGCTTCCAGCTGCATGTCAGCGAGTGTGTTGAGACTCGGACCGTCACCACCACGACTCGCCTGACGAGGAAGTTTCCCCAAGTCTTCATCCGCGACCCCGCCCCACTCGACACTCTCGACTCCAAGGAGTATCCCTTGGCCATGAAGCCGACGCCTCCCGAGCTGGTCGACTTTTCCTACAGTTTTGGCGCTGAAGAGGAGGATCCCGATGCCAAGAAGATCGAGGACGCCGATGAACATGTCGATGGCCAACTGGTAAGTGGGCTTTTGGTTCAATGGGCCGTGATGATTTTTTTCTGCCTTTGCCCTGCTAATACATCAACAGGTTAAGAGAAGCCAAAGCCTAGTCCCAATCAAACAGGAATCTACAGTCAGCGAAGTACAAACACCAGAGCCTTTGAGCCGTATCCCTTCAGCCTCGCCATCCGAGCCCTACTCTCGCCGGAGTCATAGAATAGCCGCTGCAGAGTCCCCTACCGCTGCCGCCACCAGGTCTTCACAACGACTTGCCCGCTCAAACCTTCATGCCGTTTCAAATAGACTGCGTCGTTCCGTCATACAAGGAAGCAGCGCCACCGGAAGTAACAGCGACGGCAGCAGCAGCACTTTGCGTCTTGACACTGGCGACAGAGCCGCAAGAAATGCCTCCATTGGCATTCTCGCCACGCCCGACATTACCGAGACGGCCGATTCACTTCAGGGCCGTTCGTTACAGCGACGGCCTTTGCACCTCGATTATTCACTTAATTCTCAAGACCTGCTTCGTGGCCGTTCAAAGTCTCCTCCGTACGAGGCATCGAGTCCCACCGGCAGCGATGCCCACACTTTTAGCAGCACCGTAGCGACGCCGCCAGTTACCGATGCCGACCCGGAGTCGTTCGCCGATGATACCGACGAGTCCCTTGAACCTTCGGTCCGCCCGCAGCATCGACCCGCAATCGATGTTATTGCCGCGCAGGATGCCAGTCTTCCTAGTCCGAGATTATCTCCCACCTTGGCCGCTGCCCAGCTGCACTCTGCCGAACCCGACGAGAACGCACAGTCCAGTTTCAAGACTGATCAGTCAGACACGTGGATGGCTGATTCCCAAGGTACCGACGGATATACTGACATGGTGTCCTATGAGCACCCGTCCCATGGCAAGCGAGGCCTGATGCGGCGATACGACCAGCCCGTCATTGTTGACCCCCAGACCCTACTTGAGGCGTTTGATTCGATGAAGACGGAGATGAAGACTTTCATGATGTACCAGTTCCTCCGTCGATGCCCTCGACCCACTCTCCGTATCGTTGCCGATGCAGTGAATCCCGCCCTCAAGTGTGACTTTTTGCAGCAGCTGCCCCTCGAACTAAGCTACCACATTCTGTCATATCTCGACTTCCGCGACCTCAGCCACTGTGCCCAGGTATCAAAACAATGGCGTAATATTGTTGATCGGAACGAGACTGGGTGGAAGGAGCTGTTTGACAGGGATGGCTTCACTCTGCCTCCGGGCGAGCTGAACAAGGCCATCATTCAGGGGTGGGGATGGCAGGATCCCGTTGGCGTCAACGGCTACGAGCAGGATTTGAGCATGCAGAACCGGTTGACCTCTTCGGAAAAGGAGCTTACCCAGGCCGTGAAGCAAGAAGTCACGCCAAGGGTGAGAAGCTCGAAGCGCAAGCGCGGTCTCTACGCCTCTACGTCGGAGCGTTCGAAACGGCGGGCCAGCACCCAGGAAGTGGTTGCCAACCGCGACGACAGGGCTCAGGGCGAGGTCAAGCAGCACAAGTCGGCCGGCCCTCTTTCGGCGGCTCACGCGGCGATGCAGGCTGTGCCCGACCCCCAACTGGGCCTATCGAGTTTGCGACAGCTTCATCTGTACAAGTCGCTCTATCGCCGTCACTACATGATACGCCACAGCTGGACCAACGGCGCAACCAAGCCCAGCCACGTAGCGTTTGCCGCCCACCCTCGACATGTCATCACCTGCCTCCAGTTTGATGACGACAAGATTATCACTGGCAGCGACGATACTCTGATCCACATCTACGACACCAAGACGGGCAAACTCCGCAAGAAGCTCGAGGGCCACGAGGGCGGCGTGTGGGCTCTTCAGTATGAGGGCAATATCCTGGTCTCAGGCTCGACAGATCGGTCGGTGCGAGTCTGGGATATTGAGCGCGGCCTTTGCCAACAGGTGTTTTATGGACACACCAGCACGGTTCGCTGCCTGCAAATTCTCATGCCGACGGAGACTGGTATGGCTACGGATGGTACTCCCATCATGCAGCCGGAGAAGCCGCTGATCATCACGGGTTCCAGGGACAGCCAACTGCGCGTCTGGCGTCTCCCCGAGGTTGGATCGCGACGCTACATCCAGACCGGTCCCCCGGCCCAGGAGTCCGACTGTCCCTACTTCATCCGCGTCCTCACCGGGCACACCCACTCGGTCCGTGCCATCTCGGCCCATGGCGACATCTTGGTCAGCGGATCCTATGACAGCACCGTCCGAGTCTGGCGGATCAGCACCGGCGACTCCCTGCACGTGCTCCATGGACACACCCAGAAGGTTTACTCGGTGGTGCTTGACCACGAGCGCAACCGATGCATCTCGGGCTCCATGGACTCGCTGGTCAAGATCTGGGACCTCGCCACGGGCGCTTGTCTCTACACCCTGGAAGGCCACAGCCTGTTGGTTGGCCTGCTGGATCTCCGCGACGACCGCCTCGTGTCGGCTGCCGCAGACTCGACACTCCGGATTTGGGACCCCCAGACTGGCAAGTGCAAAAACACTCTGATGGCCCACACGGGTGCCATTACTTGCTTTCAGCACGACGGCCGAAAGGTTATCAGTGGCAGTGAGAAGACTGTCAAGATGTGGGATGTTAGAACGGGAGAGTGCGTGCAAGATCTCCTGACAGATCTGTCTGGGGTCTGGCAAGTCAAGTTTGACGGAAGGCGATGCGTTGCAGCTGTTCAGAGGGACAACTTGACTTATGTGGAGGTGAGATTTGATCCCCGTTGAATTAACCTGTTCTCCCAACAAGAAATATAACTAACTTTGTCTCGTTAGATTCTCGATTTCGGTGCCGTCCGAGACGGACATCCGCCCGAAGAACTAGGGCGCCGTATTCTGTTGAATGAACCAGAAGTTCGTGCCATGATTGAGGAAGAGGCCTAGGTGTTTCTTTTCAGTTGAAGTTTGGAAGGGGATTCCCTTCCCTCTCTCTTTCCTTGTGCTCCTTTATTCCAAAAAAGAAAAGCGTTACCGAAGACGAAAAGCGAACGGAACAGAGAATGCATATATATAATAAGCATTTGGTATGGATATGGAAACCCGCATCTGAAGGGCGATACGACTCTGCCCTCGGCGTTCTGTTGTTATAGTACATACGCTGTCAGAAAACCATTGTCAGCATTACGGATTCAGAAGGGGTTGTGAGGCAAGGCGTTTGGGCTCTATGTTTTCGTCTTTTTTTTTTCTTTTCCTCTTTTTCTTTTCTTCTATTTCTATGTTGCTCTTTTTTTCGGGTGTTTTGTTCAGCGACAAATGGGGTGGTTATGGTGGTGGCACACGGGAAATGTTTCTTCTTTTCAACAAGGCTTTTATTTCGTCGAGAACGTGGAAAGCGATACTCGGATGGGAGGGCATATTGAGACCAACTCAGAGTGTGAGAACGCTGGAGATGGTGGAAATGGGCACATGCACGGATGTGTTTATGTTGACTTTGTATAAAGAGAATACTACTGTTATACATGTCGTATGAGATATTACCCCCACGAATTGACCTTTTTGCGCCCCTAGAGAGACGTAGGTGTTATGTGACTTGTGTAAATGTAAATGGCCATCTCATAGTCCAAGTCATGATGGACAATGGCTGCTTGATGCTTGATGCTGGCTGACTCAGCGGCGAACAAGCACTTTGCCTCATGTTTTCCACGGCATTTCCCCTTTCGTCGTTCCATATCTTCTGAAACACCACCCTGTCGGTTCAGACTCGAATGATGCAATGCAATCCATTCAGTCGTCCCGGGTTTACGGATATACTACTCCGTACGGAGTACTTCTACAGAAGATTTAAAAAAATAAAAGCAAAAAAGGCAAATACGGGGCATCGTCATCAATGGCCTGCAGGAAGGGGGGCGCGGGCGCTAGACGAGGTTTGCAAACGAAACAAAACCTGGGCTAGGTAGTGATTTGATGCAGTCCGTACGGAGCTTTACACGCTGGCAAGCGCCCCATAAAAAGTGATAGGACAGCACATCTACCACTTGTCACGCCAACTGGGGCATTTTCGAGTCGAGTCGAGACACCCCCGGCCCAACGAGAAGACGGGCCAAGAGCGGTGCTACTGGGTGGCTTGCGGGAGGAGAGGCGTGCGCTGTCTGGTCTGGTCTGGGGGGCTGCTACTAGTATGGTTTGTACAGTACGAGGCGAGGCGTGATAGGGATGATAATATGATATGATATGAAGGATAAAAGGGAATGGGAAGAGAGGATTTACTACTGTACTGCCAATGCAATGCAATGCCAGTGGGTTCAATGCCAAGGGGGTGAAGGTGGCCCGTCATGCAAATGCAAATGCAAAGGCGCCTGACTGCGGGAGCAAATCGGGGGACGTTGGGCGGAGCCTCCGGGCGGCAGACGGAGTTGCAGCGCTGCTTTGTGCGGCCAGGAGAGGAGAGACGAACAGCTTTAGGCCTTTTTGCTCTTTTTTTTTTTGGCGCCCAGGGTTTGCGGTACGGCGCTGCAGACAAGGGGAACACGGGACAGTTATGCGAGTTGGGGGAGGAGAGGAGGCAAGGGAGAGAGAGGAGAGAGAGGCTTGCTGGCTGGTTGGATAAAGTGAAGCCCATTTTCGTGGGGTGTGACTCAATCACACCAGCATCAGCCAGCGGTTCCGGGTCTCATGTTTGCCGGGACTGCATTGCCTTGTCATCATTCACTGCGCGAGGGATGCGTGGGGACAGGACAGCAGAAGCCCAGGCCAGAGGCGCAATCGGAGGCGCTGGTGTCTGAGCCGTCCCATGTACGGCGATGCTGTTTGCTCGCGATAGGTCCGTCGCGGCGTCTTGGGCATCGTTGTGTGGTTGATCGTTGTTCGTTGTCGTTGCTGGCGTTTGTGGTTTGGTTTGGCTCTTTAAACGCCAGCCACCCCATTTAATACTCTTACATAGTTCTCGCTTACACTTGTGTTTAAGACGAACGAGAACCTTTGGAATCAGCAAACGGAGAAAAGATACAAAAAAAGAAGCCAAGAAGAATCAAGACAACAAAAGACGAGACATCCACCACCATTTCTTCATCATCACCATCACAAAGCTGAACCATTTTTTTTTCTCCTTCTTCTCCTTCACGGCCGTTCTCCTGAGCTGCGCGCGTCCGACTAACAACTAGACTGGCGGGGCGGCCGTTCAGGGATCCTAGAAAAAAAGGCCAGCCGGGAGATCTTCACCGACATTGAGAAGCATTGATAGCTTAGTGGGGGTTTTGAGCCAGGTCGTGACATTCCATTCCGTCTCTGGAATATTAACTAGAGCCCTACCGCTGCTTCTTTGATCCTTCTTTTTCTCCTTCTCTCAGACATTGAAACGAGACATTGGAGATTTGTTTGTTACGCAAAGTCGCGGGCTCGAGCTCAGAGACAAAAACACTTACAACACCAAAGAAGAAGGAAGAGAAAAGAAACGAAGCCAGGATGAGCAATTCCGGCTTACCGCTGGATGCGACCATTACCATTGTCAACAACTCCGGCAAGCTCATCAGCACCGTATGTTTGGGTCCCTCCTCTCTCTACACACACACACCTACACATACGCATACACACACCTCCCTCCCTCCCTCTCCATTCTCAGCATCCAATCAGTTGCTTCCGTAACACCGTGGGGTTGCACTGCATGCTAACTTGACATGTGCCGGCTCTATAGGGCAAGCAGCTGCTCTCCATATGGAAGACGGCTCAGACTTCTTACCAGCAGAAGAGGGACGAGCTCAGCCAGGAGCGAGCTCAAGAGCGAGCAAAGCCGCCTCCCGTTCCCATCAAGCGCGCCCAGACATTCGATACGAGCCGCAGCATTCCTCACAGGCAATATGACGAGTTGAGCGTGGCCAGCTCGCATCGGACGTTCAAGAGCTCCATCGCCAAGAAGCAGCTGCCTCCCGTTCCCAATCAGCTGGCTCTGACGGAGGGAAACCTCGAGAAGCTGTCCGAGGTGTCGAGCGTTGCGCCGTCAAAGCCTCCTTCATCATATGGCGACGCGATGCTGGTCAAGAGCGGCTTCTCGCGCGTTGATCCGCCAATGGCGTTGCAGACGGTGCAGCCGAGGCCGCTGGTCCGTACGCGGACAGACACGGAAGCTGAGGCGATGAAGAGGATGAGCATGGGGAGCGATTTGCACTTGGCGTACGGCGACATTCCCCCGGATCTGGCTGATAGAGTGGACTTGGATGTGCACACCGCGCCGCCGCATGTTGATTTGCGCGATGTGCATGTCGAGGATGAGCGCGAGCAGGCTGAGCAGCTGATTCACAAGATTGAGAATTTGCTAGATGAGGCGAGTTGCGCTCAGCATTCGGCTACGGCCATCATCACACATCTCCAGGAGCGGCCCGATGCGGCTGCTGCTGTTGCTTTGACATTGGCCGAGCTCTCGGGCATCATCACCAAGCTGTCGCCTGGCTTCGCGGCCATCCTCAAGGGCACTTCGCCCGCCATCTTTGCGCTGCTCGCCTCGCCGCAGTTCCTCATTGGTACGGGCATCGCCGTCGGCGTCACGGTCGTCATGTTTGGCGGCTGGAAGATTATCCAGAGAGCTACCCAGAATTCGTTTGCCAAGAAGCCCGTGGCCTACGAGGCAGCAGCAGCGCCGGTACCCAATCTGCCAGCACTGCCGGAGAGCGGTATCGACGAGGCCATTGTTCTGGAGTCGGTCGAGGTGGACATTAGCAGCATTGATACGTGGAGGCGCGGCATCGTGGACCTTGGGTACGAGAGCGCTGATCAGGAGCTGATGACGCCTGCGGCTGAGCGCGTGAGGCGGAGTTCCAAGGCCGGTTCGGAGGACTATTTCTCTCGAAAGGGCTCCAAGTCGCACAGATCTTCTTCGTCAAAGACGCACTCGTCTTCGCAGTCGACTTCTTCTTCTTCGCACAAGTCTCACAAGTCGAGGCATGAGAAGGATTCGTCGGATAAGAAGAGCAGTAGCAGCAGCGGGAGCAGCAAGAAGAGTGACGATACTAGCAGTGTTGGCTCTATGGCTTTGATCAAAAAGTCTATTGCTAGCAGGAAGAAGCAGATTGACCAGACTGGTATCAAGAGCGAGGAGTTGCCGCTGAGGACTAAGAAGCAGACGAATATGCTCAAGGCTTTGTTTAAGAGCAAGGAGCACAGACAGACTGTTGCTACCTAGATGACGACGACAAAGATGCATTCAATGCAGGATGGGTAAATGATTTGAGGATGAAGCAAGCGAGATGCATTTCTTTTCTTTTCAATCAGCAAAGGGCTTTCCCCCTTTTATTATGGGTACGCAAGAGATGGAAATTGCAGATATAAGGACATATATATGGACAACAGTTGATGGGACAAGGGGGAAAGTTTCAGTTTCTTGTTATTGGTTTTGGGTTCTTGGGGGCGTTCAATCTTATCTTCACTTACTATAGAAAAAAATATGGCCGGCAACAGTGAAAGGCCAGTTTGGATATGCAGCCTTGGGAGGGAGCATCTACACATATACATCATATACGCGCATTATGTATATACATATGTCTGTGGTGGTTGGTTTAGCATAGCAAGCATTTCGTCATGCAAATGACTACTTCTCATATATACCATTTTCTTCTCTTGGGATTCTCTATGACTTCTACTCTATGTCTATGTCACGACCAACATTATAGCTCTGATCTCTCTGAAACCTCATTCAAAGCCTTAACAACAACAACCTCTGCATTCTCCATCCCCGCCCCCCGATAAGAATACGTAAACTCCCATCCACTCGCCGCAGCAGCATGCTCCCCCCTATTATCCAACACGACGATCCCCGTCCTCGCCTCCGGATACCGAGCGATGATCCTCCGGACGGCGTCGTCGGCGGCTTCCTGGGCCGACAGCCCGCGGCGGAGGCTCTCGACGGCCTGGTAGCACGGCAGCAGGCGCATCATCAGGTCACCGTCGCCCGTGGCGCCGCAGGCGCCGGCGGTGGAGTCGACGTAGGAGCCGCTTCCCGGGATGGGGCCGTCGCCGACGCGGCCGGGGATTTTGTGGGATGCGCCGTTTGTGGTTGTGCATGCTGCCATGGAGCCGGAGGGGGAGAGGGCGAGGAGGGAGAGGGTGTCGTGGGAATGATCGTCGGTATAAGAGCTAGGGATGTTTTGGGTGAGAGAGTTGCTGCTGGAGGGGGAGTAGGGGCCGCAGGAGGATAAGGGGTTGGGGAGGACGTTGGAGCGGTAGTTTGGTTGGCAGTTGTTGGAGCGCCATTCGTGACATGCTCGGAGTGAATCTTCTGTTGATAGGCTTTCCTCCTGGAAGCCGTTTTGCAGGGCGAATTGCATTGCTTGATCACCTGCTAGCAACGTGTGTTGTGTATAATCGAGCACATGCCTCGCCACGCCCACGGCATCTTTGACGCGCCGCAGGTTCGCCACGGCGCCGGCGTTGAGCGTTTGGCCGTCCATGATGAGTGCGTCGAGGGTGGTTTCGCAGGATTCATCGGGGGAGCCGCCGAAGCCGACGGTGTTGTCGCATTGGTTGGTTTGGCATGCTTGGCAGCCTGCTTGGACGGCGTCGAGGGCGGTGGAGGAGGAGTTTGAGAGGGAGAGGAAGGCGGCGTTTGTGGCGGCTGTGAAGGGGCCGGACCAGGTGTTTATGATGAGGGGAGGAGAGGAAAAGATGGCGGTTGTGGGGAGAGTGAGGCTGAGGATGAGGAGGGCGGTTGTGAAGCTTGATGAGGGAGGTTTGCGAGGAGCCATTGGTGTTGATGAGGATTATAGACAGTATGTAGCTAGGTAAGATGTGTAAGATGGAATGAGATAAGATAAGATGGGGGTAATAATTGGAATAGAATGATTTACATGCACAGTGATGCAATGCTGTATCAATCAATGGCTGATAATGGCTTCTCGTAAACACTCACTCACTCACTCCTTCTTTACACACATGAGGCCATCTCACATGCTACTTGCATCCCGCCGCGGAGCAGCTTCATCCCCCTCCAGCCAATAATACCTCGTTGTCCAATATTATGCATCAAAACAACCTCATCTCCGGAGCTAATGCACTTACACAGCCCGAATCCTATGCTAGAAGCGGGGATGCGATCCTACTAATTCCCCTCAAGTCCGTTCCCCCCAGCTCCTCTTTCATCCCCCTTTCTTCTTCACTTCCGTAAACTTGCTTTACTTCCAACGAGTGAATAAAAAAGCATCGTAGACACTTAGATAGAACAATCCCATAGACGCTGCGACCATTACATGCTATAAAATGGCAGCAGTGTCCTCTTCTTTTCCCGTGCTTGATCCGGACTCGGCGTCTGCTACTGCTGTCCGCGGCTTCTTGCAGCGAGCCATTGCGCTTTACCATGATGTGCTCTCTTTGCACGGTGATGCTGATGGTGATGATTCCATTTCGGATGAGAGTGCCTCTTTGCCAGATCAACGCCTGGGTGCCCATGCTGCGCTGATTGGAGGCTCCCTGAGCGCGCTCAAGTCCGTCCACCATGTCGCTGCTGGTGTTGATGCGCCTCATCCATTGAGTACTCTGCCTGGCGCGTGTTATAAAATTGGGCAAGATTTGATGTTGCATTTTGGTAAAACTGCCAATGCCCAGGACCATGATTCGCAGACCAAGTTTGGTGATGTCTGGTCTATTCGCGACATTGCGACTCTTGGTGCTCGGCTTCAGGAGCTGAGCCAGCGGTTTCATGATGATGTAGATTCTACCTTTGTGTAAGTTGCCCATTTACATGTATACTTGTGCTGCTGCCAACATAGCATCTGATACATTGAATTGCGCTGATACATTCTATCTAGAACTCGCCGACTGCCGGTACCTGATCTCACTCCGTTGGATCAAAAGAAAGACGAAGTCGAAGACGATAGAGATGCACCACCAAAAGAAGACGAAGAAGAGTCAGACAAAGGAAAGCAAAAGATGAGGCGCATCAACATTGTGCCCGGCGACAACGTCTACATTGAAGTCCCCGTTAGACACCGACCAACTCCAGACTCCATCGTGCACGACTACATCCTCGATGTTCTCTCTTACAAAAGCATGTACTTTCGAGAACAGGAAGTTACAAAAGCTCATAGCAAAACATTTGAATGGGTGTTTCTACCATCATTGCCTACTGATGCTCAAGATCCAGAAAAGAAAGGCGCAGAGCATCCCTTTTCGACATGGCTTCGGGGTGATGAGCTCGGTCCTATTTATTGGATCACTGGAAAGCCTGGATCGGGGAAATCGACTTTTATACGATTCCTCTTCGATCACGAAGCTACTATGGAGCGCTTGAATGCCTGGGCTGTCGACAAGCCCGTCTTGACGGCCGGATTCTTCTTCTGGACCAGTGGCTCTCGTGAGCAGCGCTCGCAGACGGGATTGCTTCGCTCTCTGCTCCATCAAATTCTTTCAGCGCACCCGGAACTCACCATGGCGGCATTTCCACAGCTGTGGAAGAAACTCAAAAAGTTGTCGACAAAAGAGCGAGTTGCGCTGCATTTGGATTGGTCCGTTGCGGACTTGTTGGAGGCTTTTCAGGGGGTCATGGATGAAGCTGTGCAGAAGATGAATGTTTGCTTGTTCATTGATGGGCTGGATGAGTTTGAAGGTGATCACACGGCCATTATCGACTTTTTCAAGAATTTGTGTTTGGGGGATAAGGGGAGATCGATCAAGATTTGTCTGTCGTCCCGGCCGTGGGCGGTTTTCCAGGATGCGTTTGAGTATGCGGTGCCGAATCTGAGGCTGCAGGATCTCACGTATGGAGACATGTACCGCTATACAAAGGACAGGCTGAGAGAGAATGTCCATATTCGGCGTCTTCTGAAGCATGAGGCCGCTGTTGGGGAGGAACTGATTCAGAATGCGGTGCAGAAAGCGGATGGAGTGTTTCTCTGGGTAAGGCTTGCGCTCAACGAAATGATTCGCAAGTTTGATCAGAGCATGGGACTGGCGGGGTTGTCTGGAGCTTTACAGGCCTTGCCGACAGAACTCAATGAATTGTTTCATTTGTTCTTCTTTGAGAACCAGGACGAAGATCAACTGGCTGAAGCGGCTGTTGTATTCGGTCTAATGAACGCACGCGAGTTTGCGGCTGACTTCATTAACAATGATTCCGCAAATGCACTTACCGTGTGGGAGCTTGCGTTTGCTCTCAGGGGCAGCGAGGACAATGAAGCTGCTATATCGGAGGATGTGAAGCAGGCTTCTACAGAAATGGCCTATGATCGCTGCGGAACTACCATTCAACTTATCATGAGTCGGTTTTCCGGCCTTCTCGGCGTCCATGCTAGTCGTGAACAGGGCAGTGGTCGTGGTCTCCGATTTGCTGGCAAGGGCGGCGATATGAGCGAGGCCATTGACGCAGCTGCCCGGCGAGTCACTTACATCCATCGCACCGTTCGTGACTGGTTCATGGAGGAACCTGGAGTCATGGCCCGCCTTGTAGAGAAGACGCCACTTGACTTCGATCCACACCTGCGGCTGCTGCGATCGTATGTGCTTCAGATGAAGAATGCTCTCGAGGAGATTGAACATCATCGTCAGTTAGACGAATGGTGGCCTGGTATTGCACTCGCCATGACGCATGCGAGATACGTGCGAAACGACTCGCAGCATCTGCAGCGGGCAATGGTGAATGAGGTGGACAGAACGATTTCCTGGTACTGGCTGAGCAAGCCCGAGGATCCATATGATCATTGGGCGAGATACGGGCTTGGACCATATCGAATTTTCAAGATTGCCGCACCGCTATGGCAACCGTTTCTGTGTCTAGCCACGAGATTCGGCCTTACAGGCTACGTTTGCGAGGAAGTCCTCGCTCGTAACGCCGCAGAAGACGAGATCTCGGACGAAAAGAAGGAACTTCAGACGGCAGAATCGACGCCTCTACTTGCTTACGCCACTGAATTCCCTTGCTCCCGCAACAAGACCATCTTCCCGCTGTCAGATCCTCGCCTGGTGGAATTTTTGCTCCGCAACCAGTGCCGCATCAACCCGGGCCCGAACCATGGATACACTGACTTTTGGACCAACGCGCCGCGGACGCCGTGGATCACGCTGCTGCGGCATTTGCGGGATGCGCGCCGGAGGGGATGGATCGAGTACTACGATGTTGATCCGCAGGGCACGGCGCGGTGGGCGGAGATTGTGAGGTTGTTTGTGGAGGCGGGTGGAGCGGATCGGGAGGCGGTTGTTGTTAGGGATAGCTTCGATCCTGAGATTACGGTGGTGGGAGTTTTGGAGTTGTTGGAGGGGACGTATCGGGCTGTTGAGATGAGGGAGTTGGTGGAGATGATGGTGAGGTTGAGGGGTGAGTGAAGTGGGATGATGAGTAAACGGATAGCTTGGAGAGGTGGCTTATAGAGTATGTCTTGGGGGGAGAGATGTGCATATCTAAAAGTTTTTGTTTGTTGGTATTTGCTGCTTGATCTTCAAGAACATCATGTTCTAGTCATTCATGAAACACATGAGGCCTGATTCCCATGCGTTGAAGTGATGATGGACACTTGAAGCTGTGAAGTAGAATGTATGTAATCGTCGTATACCTAACGCAACGCCCCATATCTACCCATTCTTCCACAAAATTAAGTAATAAGCTCGGAATCTCCGATCACCACTTTACTTGCATATATCCTCCTTTGTGAGGTCCATTATAGGCCATCGAATAATAACCCCTGATACATAGTTGCGGAGATACAAATTCCGCGGACAAACCAGAATGGTAACAAGGACAGTAAACGTGTCTCATCTCTTAGTACTAAACGTTAATGTGCATTTTAATATTGATATCGTAACGTCGCCTCCTAGGGAGAGTCGTGTGATTCTGCAGAGGTTCATTGGCTGTTGATCGCAAAGTTACGCCACAACTCGACGGTGGCTACCACACTTTCGCAGAGTACGCAAAAAGTTGCTTTCCATCTGAGAACTAGCATAACCGGATTGGCACTAATGCTGGATCGGGAAATTTGGCACCATCGGCATGGGTATAATTGGATCCTTCAACGTGAGTGAAAGGAGCTAAAGAGTTGATTAACGTCAAACGCCAGGACTCGTGTACAGCGCCAATTGTCAGTGATATGAACGGGATTTGCTATGCGAGCAAGAGAATCAAATGATAGTATTTGTAATATGCTAGCTTATTGAGCATTGTGGGTTCTCCCCGTGTTACACAATCGTTGTTTCGCTCTTCAAATGGTTAGTTTTTGCGAGATCTGTTGCGGGTGCCAGGAGAGACTCAAGTATATAACTTCTCAGAATGCAACAGAAATTCAGCCCTTTTCTCTTCATCACCATTCACTCAATACTAACTCAGCATCAGTTCAAAGCATCTATTCAAAATGTCAAAGCCATCCGTCATCATCATCGGTGCCTCTGGATCAGTCGGCCGCCCCTTGGTCGATGGGTTCCTCAGCAAGGCCGACCAGTTTTCCAAAATCGGCGTCTTGTCCTCTCCCTCCTCGGCTCACAAATTTGAGAACGAAAAGGCTCGTGGCGTCGACGTCGTTGTTGGCTCTTTTACTGATCCCGCTTGTTACCACGGATACGACATTGCCATTAGTCTTGCTGGAAACACCATCATGCGTCTCCAGCCGGCCATGATCGATGCCGCTGTGGCCGGTGGAGTAACTCACTTTTATCCATCCGAATTTGGCTCTGATACAGCCCTGCACGCGTTGAAGGACTTTCGTTACTTCCAAGACAAGCGGATGACGAGATATCACTGTGTGGCAACGGCCAAGCTGCATCCTCAGTTCAAGTATACATATATGCTGACTGCACCTTTTACTGAGTGGACCATCCTGCCATTCCATGGCGTGGATAGGACTACCAAAAAGGTTGTCGCCTACGGCACCAAGGATATGCCGATGGATGTAACTAGCTTGAAAGAGTATGTGCACCCCCCTTTATGGTATCTGTAGTTATGTAAGTCTAACCGAATTACCGCAGTACCGTCCGTTATGCTGTCGCCTCAACCCTGCTTCCCTTGGCAGAGGGCCAGCAAAAGCGAGAGATTCGAGTCGTTGGCGAAAGAACAACCTTCCAGCGCATTATCGATACGCTCGGGGAGATCGAGGGCTGCAAATATGAAACTGTCTACGTGCCAGTCGAAGGCGCTCTGGAAAAGATGGATGTAGCTCGAAAGGCTGAAAATGAAGAGGCGGAGCTTGAATGGAGTGCAAGGGGTTTGCTGAACAGTGGCAATGCTATTGTGGATGGGCCATATGATAACGAGAGGTTGGATCCTGCTCCGGCTGAGACTGTGAAGCAGACCTTTGAGAGAATTCTTCGTGGCTAGATATAGATTGAGTGTTGCAAAAACCGTACCCGGCACTCGAATACGAACATATCAGAATACAATTCATAAGTAAGACCATCATCCCCTTCTTAGGTGTTAATTACAAAACGAGGCTCCAGTCAGTTTTTCTATTCCTCTTTTCTATAATGGTAGGAAGCAGCCAATACTACTCAAGATTTACCAACCCCCAAGACCACAACACTCTCTATGATAACATACTAGGCTGAAAAATCCCACCCTTCTTGACTTCTATCTCAACAAAACATCTCGAAGAGCAAGCCCATCAATGAATGATAGTCTATCTTCACGTATCTCACCAACGCCAATCCTTTCCTTTACTTCAGCGCTGCCATTATGATCTGGAACTCCAAGTTTGCCAATGAGTAGGATCTGCAAGAACTGGCCAGAAAAGTTCTCCAACATTCCATGACCACCCACTTCCACTGCTAAGCCATCTTTGATGCGTTTTATATATTCCGAGCGACGACCGAGAAATTTGCCCGCTTTCAAGGCGTCAATGGCGTGTCGTAAGTCTGCCGCGGTGTGACCTGGAAATTTGCCGCTCTCTGCAATCTTAAGACTGGCTCGAGTCGCAAGAAGCTCCCAGAAATCTGATGGAAATTGAGCACTTGGATCTCTCGTCGCACCACTCGCTCGCTCTTTAATCATACGATCGTAAACATCACCAATCAGCGACTCGTATTCCATCCTGATGTCATTCTGAGAATCCCAATCTCCACTATGAAGTCCTGCTTTCAAGAGCTCGTCCACGTACTCATTCCTTGTTAAATTTTCGTTTCTGCTTCGCCAATCTCCAATGACTGAGCCTAACAACACAATCACTTCGATAGAGGGGCGGTCGTTATGTTGTTCATCGTTTCTCAAGATTTCGTTGTACGTATCCTCAAAAGAAACCCATGCAGTTCCTACATGAATTCCGCTCGTTGTATAGAGGTAGAGGCTTGGTGTCGATGGAAGCGGCGAAAGGTCGGTATGAGGATTGCGCGGCCTCTGACCATTTGGTTGAAGGGCCGATATCGTCAGGTAGGCAGTCAGGGTGCGAAAGAGTAACGTAGAACTGTCCAAATTTGGGATACAGGATGCCGGAGATGGAGTAAGACGAGGTGTTAATACTTCTTCAGCAGAATTAAGACTCAGCTGAGACAAAAGGTGAGCGACGGTGCTGTTCCATGTCGTAGTGTCAGAAGAAGCAGAAGTCCTCGGCCCTTGGCGATTATCACTTATTGCATTGCTCGACGTGTCCAGGCTATTGTCTCCTTTGGATAGTATCTCTTGTAATGCCGCTCTGTGTCCAGAACTGAACCAGACAAAGTTTGCCTTCTTCTCGTCATAGGCATACCAATTGATCCAAGACTTTTGTTGCAGCCATTGTTGCAGCCGTAATTCATTGGAGAGATCACTATAGTTCTGCATGACGATGGTCCCCTTCCACCCCGCCCAAGACCAGCTTGGAAATCCAGGGCGACGAGAGGCCCACCTGGAATGTTTCCAGAGCATGTCAGGACCAAAAGATTGCGTTAAAAGACCGTGTAATGTGATAAATCCATTGTTTTCAGTAACGTTAATAATCCCAGAAAAAGCCTTTAAAATATCACTGTCGTAAGTAAGATTTCGGTCAAGATATGTTGTTACATATGTCGTGTAATTATTACAACTCCATCTGAAGGGATAATTGGGAGGCTCCCAACTCAGACCTTTCCAATCACGGCTAATTTGAGCATTTGCGAAGTATGGATCCATATGTTCCATGGCCAGGTCTTCCTGCCATTGGATGGTATTACATCGATAGATGAGTTGTCTGGCGGTAAAAATGAGACGCCTAGGAGAGCAAAAGTATTCTTGATAACTGCAGATGGTTACCGTAATGTAGAAGTACGATTAGTGCCTCATAAATATTGTAGGAGACAGATGGGGGGCGGAGAATAATTGACAGACTTACGTCCAGCCTCGTGTTGCCCAAGCTGATTTCTTTATTACTTTAAACGAAGTTGGATAAATAAAAGTCAACCCATCAGCTACGGTAGCCATGGGCTGATCAATATTTCTAGAGGAGGGTGAAACTCCCGGTAGACCGGCATGAGCGTTGTCTCCAGACGCGGCGAATAGAGTAGTATATGCACTTGCGTAAATAACATTCATATGATCAATCATTCGTTGCTTAGTGCTTAAGTCGTCTTGGATGATGCAGAGAGCATCAAACCAAAGGAACTTTTCCCCGAGTTGCTTCACAAACTCCATAGCGTCTCTGATTGTTTTCGGAATGCCATGTGCAATTCGGCCAAAGGCACCAGGAACACAAAAATCTTTCAAATTGCTCATTTTTGTCTCGACTTGCTCAACACCTCCCCACACATAGCTGAGAGCGAAATATCGGCCGTTGTTTGGTAGTATTCTCAAGCATTGAGCGTCAACATCAATGACCATGATATTCCCAGGCTCACTGAGATGTCGGTCGACTCGGCATGTTCCCTTGTGTTCTGTGTTGCATTGTTGCAGCCATCGATGGACTTGTTTAACATCAATTTGACCTGGTCGGATCACCCGTCCTGGAAACGCCCCAGGATAGTCTTCAGACTGAACAGGTACCAGGAAGTCACTTACAGACGTCCAGTTGTATTGTGCAACAAACTTTAGTGCCATGACCTCATCCTTGGCCGTGTAGTTACCAAAATTCATCTCAACCACAGGACTGCGTGTTGGTGGTAGTATGCAAGATGTCAACTGACACTGCCAGGGAGCCTCTTGGATCAACCGCTCTTCTGAAGCTGCCCGAACTGCAAAGACGATGAGTTGGCAAAGAGAGCAGTCAGTTGCATCTCTGATCAGATTCCACGGGCGTGTATACAGTGTAATTGGACCTTGGTTCCCCTTGCCCTTTGGTAAGAAGAATTCTGAGGCTGAAAAACTTAGCTCTCGGCATTCAGAGCAAAGACTCTGTTGTTTGCTGACTCTAGATGGTTCAGTTGCAGCGTTGGACGCAGCGAGGTAGGTTAAATCACTCATAATGATCCTGCTGGGGAAATGACAAAGTACTTAAAATTGAATGGTGTTTAAAATCTTCGGGTAAATTGTTATGGGGTGATATATTTCAGTTGCCTTAAAGTTGTGACCTGCGTTGGGCAAAGGCATTACAAGCCGACCATTTATGGCCGCAACAATTGGCCTCGTAGTACGAAATACGGAAAGAGGACGGACCGACTCCTTACATATACATAGGCAGCCAATTAGAGAAAGATGGCTCTTACGTGCGAGCCCTGACGAATCACCATCGTGAGCCACCATGGCCCAATCAAGTATGTTCGTTTCATCGCAATTATTTGAGACGGCTAGCTATTCATATAGTATTCGTATTGAATACAATTTCGAAAATGCATGTCACTCTACGAGCTACGTTATAATATTTCTCATTCCTTTGCATCCTATCCTATCCGCCAACAAAAACCTAGTCTAGGCTCGATACCGTGAGAAATTAGTCTAGATTCCGTAGACTAACTCGTGTACTAATTATGTGTTCTTCGAGATATATAGTAATATAACTATTTGTTAAAAAGCGTAAAACTCGTTCTAAACTCTGCCTCAATTCTAAATATCTACTCTTTGTTAGGAGGCTCTAGCTAGAGGGAGCAAAGTATTTTCTTTTCGGACAGTTGCATGGCCTAACAAGAAGCCATGGGAATAGGAAACACGGCCTTCTCCCACTTTACTTAACCTCCTCTCATTTCATAATTTACGACATTTAGAAGTAAGAAGTTAGAAAGCCATGATACTGCGATATTAACAATCAAGTGGTGTGTTTTAATATCTATCCCACATAGACTACTCAAGCGACGGGTGGGATATCTCTCCGATCACTCGGAAATAGGTATTGCTTTGTAACGGTGAATACGAATTTTGACCAATCACGTTGTATTTTGCCAATCATCATACTAATCATTCTTGCTTCAATGAATATAGGAATATCCCAACTAGTTAGTTAGCCTCAAACTCCGCTTCACCATTGGCATTTCTATTCAGCGGAGATTCGCGGACTTCGGAAGTTCCGACTCAATAACGTGAACAAATCCATCGTTGACGGTCGCTAACCAAATATTGGAGTATCTCTACGCCGATTTGACTAATATTTGTTCTCCCAAGTATAAAAGAATTAATTTGTCTTTTTTTGACAAATAATCATCGACCACCGGACAACATATAGTGTTGAAGCTATAATATCAAGTATCACAGCTCTTCGCGACGGCAAGAAACCTATCTATCTACTCATCAATTTTTCTTTAAAATAATACATTGTGTTGTTTCATCATGGCTCCTATTCGCGTCGGACTGATTGGGCTTACGGTTGGAGATGGCAAATCGCTAGGAAACGGGGCTTGGGGCATCGCAGCCCATCTGCCGACTTATATCAACTCCCCAAACTACGAAATAGTTGCTCTTTGCAATTCTTCTGTTGATGCAGCAAAACAGTCAATCGCATACCACAATCTACCTGCTACTACTAAAGCCTATGGCAGCCCAGAGGACATCGCCAACGACCCGGATGTTGACCTTGTCGTCGTCTCCGTTCATGTCTCTAGGCACCATTTGCTTACTTTACCTGCCTTGAAAGCAAAGAAGCAAGTCTTTTGCGAATGGCCTCTTGGCGCTACTACAGCAGAGGCAGAGGAAATGGCCCAACTGGCGAAAGGCTTAAAGGCCGTGACGGGGTTGCAGTTTCGTGCAGATCCTCTAATTACCAAGGCCAAGCAGCTGATTGACAGTGGTGCTATCGGTCAGATTACTAGCACTACAGCTACAGGATGCTTCAATAACTATCCGGCCGATACCTGGAACGCAAAGGCAGATTATTTCCTCAACTTTAAAGGAGGCGCCAATGAGTATACCATTTCATTCGCTCATTGTAAGCTACTTTCTATGAATCAAATTAAGATAGACTGTGATAACTTGCTAACGATGAAATAGTCCTAGACTCGTTCAGGTATATGGTCGGCGACTTTGCCAACTTACAGTCGGTTTTGGACATCCAGTATCCTACCGTGAAGCTCATTGATTTCGCAACCGGTGAAGTCACTGACCCTGCTCGTAAAAAGACGAGTCCGGATCACATATTCGTCAATGGTAAGCTGGAAAGCGGCGCCGTTGCTAGCCTTTCTTTCCGCAAGGTGACCAAGACAGTTGATGGCAAAGGCTTACGATGGCTCATCTCGGGCACCAAGGGAGAGCTGGAGATTACGATTGACGGGCCCAACTTCCAGATGGATATAGCTAGGAAGCAGCTGCGTCTGGTTGACAACTCGGTTGGAGTGGCACAAGACATCGACTTTACTGATGCACAGGAGCTGGCATATGTTAAGAACGTCCCTGCCATGGGCCAAAACACATCTAGACTCTGCGAGAAGTACGTGGCGGCCCCAACTGAAGTCGCCAACTTTGACGATGCCTTGAAACTTCACCAGCTGTTAGATAAGATTGCGGCGGCGGCTAATTACCCCTACAAGGCTTAATGACGCTCGTCGTCTCTCATGGTTGTACATGGTGCGCAGTGCGTTAT
This sequence comes from Trichoderma guizhouense, assembly GCA_002022785.1. NCBI lineage: Eukaryota > Fungi > Ascomycota > Sordariomycetes > Hypocreales > Hypocreaceae > Trichoderma > Trichoderma guizhouense. Next base: position 2,046,022 of record LVVK01000017.1, read on the forward strand.
GAAAGGTATTAGAGATAATATAGTATCTACGCTCTGCGATTACATACGATAAACCATTATCTGAGCTAAAATTATCGTCATTCAAAAGAGATTATGCTATTTGCGCCTTTTGGTTTGGGTACGTTGGCGCCCGCTTGCACATGAAACTCAGCTGGAGAGCTGAAAACATGGGCCGAGGTGAGGCGGAGGCGCAGGCAACTAGCACGAAGCTGCCTCACGATCTGCCTCATTTAGGCGGTTGTTGACTTAGAGATCCCATCACATTGTTGATTTTGTTGGGGAACCATTCTAATATATATTTATTAAACAATTCTACGTTCACATGCTCATTTTGAAGATACCCCACTGCCAAATTCAACGTCATCTATAATCACAAGCATCAAACCATCTATTCAGACTTATTGATCCAAACACACTGTTCACGAAAAAGTCTTATAAAACGATTAGCATTATGGAATCCGCTAATACAGACAAACCTAACATCTCTGGCGACAATAAACTACTTGAAGACAGCGATGTGCCAGTTGATAGTAACGACGAACCAGCTGAAAGTAGCCACCTAGCAGCTGAGAGAAGCGACGCAAACGACCAAGAGATTGTTGCAAATTTCTTCCATTATATCGCCGAAAAACAAGTCGACGTGGTATCAAACATCATTGCCAATGGATTCGTCTCTCCGGATACACCAAATGATCGAGGCGAAACGCCCCTCATAACAGCCGTCAGCAACAATGACGCCGCCATGGTACGCCTTTTGGTCTCGCTTGGAGCAACAATCGATGGATACGGCTCCTACTCTCATGTCGAAGAAGACCATTGGACAAAAGTTCAGCGAACTCCTCTCCAAGTTGCAGCCACTGAAGGCAAGCTTGGCATTGTCAGGATACTGCGCGAGCTTGGTGCCGACGACTCGCTCATCGCTCCAGACGGTGCAATGGCTCTTCGATTAGCTGCTGAAAATGGCCATCGAGAAGTGGTTGATCTTCTCCCAACTCGACGCGGCGGTGCTTGGAAGAGATGGAAGGTGACGCATGAGAAACAGATGCGTCGCCTTCGTGGTATCTTGGAGAAGATTGGATCGGTCTTCAAGTTTCTCTTCTGGACTGTCCCCAAGTTTCTTCTCTGGACAGTTCCTAAGCACATCATTACGACTGTGCCCAAGGCTATTTTTGTGACAATGCCAAAGGAAATTTGGCAGCGTAGGCACAAAGTTGCGCCTTGGTGCAAGCGGCAAATTACCAAGTTTCCCAGCCGCGTGAAGAAAGCGGCCAAACTTGCCGGTGAGGGGATGAAAGGCGCAGGGAAAGCCATCCAAAAGGTACCAGGAAAGATATGGCAGATCCTAAAGCGCATTCCTGGAGCTTTATGGACCATAATATCATGGATTGGCGAAGGGCTTGGCAAGGTTGGCACCGCAGCTTTTAATATCCTGAAGCGAGTAGCTTCATTGATCCATACGACGATTCAAGCTGTGGTGGGATTCTTTCGGGCCATCACGCTGCAGGATATTGCCAATGGTTTCCGGGCCATTCTCCGAGCGATATTCATCGATTTTCCAAAAGCTGCTGCATACTTTGCCACGACTTTTGGAAAGACGAGTCTTAAAGTGTTGGGGTATGTGCTGGGCTCCTTTGGAAAGGCAATTTTCTATGCCTTTGCTCTGGTATTCCTCCTTCTTCGCTGGCTTCCTACAAAGATTTGGCAGATGCTCGTGGCCTGTGGAGTTTCGATCGGGAAGGGGGTAGAGGAGTTGTTGGTATGGATTAATCCAAAGAGGATGTAATACAAAGAGAAGAGGTGTAATTGTCCCTTCTAATGGCATGTATGGGGTTATTTGTTTCTTGGCAAGGGGTTGTGGCGTTTTGATGCTTTCTTTCCGCAGATACCTATGTACATTAGAAGAGAGGATGCAGCTTAGCTCAGTATTGTAGCCATTTCACCGCCATGATTCTTCCTGCATTATTAAGTTTTGAACAATTTAAGATCGACAACTACGAGAGAAAATTTACAGGCTTCTGATAAGTGGAATGAATGTTACTTGATGGCGACATAGAAACAGGGCAACGTCTCCAACTTCAGCTCGCTCAGCAACGGCTTTGCACGGCTACGAGCGGGATTCTCATTGCAACCCAGGTCAATTATTCCAGCAATGATTGTCCAAATAATCTGTCAGATCGTTACAAATCCATTTAAAATTGCTTGGTTGGTAATATTAGTGTGCTGGGGGATGGGATGCACCCTCCGATCTCGTTCGTGTTCGATATCTAGAGGACAAGGCCTTCTAAGCTGGCCCACTGCAGACGAATCTTACTTCAACATCTACGCAAGAAAGATTTATGAGCCGATATCATTGTGATGATGATTAATTTCTTTTAAATCAGTTATTCAGTGGTATTATACTCGAGTTCATTCGTGATCTACGTAGGCGATGCGTAACTGAGGAAGTGAACATTGAAGTCGCTGATGGAATCAACATGCATATCCGGATCCCAATCGGAGATCAATACACCGAATCATTGGTTGGCCTGCTCCATAGATTAAGATCCCTCCCCTTAGTGTCCTGAGTTTCGGACTTTGACCGGGAATGCCTGTTTATTTCCTATTCGCCGACTGCTAATGGTCTCCTCCTTTGTTGGACAGAGTATATATCCCATACGGTGGCTGATGGAATACATTGATACAATTCTTCTTCCCCTCTTTTGCGTTTTCGCTGAAGATTTTGGAATTTGGAGCGGTATTTGAGACTCCTTGATTTATCATCTTTGAACGGGAATAAGCATTGTACTCCAGATAGTCGCAAATTTCGCCGAGTAACAGTCGGGAATTGACCGACAAGATTAAACACCAAGCGCCATGGTCGGCGATTCCTCGTCGGGTTCTTTGACCGCTTCAGAGCCACAGCAATGGCAAGATCCATCCAAAAAAGAAACTCTAGAAAGCGAGGTTTTCGAAAAGGCAAACGAAAATGAAGCGGCAAGTGAAAAAGATGCCAAACCATTCCAACTTCTCTCCCGTTACTAACAGACGCCCGTCAACTAGAATGATGTCGATATCGAAGAAGCAGATAACAGCTCAACGCGATCTGGCCTGTTCAGGAGGTTATCATCAGCGCGCAAGAGGAAGCTGGAAACAGATTCTGCGCCGGTAATAATCCCTGTCACAGACCTTGAAAAGGGCATTGTCGGATGGGACAGTCAGCACGACCCCGATATGCCACTCAACTTTTCTCGTAGCCGCAAGTGGTTCATCACAATCCTGCTATCTGCCATTACGTTTATGACGCCTTTTGCTTCGTCCATCCTTGCACCTTCGCTGGCGGCTTTGGAGAAAGATTATGGCGTGGACGATGTTACCTTGGGATCGATGCCCGTCAGCATATTTCTGCTGGGATATGCAATTGGACCTCTGTTTCTGTCGCCCTTGTCCGAGATTTACGGTCGAAATGTGGTACTTATAGCCGCATGCGCCTGGTTCTGCATCTGGCTCGTGGGCTGTGCGCTTGCTCCAACACTCAATACACTCATATTCTTCCGGTTCATGTCAGGTGTTGGCGGCTCAGGATGTCAAACCATTGGCGGTGGTATTATCGGCGACATGTTTCCTATAACTGAACGCGGAAAAGCAATGACTATCTGGATGCTGGGTCCCGTCGTCGGCCCTACCGTTGCGCCCGTCATTGGTGGTTTTGTGTCTGAGACCATCGGTTGGCGTTGGGTCAATTGGCTGTCCTTTATACCCGCTGCTATTGTGGTGGTAGCCATGATCTTCTTGAACCGTGAGACAAATCATCGAGTGTTGATTGAACGAAAGACAAAGAGGCTTCAAAAGGAGCTCAGCCAGCCCGAGCTGCGGAGTTGCTACACCGACCCCGATGCTCCCGTCCTAAGCAAGAGACAGATCTTGACGCTTGGACTGATTCGGCCACTGAAGATGCTTTTTCGTTCGCCAAACATCTTTGGGTTATCGCTGTATATTGCCTTTGCGTATGGATGCCTCTATCTCCTCTACAACACCATCCCAACCACATTCGAGGGCAGCTATGGCTGGACTCTGGGTATCACAGGCCTAGTATATCTCACGCTGCTTGTCGGGTATGGCATCGGTCTGCTGTCATTCGCTCTTCTCTCTGACAGCACAGTTATTCGTATGACTGCCGCCAACGACGGCGTTTACGAGCCCGAAATGCGTCTCCCGGATTGCATTTGGTTTGCCCTCATTCTGCCCACCACCTTTTTCTGGTACGGCTGGAGCGCTGACAAGGCCGTTCACTGGATTGTGCCCATCATTGGCATTGCGCCGTTTGGGATTGGTATTGTAGGAGTCTTGTTGCCCATCCAGACATACATTGTCGATGCATACCCGCAATATGCAGCGAGTGGCCTTGCTGGATTTGCCGTCTTGCGAAATACGATAGCTGCCTTCTTGCCCTTGGCTGGGCCTCAGCTGTATAAGAGCTTGGGGGTGGGCTGGGGAAACTCTTTGCTTGGGTTTATTGCGATAGTGTTGATTCCCATTCCGGTGCTGATATACAAGTATGGCAAATGGATGAGGCAACGGTTCCCCATCGAGCTGTGAGCGAATGTTGTTTTGATTGTGCGATTTGAGCGCCATGGAGTTTTAGTTATTAGCATTTAGCAGGTTAAATTCAGATCTATTGGGTAATTCACATAATAAATGATATAATAAGTTCATAGCCTGGCATAGTGTGAGTTGGTCTTCTAAAACGCGCGGGTGTACCTAGATGTGAAATAGAGCTGTTGCACCATTATAAAGTGTAGAGGCCAGATGAACTGTTTCGTCACTGTAATGATTGATTCTCTTAAAAAGATAAACAATGTAAATAAACGAAAGGAAAAAAACAGGAAAGAATAAAGATGAAAGAAAGAGATACAAGAAAGACATAGAATTGGTGAAGCTCTATGGGCAATCCTGGGCTGAAGTGCTACCCTGTAGCTCCCTGGCGAAATTAAACGCGCCTGCGCGTCCAGTCAGCTGCTTTACGCGCTTCATACCTCGACGACCTAATAAAGTCCCGATCTGGTACAGGTACCTGCGCTACAAGCTTCGCTGATAGACAGGTTAGTACCAGTACTAATCTGGCACGCCTAGCTACCAGCCCACCAGAGGTATCCATGCCATCTGCCACTAACAGCTCCCATTGGCACGAAACCAAGCATCGCCAAAACACCATCCAAATCCAAACATCATCGCCTCCAGCATCACCATCGCCAAAACACCAACTTCATCACCGCCTCCCGAATGCCCGCGCCTCCCCCGACATGCGCATCATCAAGCCCTCGTGGCTGAGCCACAGCGGCGAGCAGAAGGATTTCGAGGTCTACAGCTGCCACGTCTCGCCCGACGGCAAGCGAATCGCGACGGCGGGCGGCGACGGCCATGTGCGCATCTGGTCGACTGACGCCGTCTATCACGCCAACGATGGCGACTACAAGAAGCCTCGCCAGCTGTGCCACATGAGCCACCATCTGGGCACGATTCATTCCGTGCGCTTCTCGCCCAATGGCCGCTACCTGGCCAGCGGCGCCGACGACAAGCTCATCTGTGTGTACCATCTGGACAAGGGGCCGCCAGCACCGACATTTGGCACCAACGAGCCGCCGCCGGTCGAGAACTGGAAGACATACAAACGTCTGATTGGGCACGAGAACGATGTGCAGGATCTGGCCTGGTCCTACGACTCCTCGCTGCTCGTGTCTGTCGGGCTCGACTCCAAGGTCGTGGTCTGGTCGGGCCACACGTTTGAGAAGCTCAAGTCGATTCCCGCGCACCAGAGCCACGTCAAGGGCATCACTTTTGACCCGGCCAACAAATTCTTCGCCACTGCCAGCGACGACCGAACAATCAAAATCTTCCGCTTCACCCCGCCCGCGCCGAATGCGACCCAGCATGACATGATCAACAATTTTGTCCTCGACGCCACCATCAGCTCCCCGTTCAAGAGCTCACCCCTGACTACATACTTCCGACGGTGCTCTTGGTCTCCGGATGGAAATCACATTGCTGCCGCCAATGCAGTCAATGGCCCCGTTAGCTCCGTCGCCATCATCGAGCGCACGAGGTGGGATAGCGAGATCAACCTGATCGGACACGAGGCGCCAACCGAGGTGTGCATGTTCTCGCCTCGACTCTTTCATACTGTCAAGCCCGGCCAGAACGGCGCGGCCAATGGCCACGGTGGCCAGCTTGTCACCGTTATTGCGTCGGCTGGTCAGGACAAGACATTGAGTATCTGGAATACCAACACTTCCCGCCCTGTTGTCATATTGCAGGACATCGCGGGCAAGTCTATTTCTGATCTGGCGTGGACACCAGACGGCCAGACCCTGTTTGCATCTAGCTTGGACGGCAGCGTGGTTGTCGCCAAGTTTGATGAGGGCGAGCTGGGGTGGGTGGCTCAGCAGGAGGAGAATGCCAAGGCATTGCAGAAATACGGTGGTTCGAGGAAGGGTATGGGCATCGCTGAAGATGTGGATGGGTTGATGCTGGAAGAGCATGCCAAGGCCGGAGAGTCAAGGGCCGTGCAGTCGAGAATGGGTGCTCTCATGGGCGATTTCCAACCCGAGTCCGCAAAGGAGTCTACCCCAGCAAGCAAGGCTGAATCCTCTGCGTCGGTCCCGGAAAAGTCGACTGCTAATGGGGGTGCAGACTCGGACAAGGAAAAGGAGAAAGACAAGGACAAAGAGGCCAGTGAAAAGCCAGAAGAGGCTGCAGACAAGACGGCTGAACGGGTTCGTGAATTAAAGTCTCGGGTTACTGTCGGAAAGGATGGGAGGAAGCGTGTGGCTCCGCTCTTGGTCTCGTCGTCTGGCACAGGGCAGTCATCTCTACCCCAGAGCCAGCTTGTTGGATCAACGACGACGAAGAACACACAAAATGAGGCCCCACAGACGATACTGGATCTTTCAAAACCATTTGACGGATTGCCAAAGGGGGGGATTGTCGCCATGTTACTTGGAAACAAGCGCCGTGCTGCCACTACCGATCTCGATGAGGATGAGGAGCCTGCGGCTAAGCGGGTGACTGGTGGCCCAACAGCTGTTGTGACCAACGGAGCCGATGGTGTCGAGCACGCTGCCCTTGTTCCTGTCGAGCATGGCGTTATTCCCACTCCCGAATTTCTACGGCCAGCCGTGCTGAATCCATCCATTTCATACGCTCAAGTCCGCCTGGCTGTCCCCAAGATACGATCACATATCTTGCGGCCGCTTGAGCGAGGCGTGCTACAACCCGACGCCGCCTCACTAGAAGACGCATCCAAGCTTCCAGAAAACATCATCCTCGAGGCTAAAAACGATATTAACCCGCGTGATCCAGCCCATGTTCTTGTTACGCAGAGAGGAGTCTTAATATGGCAGGAATTCTTGCCACGAGCTGTCATCTTGGTAACTGCTAGCAAGTACTTCTGGGCTGTGGCCTGTGAAGATGGCTCGCTACACGTTTGGACTCGTGCCGGCAGACGCCTTCTGAATCCCATCATCTTGGAGTCACAGCCTGTCATCCTCGAATGCAGAGATTATTGGCTGATGACCATTACAGCAGTCGGATTGGTCCATGTCTGGGATCTCAAAACTCAGTCTTCTCCCCACCCTCCCGTGTCCGTTGGTCCCATACTGGATATTGCGACTGCATCATTAAATCAACATTCTGCTACCCCTGGGCCTGGTATCACGTCCGCCCACCTCAATTCTACTGGTCATATCATCGTGACCTTGACAAACGGCGATGGCTACTTCTATGCGCGAGACATGTACACGTGGCAGCGGCTGAGCGAGGCATGGTGGGCGGTGGGCTCTCAGTACTGGAACTCGAACGATTCATCCATCTCAGCCCTGCAATCTACCGCCGTTGGACCTAACTCGAAGGATGACAAGGACAAAAGCAGCCAAGCTGTCACCGTATCATCGGGCATCATTCCGTTCCTCGAGCGACACACAACCAACGAGTTTCTTCTTAAGGGGAGGGCTTACGCACTGCAGCGAATCATTAAGATGGTCATGCAAAAGTCTGAGGCCGAAGGCCTGGAGAGCAGCGTCAGCATTGCCCATCTGGAGAACCGCATCGCTGGCGCCTTGCAGCTAGGGGCAAGCGACGAGTTTAGATTATACCTGTTCATGTACGCCAAGCGTCTAGGTGCCGAGGGTGCCAGGGGCAAGGTCGAAGAGCTTCTCAACAGCTTGCTGGGCGGTGTACTTGAAGAGAAAGACTCGGAGAAGGCCGATGGCCGCGGCTGGTATAGCCGGGATGAGCAGCTCTGTGGATGGGATCGGAAAGAACTCTTAAAGGGAGTGGTTCTTATTCTTGGTATGTCAATCCTGGCTATCTTTTCCTTTTGGAATTCGAGCTAACGTAACAAACAGGCAAATATCGCGAGCTACAGCGCCTCACGGCCCAATACGCGAGATTGATAGACTTGAACTTGGATGATGGCTCGGCAGATGTTGATACCATGGATGTTGAGGCGTAGACTACCTAAGTAGGAATTGCACAGAAACAATATGTGTACACCTACCTGTATATTAAGACGGACTTGCTGTGTAATTGTAATAATGAATATTTTCATTAAAAGTGTCGATTCGATTAGCTCATGGATCGAGTAGCTGCAAGTTGAGTCTGTTATCGGCTAGTGTCTGCGGCTTCTACAAGTGAATTCCAGCTGTCATTAATAGTTCCACGCACAGGATGAATCTCTAATAAAGGTTTAAAATAAACTTAATCTATCGCCCGCATGAATACGTGTAGAGCACCGAGATGTAGGGCGTTAGATCGATCCGTGTAAGGGGAGAGAGAGTCGCAACATGCTTAACCTGAGCCTGCGACTCAAGGATATGAGAGCTGTTTATTAATTTGTCCCTCTCTAAACTCCGACCCTGGAGCATAATTCCACTTGTCCCTCAGTCATCATAACAAAGTGTCTCAGGACATACATACTGCAGTAGTCCAAACAGTTGCAACAAAAGACTGCGTCCGGTGAGAACCTTGTCCGCCGCCCTTGCGTATAGCAGGAAGAAGAAATGTTATCACCGCGAATGAACCAGGGTAAAAGCCGATCTGTATAAAATAAATTTCGTATCTTGTTGCCGAGGCTGAGCGAGAGCGACAAGCGTATCCCGTATCCCGCGGCAATGCGCGGCTAGATTATGCTTAAATGGTAGTTTTTTTTTTTTTACAAGCAGCAGCGGTCTTGGAAGGAAATGATTAAGCTGACGAACGGGGGGGGGGTTGGTGAGACGACGTTGAAAATGGAGGGATTCGGAGACTCCGCATCAAGTGCCAGTTTGAGTAGTTTGCGCGACGACGGAAATTAGACCCTTGCTTGCTGTCTTGAAGTAGACATAAGATGATGCTTCTTGGATATCAACATCGCTGATGATCATGATAGACATCACATGTAATTACTATACTCGAAAATCCACCATTTCCCGGAATTATGCCCTAGAAGCTTGTTATGGATATTGAGAGGTTTTTGAGATACAGGTCAATGTCAGCTTCGAAAATATCCTAGCTGGCGTGTTGTGCTCCTGACATATTCACTAATCAGGTAATCTAGTGAGGTTTGGTTGGCTGCTTCATGACCCCCTTTGTCTCCATCTTTGCATTTCTTTATTAGTAACCCGCGAGGCTGACTGCGTAGTTAGGTACCTAGGTATTAATAGATTGCTCGGGATAATTACCTGTTCACATGTGCTGATCATTCAGCTGTCACCGCTATTATTGCTATTGATCTGTCTTAACTTGAAGTTCAATCGCTGTTCTTCTCTCAAGTTTGAGTAGTAACCTAGCACAGACAAATCGAGCCACCTGCAGTACTATCTTGCCGCGTCGGATAGGACGATTTCCGATAGACAACCAAATCCTACAAACCTAGGAAAAATTTGTCTGAGAATATGCAATCGGCCTTGGTGGGATGCTTACTTTGACAGGGGTTGTGACAGCTAGTCGTTCCGAAATGCACGGATATGCTAACAGGAAATCGGCTTATCATTGGACAATCAACATGATCTGCTCCGTTGGGAGACTTGCAAAGCGGATAGGCGGAAAACCCGGTCGTTTCTAGTAACATATTAATAGAAATCGTCTAGGCGAATATAAGCTGATGGTCAGAGAAACTGGCACATTGTTCGTCCGACTAGACTGTATGGAGATGTAGTTCGACCTTGGCCCCATGCACAAATTGGGTTCCGATGCTGCCAAGAGGACTTGTAGAGGCTCTGAGGCCTAAACTGGGAGACTCCCATGTGGCAGCTGGAGTCCTAATAATGGATCTCCCTCTCTCACAGCCCTGCCTTTGTTTTCTCTTTCTTCTTATTTGAATAGTGATAGATATAAGCTGAAAGCCCGACCCCTGATACAGGCCTCTTTCACTTGCGTGTATACATAGGTTGACATGCCGCGAGGCTCGCTCTTCCATCATGGCTGACACGTACTACACATATTCGAGAACGGATCCCACAATGTCGATCGACGGAATTCAATGGCAGCCGGGCGTGTGGAAGAGAATCCCATGGAGGACGGTCGGCTCCGTCATAGGGTTCATGGTGACGTGCGGCATGATGGCCCTCGTCCTCGCCCTGTCTGAAGATAAAGAAACCAACCAGTGGCCGACGCACAACAAATACTTCACCGTTCCTGTTTTACTCTCTCTTATGGGCGCTATTGCTGTTCTGTTCCTGTCGGTGGCAAACTCGGAAGGATTCGCCATCTCGTGGTGGCTCAAGGCTCTCCGGGGGACGAAGATCAAGGAGCTTCACTATGACCTCGAGGTCAAAGGTAACCTGCTAGTCGGCATCTTCAGACCGACCCTATTCAACATGATTACCATTTCGTCCCTCGTCGCTCTTATCGTGAGCATCGCTGTCGGTGCTGTGCTGCAAAAGGCTTCGGATACCACAAGCAAGACGATTGGACCGTACCGGGACCAAATCGACATACCCGTACTCAATACAACTCTGCCGTCCAACTTTAGCGGCTGGGCAGGTGGTGGAACCCAAACCTCGTTGCTGATGCCGGCATTTGCGGGTGTGTTCAAGGAGTATTCGAACCATAGCATTATCACCATGCCATCTAGTTGTATCAACATGACTTGCGAGTTCCATATCGCTGCGCCGGGTTTTGATGTTGACTGCAAAGACAGCACATTCGACTACGACTTTAGCACCTTTGCGTCAGCTAGAGGTGACAAACTCACGACGTTTCGAACGAGTGTCGATTGGAATCCATCGCAGGATGTGAATGCCCTCAATCATATGAACCTCTCCGTCTTGTATAAGCCCGAACCCACGTGCAAAGGAAAGCTGACGCAACATAATTGCACTCTACGAGCCGCCGCCGTCGATTACACAGTTACTATTACAAATGGAAGTGCCACGCTTCAGCCGTGGAGTATCGATCAGAACACAACAATTAGTATCACCAAATTTACCGACTGGCAACAACTGGGTTCGGGCAGCGTTGGGGCTGGAGGATTCTTGACCATGTTTGGAGGCATCGCCTCCGTTTTGCAAGCCCAGTACAACTCGAACACGACGCTCGCGATCGGAGGCATGAGTGCTATACCGTATTTGGTGACTGCGTTTGGACAGGCAGCAAGCACATTTCTTTCATCGGAGATTGAAGACTACGGCAACTGTACCATGTCGTGGTCGGATCCCAGGGAAGACATGATCAACAACGTTCGCGAGCTCATGTTTCGCAGCGCCCTTGCCGCGATACACTTGCCCAACGCGGGGCCACTCCCGATCAAGCCAACAGATGCCCTCGTGTCGAGAGTCGGGATAGTTTACAGGGCACACTGGAACTTCTTTGGCATTGCGGTTGGATGCATGTTCTTCCAGCTGTTGCTTATCCTCTACCTTATCTGGGGCTGGCAGAAGCTCGGCCGAGAGGTTTCGCTGGATCCTTTTGAGATTGCAAAGGCCATGGGTGCGCCGCTTCTGAATCATGGATCTTCGAATAGTTCGGCGGATCAGATCTTGGATCTTCTGGGTAGTAGGAAGGTGAAGTATGGCGAGCTGGTTGATGGAGAGCCCAAGGTTTCGGGAGAGACTATGGTGCCCAAGAGTGGATATACCAGAGTGGACAGCAGTGACCCAGATATTAACATAGGTCCTCTTCAAGCTCAAAACACTGAGTTGAGCTTGACTACGAGGAAAACGCTGGGTCTTGCCGTGGTTGATCAAGTACAGGATGTTCGACTGGGGGTGCATTACTAAAGGAGTTTTGAAGGGGCGGAGATGAGGCCTATCTTTTGTTCATATATACCAACAGAGCGTTTTGTTTATTTATTTTCTTTTCATAGCTTAGAATTGTGTGTCATCTCATATTCTTGTTTCCTTTCCGGTAGCTCATGAGGTGAACCTGCAAGGTTGAACAAGGCATGCCGTGCTAACTTCAATGTTATTTACGTAGGGTATTCTTCTTTTGACCCCTCTTACCGCATTCGACACTTAGTCTGGTGTTTAATTACCTGTCTCAATATTTCTACCTGTAAAATTGAATGAAAACTCTATAGCTATGGGAATGGCGTCATGTGGACGGCAATCGCCTACTAGTTAGAGTTGTAAACAAGGTGAGCCCATGCTTTTTAAGATCCCTTCACCGCACTCGACGCAAGATCATCATATCCATATGCTCAAGTAGCGCTAATTGGGATATTTAGACAAAATGAAGAGAAATGGAAAGGAAAACAGGGGTTATATGTGAACTAAAGTGAGTAGGCCCGAAGAGGATGCCGAGTTGCCGAATATTAAGAACGCCCAAATATGGGGTCCCCGGATTCTACAGAAATTAATAGAGCCAAGGCCTCTACAATACGAAAATCTGGGGATCTAGAGATCTTGTCATGCGATTGAATGGCATTGGATAACTAATTGATCAATGGAGCCATACCAAGTAACGTATCGTCGTCGTGCCGATGGCCTCACCGTTTCCACTCTCGTGCATTTCCCCTGTTCGTACACGAATCCGCAGAGAACATAAAAGTCCAACTCGTCCTCTCTCGTAATGGAGTTTTTGATAGGATGTTATTAGCAAAAGATCTCCCCACCTAATCTAATATCCAGTGTACAACACGATGAAGCCTGTTTCGCTGAGCTTCGCCGCTCTCGCAGCGCTCCTATCTGGAGTAAGCGGCCTTGCTCATGTTTCCGCGCGCTCAGCACCTAATCCAAACTGTTTCCCATTCGGTAGCCAGGCGAGACTCAATCCAGACCTGCAGCCTCCCCACGTTTCCAGAGAAGAATGGTGGTGTCCGCAATCTGATTTTTATGGATTCCTCGGCTTCTCGTTCCCCTTTCAGTTTACCAATGAGGACTTTGAGGTTGCAAGCATTAGCTCTCACATGCAGCAGATGAAGCGCCAATTTGGCGCCACAATGATTCGCATGTACATTCCGGAGAGCTACACCACGCAGCTGTGGGAGAACGTGCTGGAGGCTGCTATTTTGAACAACATGGGAGTTGTGGTTCAAGTGGCATTCCCAATTAGTGGCAATGATGTAAGTATCTTCAATAACAATGAGTTGTACGCGTCTCTTCGGGTTCCGGCTAAACAGGGTCACAGCTCTCTTGGGAAAAAGTACTGGAAACGACACTCTTCGAAACTCTATCAAACAGCAAATATTCAAAAATTGCACCATACGTCATATATGCCGCCGAATATCTCAATGAGCCGGTTGGAGATTGCGACATGTGTGCAGCTGGTAGCACCGGTAATGCATCTGCGCCGGCCAGCCTGACGAATTTGACGATGGGGATGTCCAACTTCCGCAAAGAGATGAACAAGCATGGCATTCCAGCAGGAATTAGTGAAGATTGGGATAGACCAAATTTGATGAGCGGCGCACCTGGTTCTGATGGATTGGGTGTTGGATTGGGCGTGGTGGGAAAGGCGCTTGAGCCAGTGTTGGACTTTATTCACGCCCATGTCATGGCTTATTACCACAACATCCAGGTCGATGATGCTTGGACATATACCGCCAATCAGGTCTTGTGGTATAAGAAATATCTCCCCCAGTTTCCACTCATCATCTCAGAGGTAATTACAGGCATTGCTGTGGCGAAGTTATTGCAGAACGCTAATTGTATTTCGCTTTTACAGATGATGTGGGCTACAGGCTACAATGTTTTGCATGCTGGCGGCTACATCACCGGTTTTGCCGTTGCAGAAGTGAGCGTTGCTGACTATACCAAGTTTTGGAAGATGGTGGACGCAAATTGCGCATTTCTGAAGGAGCACAATACGGCATACTTTATTCATGCTTGGAGGCAGCAAGGCACCCTGAATATGCTCCAGAATGATGGAAGCGTTGTTATCCCGAATTGGAAGCCTAAGAAATGGTGCTAAATAGCTTGAATGATCCGAGGCTAAATGTAGCTACATACTGAGGCATATTAAAAGAGTACCAAAAACAGGAAGATGAAGAGTGCTCCACAGACATAAATAATTACAAAGTTTCTTCAATCAAAAGACATACCAAGAGAACAAGCACCGAAGAAAGACAAGTCTCTCGGATGGTGTTATTCATCAACACTATTGAGGAGAAGTACGATTCGAAGGAGGTAATTCGGTCAATTTGATCGAGATATAGAAAACAGAAGAACGTGGTATGTTGAATACCTGCTCAACAAAATCCAGTTGAGCCTTGGTTCATGTCACTCTCTCCTTCAACTGGCCACTCCAGGATGGAAATGAAACCCTTTAATATCCCAAAATGTGATCTATTTAAGAACACAGCCCCATGCTTTGTGCGAGAAACTTGATTCCGTCATTGTCAATTTCGGTTAGGGAGATACTTTCATCCAGAGCTCCCAAGGCACCCGAGCCTGTCAAGTGAAGTTTCAACCCAAGCTTGCAATTTGACCGATCAATTCGCGTCTGTAGATCAACGTAGAGTGAAACGATAAGAGGAACATTTACTTCCCAACGATGGGCATTCGTCCAGTCGTTCTTGAAGTAAATGTTGACTCCATACGTCTCATCGAGATGAATGGGGCTAGCATTTGCCTTGACGTGAGCGGGAAGCTCCAGGTGATCGGCCTTGTCTTTGGGTCTGAGATTGGCTCCTGGTATCTCGACTCGGACATCGACTATGCTAAAGTCGTGGAAAAAACAAAAGTCGAGTGGGATGGTAAATGTCTCAGTTGATGGCGTTATCTGGCAGTTGTCGGCCATCACCAGAGCAAAGGCTGGCAGTAAAGCCATTACCCCAATGGAAGTGAAGAGGCTGTTAAAATGCATGATTTCTATGAAATTGAGACGCTTTTGGAAGATGCTTTTAATAGTGTATAAGTTGTTAGTTTCTGTTACTGGATGAAAGAGATTTGGTCCAGTATATATACAATTCTGTTTGCAGAGGTTTGCTATTATGGCAGAATCGAAACTATTACTTAGGACGCGGAAACAAGACATCACTAACTGTTGTAAGTCAATGCATTCGACGTTGAAAATGCCACATACGTAACTCGTGGTCTTTTGTCTCAGCCAATGTCCCATATCCCTACCTGTAAAAGCGGCTGAGGGCGAACGCTCATTGGCTTACATAGTCTGCAATCGGAGATGCCTTGTCGATCAAATGTAACAGCGGCACATATTTTGAAGCTGAATGGTTACAACTAGGCCATTGTCTTGGAACAAATCAAGCTGCAGCCGTTAATGACTCTCTGGCAACAATGAGTGGCTGGCTGAGCAATACACAATGGCTGGCTGAGCTAGAACTTATGCCCATTCAATAAGTACCCTTACATG
The DNA here is from genome assembly GCA_002022785.1 of Trichoderma guizhouense. Lineage (NCBI taxonomy): Eukaryota > Fungi > Ascomycota > Sordariomycetes > Hypocreales > Hypocreaceae > Trichoderma > Trichoderma guizhouense. The sequence continues at coordinate 2,061,784 of LVVK01000017.1, forward strand.
AGCGGGCGAGACATTGAGGCACACTAAGATGCGTTGTAAGATAGGGCTCTCCGCGGGTCATTCAAGCAATACCGACTGTTAATATAGTACTGGAGGTCTTCCTTTTTATGCCAAATAGAAGCACACACCACATGGCTATGAGAAAGCACGCCACTGGTTGCCATTTTAAACAACATAAGAGTTGTGGTTCAACTAGCAGTATTGATTTGGGGACTACCCCTGTTATACTATGAGCCTTTTGTGACTGTCGCATCCAATAGAAGCATTATATATTTTGCTATTGTCAGTTGAGGCGTCGCGCCCCACGGTTTGTTATGCCGGGAGTGCCTTCAATCCGCCCAATCAATTTCTTTGCCTTCACTTTGCCCATCTTCAGCTCTTGTAGTGCGCCGCCGAGTCCTTCTAAGCCACCAAGTATTACTCTATGTGGATGCGGCTTAATCCAGCCGCCTCGTAACCCCTGTTCTAGCATTGCACACCAAGCCGTTCCGAAGCTCATGTAAGAAAGGTCGTCTGAATGAGCTCTATTTACCCTTGGTTCAACGATGTCGACGCTTTTGTCAACCATGGTGCGATCTTGGACAGGAAAAGTGACAGCGATTCGTGGTCGCTGTCCGGTAACCTGCTGTGGAGGGCCTGCCATTGCTCGAGATAGTACATTGTCATATGTGCCTGGGATTGAAACAGCGTCTAGAGCGTGGAATGAGCGTCCCTCAGGCACGTTGGATGCGGAAAGAATTGCCCTGAGAGCCGATGAGAGCAACCCATGAGACTCATACGTAGTGTAGTCCAAAAATGCATCTCCTTCGCTCTCTTGCAGGTATTCCTTGACGAAATCGCTGTTACGACTCCCAATGGCAATTATTGGGTGGATATGAGCAGCACTAGCCAGCTTGATGGCGAACGCTCCGACTGCAGTGGAAGCCCCGTATATGATGAAAGCAGTTCTTCGCCCGTTTGGTTGCTTATCCAAAAGTGTCGGTAACTCTAGATCGTAGAACAAAGCGAATGCCGCCGTAAGAAACGTCAAGGGCATCGTGGCCGCCTATACGTCTTGTTAAATCGGGGTTTTCATCGCGGTGGATTCCAACTGGAAGCAACACACCTCTTCGAAGGTTATTGAACGTGGAATACACAATGCTGTATGCACTGGTACCAAAGCGTATTCAGAAAAACTGCCACCGGGAGCCGTTATAACGTGGAAGCCAGCCACCCGGTCTCCCTTCTGAAACTCGATGACATCCTCTCCGACGGCCTCGACATAACCAGCGACATCGTCACCTGAGTTCATAGATAGGTTTTGCCATGCTGGGATTTTCCAGTCTTTTGGATTGGTTCCAAAGGCCACTACTTTGATAAGAATTTGCTTGCGTGCCGGGATTGGTATAGGCACTTCTTGGATGGTAACCGTGGTGTCGGGGTGAACAATGGCTTCCTTCATTTTATAAACAAATATACCTGTAAATCTTGGGTAAACTTACTCTTACAAGGTTTTGAGGCGTATCAACTTCAGGAGATGTCATCCGTTTGGGTTCTGACACTAAAGTTAGATCAAAAGCCGGAAGCTTCATACGCCATATATGGCCGGGTAACCGTTCTTTAATCTCTATTGCAGAACGGACATTATGACAAATCCGGCTGAATGATCGAACGCTTCATGAAGGGCAGCGCTCTGGTTGTATCTAAAGCTTGCGGCATATTCAGGGTTGCGGATTACACCATTTGGTTGCGGCCCCCTTTGCGGCACAGGTCTTGACGGGCCGACGATTTGGTTCGGTCCGCAACGAGCCTCTCAGGGACAAATTACATACATTCTCCCGTTACAAATTAATATGATCCGATAATACGATTAGAAGACAACGGTGCTTATCTTCGTGTGTAAATGGGGACAAGGGCTCTCCTAGGCAGCTCTCCGACGGTTACCCGAGAAACCCATCTCGTTTGGGTACTTCCTAACATTATATTTTCTGGTAGCTAACTACGATCCAACTTGTAAAGTACTTTGTAGAATTTGACTCGTTGACCGGCTACGACGAGGCTCCCTGTTGGGCGAGAACGCCGCCATCCACGACAACCACGGTGCCGTTAGTATAAGCCCCAGCTCGGGATGCTAAGAAGAGAGTAACTCCAGCCATGTCCTTGCCATCACCTGGCCTCGCCGCTCCGGTCCGCTGATTATTCTGAACGTCCACAGATCCCGGGGCTTGGAGGTTTCCGATAAGTTCATCGGCCATGTCGCTTGGGAAGTCTAGGACTTCGTTAGCGTTTCACCGAGCTGGTTGGTGGCACATTGGGAGATACTCACACCCAGGCATAATACAATTCGCCCTTAAGTTAATATTAGTAGTTCACTTTTTGCTAGAAAATTCATCATTGCTTACCGCATATTCCATCGAGAGAGCAAATGAGATAGCTGTTTTGTTGCACTCAGCGCAGCTGCTTTGGATTGGGCGTACGCATAAATCCCTGGCGGCGAATTCATCAATGATCCAATGGCGTTCACAGAGATGATACTGGAAGTCTGTTCCACGTTGCCCTTCTTATTCCCCGCCTCAAGCAAAGTCACAAATGTCAGACTAGTGTACCACATCGCCACAGAATTGACTGAGAATGTTTGTACGAACTGTTCCGATTCCACAGACATGTTCGCGCGCACCCATTCCTGTGCAGTCGTATCCGGTGCCACAAGGCTAGACATTGGCCCCAGGATGCCAGAGTTGCATATGAGGAGATTGAGATACCCAGAATCATTTTCAACAAACGTAGCAGCATCTGACAAGCTTTTCTTCGACGTGATGTCACACTGAATTGGAATCACTTTGGGACCTAAAGACTTGGCAGCTTTTTCCAAGACTTCCAGCCGCCTGCCCGCGATGTAAACTTTTGCTGCCCCATTATAAATCAGGGCTTGGGTCATCATAAGACCGATTCCTGGTATTCCGAACGTCAGAGGGTATTCTTTTTCGAGGGTTGCCGATCGCCGTGCTCTTTGGCATACCGCTACCTCCACCCGTGATCAGAGCCACGAGGCCATTAACGTTGAATAAAGAGCTCGCGCTGATGTCCATGTTGACTTATGAAGGAGACGTATAACCCCACATTAGAAACACAAGTTGTCCAGGTCAAAGATTGTGGGATTGTTGAAATATATGATCAATTGGTCTACCCTGCGACTATTACCCTGTCTCGTAGGTTCCCTTTTTATAATCTGTAGCCGGACTGACCTCTTCACATATGGGCATTGATGATTCTTAGGTTGGTGCTCCTATTTCCAACGGGAATAATCCTCATAACGGCACCCCGACATTCTAATTGCATGGCCGCTACGAGGGTTATATACTACACGCTGATAAATGCTTATAAATGTCTCCGTTGAATGCAACACATTTTACAAATATTTCACTTTGGGCTTCACTGCATGTCACAAATATTGTGATACCCGCTCAGTTATGTAGTATTCAGACTGCACCTTGAATACTTGAAGAGGTCCGTGGAACTGAAACCCATCAATGACGGCTTTAGACTGTAGAAAGGCGCGGCACCAAACGGCATGCTTCCCCTCACATGAAGATTTCAGAATGACGTACCGAAATGTTTCTCCTTTTGATCTTTACTTGCAGCATTTGAGATCAGACTCGGGCACTTGAAGATAGGCCCGATGCCACTGAGTCTGGTAATCTGATGAGACGTGCAAGTACACGGGTTAGAAATAGGAGGAGCCCATTCATCTAGATATTTACGTCAGAATTGTGACAGTTCATGACGCAACATGGAGCGATGCCATGAGAAGAATTATATGACGGCATTCGTTTCCAGTCCTATGAATCATATGGAGATTGTTGATGAGTAGTTTTGTGTCTGACTTCTCAAAAGAGAATAATAACCGGAAGCAATTATCGTCCGAGTAAATCGCCACGCATGCTCGAAAGGTGATGGATGATTCATAACCTGGCACGACCAGTCGGTAGGGATCATTACCTAGCTTTTACGGGTCATTTCATCTTCTATTCCGCTACCAGCGGCATGCTCATGGAACCGCTGGTTGAAGTGGAGTCTTTCTATCAACTTGGTGGACACGACTATCAACTATAAGCTAAGGCGGCTCGACTAAGAGCTGGCGCTTCCTTCATTCGCGTGATGCTTGTCTAAAAGACTCTAGCCGTCAATGTCAATAGGAGCTCAAGATTGTTACGGAGTCTACGGACATAATATTTGCTTCACTCGTGAATATCGGAGATAAATTCTCACAATCCGGTGCCTTGCAGACGTTACTCTATTCACTAATCATACAACTCAGTGTCCCTCAGTTACCATGTATTGTAAGTTGGAATTATTAAGGCATTGGGAGAATTCACCCGTCTCCGAATCATCTTATAAATCATTTCAATAATTATACAGAGATGTATCCATTCTGCTAAATTTGACGGGGCCCTCTGCATATTGAGAGTGATATAAAGAACGGCTTCACTTTCTACACATCCAGATACCCAACGACAGTTAACCAGACCAATCATCAAGAATAAGGATCAAATCACATCAAAACTTCACTTTCAAAATGGTTACCAAAGGAGATCAAACTATCCTGGTTACTGGAGCCAACAGCTTCATTGCAGGACATATCATTGCCCAAGCTCTAGCCAAGGGCTACAAAGTCTCCGGCACGGTCAGATCTGAAGAAGCCGCCAACAAGGTCCGCAAGACCTTTGACAAGTACCAATCTCAACTATATATCAGCATCGTTGCCGATATTGAAAAGCCGGAGCTGTATGAATCGGCTTTTGCGTCTTCCTCAACTCCAATCACTGCAGTTATCCATACTGCTTCCCCTTTCACGTTCGCCGTAAAGGATAACGTGAAAGATCTTCTTAACCCAGCCATTGAGGGATCCACTGCTATACTCAAGGCTGTGAAGAAATACGGCGGTAGTGTGCGTCATGTGGTGTCGACTTCATCCTTTGCCGGCGTGGCAGATTTGACGCAAGGCCTCCGACCCGGTTACACCTATACGGACAAGGACTGGGCCCCGTTCACCTACGAATTTGCCAAGGATGCGGAGATTGTGCCAGCATATGGCGCATCCAAGGCACTTGCAGAAAAGGCTATGTGGGAATTTGTCGAAAAGGAGAAGGTGGCGTTTACATTGACGACCATCAACCCTCCTTGGGTCTTTGGACCGCATCATGGCGGCCCGCCACCTCTGGCTAACCTGAACGTATCGACGGGTATGCTGTGGCGCCTGGTTGACAGCCCTGAAGTGCCTCCGCCCGACTTTCTCAGCTGTGCGGATGTGCGAGATGTTGCGGCCGCGCACATAGCTGCCATTGAGAAGGCGGATGCCGCCGGCAAACGCTATCTGATCGGAAACAAGTTTACCTATCAAGACGCGGTTGACATAGCTAGAGAGACGATCCCTTCTCTACAAGATCGATTGCCAAAGGGAACGCCGGGTGCTGGCAAGGGGTTGGAATCGTACACCCTTGACAAGACTCAAGTTGAGGGACTGCTGGGTCGTGCCCTTACTCCGGTGGCAACTACGATCACAGACACGCTCACCCAGCTCCTGGAGGCGAAATAGATGTAGCTTGAATTCATGGGCTCATTAAAATGAGGCTTTCAAGTTCATAGAATTCTAGATTCATACAGATACAGTTTGAATATAACACAGTGCGTTGATAATATTAAGATTTCGTATATGATGTGGTGAATCCAGACTTGTCCCGTGTTAGACGTCACCATTGATTGCTAGATTACTCTGTACGCTACTCTTTCTCGCCTTGGGTTGTCCTGTTGCAAGAACCTCATTGCAATCACACTACATATTAACTTACAATCTAATAATGCACCCATACTCTTTAAATCCGCACCGTTGATAATTGTTTCCGTCCACAAACTACGGAGAACTAGCTAAGAAAAAGGCAGTTCTGTACCCTAGCTGCGGCCCGCAACGCAACTGCGGCCCGCAATGAAACATCCGCCATCCGATCCGCATCCATCCTCAACAATACCACTACTTCTATCTGCGGCATTGACACTTCCGCTCTCCTTTGTGTCCTCGCAACCTCTGATTCATCAGTAATAGCGATCCAAAAACAAATGGCCAATCGAGTGGACAAAGCTTGTCTCCCTTGTCGGCAATGCAAAAGACGCTGCGATGGCGTTGCTCCTCGCTGTGCACTTTGTATCAAGAAGGGCATCGACTGCACCTATCCTTCAACACTGCCGAGATCATCGGGCCCGCACCGCCCCGGCCGCAGGATCAAGCGTGCGGAAGCGTTGCCATCCGCTGGATCAGACCGTGACATCCCTCAGAGTTCCCAGCATGCCGACGCGGACAACCGCAGTCGACATCTAACCACCGCATTCGAAGCTGCAGCGATATACTACATCGCTCCGGATGTGTTCAGTGAAGCCCACCTCGACCTCCTGCGGCTTGAGATGCCCGTCCCGCTGGATATCGCCAAGCATATTAGCCATGCGACAATCATTCGGAGCGTCACGACGGAATTCTTTCGCTCCATACACACCTGGTTCCCCATCGTGTACAAGAAGGCGTTCTTGACGCAAATATTCAATCCTCTAGCAAAACATCGGGCAGAGCTGAGTCTCCTTGCATTATGCATGAAACTAGTCTGTGAGCCCTATTCAGGAGCTAATACTGCATTATACCATGCTGTAAGACAGTTCCTTCTCGAGGTCATGGCATCTGGAATATTGTCGATCCATGTGTTACAGGCGGGAATCCTAATGGTGGTATACGAGATGGGGCAAGCCATTTATCCCTCTGCATACTTTACCCTTGGCCAGTGCGTACAATACAGCAGCATCCTTGGTATTGACAAGTTTGACTTGGGCTTGACCGGCGAGGATGCCCAGCACGGGTCTTGGGAAGAGATTGAGGAGCGAAGACGAGGATGGTGGGCAGTCGTAATCTTGGATCGGTAAGAAGTCATGTCTGGAAAATTTGCATCTCCCTATATCACGGTGTAAATTGCTGTGCTGATGTTTTTGGTTACATCCCTTAGTATCATCAGCATTCATAATCCCTTGAGACGCCTCTTGACGGACGATCCAACCTTTGAGACGTATCTACCAGTAGACGATCATGCATGGGAAGATGGGGTCCGTACAAGGGAGCATCTGTGATTTCTGTCCTGTTGTTCAATGCTAACATATATCGCAAAAAGATATCTGGACCATCGTCCGCCGTGAGTATATCCACTTCTTTTTCTCTGAAAACAGGGCTCTTTTCACGACTGGCACAATCTACATATCTTCTTGGTGAGGCTCTCAAAGTCATCAAAACGCAAAACGATATAGAGGGTTCTGCTGCCGGGGTCGAGGAAGTGGCTCAGCTGCGCCGGACGGTCCTTGCTCTGATTCACTTGTCTGATAGCGAGTCCAAACTTCGGGGATTACAATTTTGCCCGCAAGTTTCGGTATGCATAAGGTAAACCGGTCACCTGCCATTTGAGATACGACAGACAATAACGAGACGGCAGTACTATATTGATCCTGGAGGAACATAGTTGGCGGCATCCAGGTCCTACCCAATCCCCCGAACAAACTAAAGTCCTCAGTGCGGAGTCTCGCTGTGTCTTAGATCGACTTGCTGCCATGGGGCCGTCATTCCGTGACAACTGCCTCAGATCAAAGCCACTGCGAATTCCGCTCTTCGTGACGCAAGTGATTTACCAAATTGGGTGCTTCAATATTCAGGCAGAACAGTCCGGTCTTTCTGATACATTAATGGCAGCGCGATTGGAAGTTATCATGGACGTCCTTCAACTCTTGCGTAGGACCTGGCGTCTAGCGGGCAAGTTTGAGATCCTCGCCACCAAAGACGATTTTGCTAACGGATGAAGCCAGATATTTATGCACGTCTGCTGCAATCTAAGCAAGCTTTGGCGGCGTCCGAGGCGTTTGGGCGAGCCGAGTAAGGTTCAGGCTTCCCCTATAACGATTGATTACAATAGACAGTCCACACGAAACAATGGGGAAAAGACAATCCGGAGGGTATGGCACATGGTGGTCAAATTGGCTGCTGGCCGGCTGAATGCTCCTCAACGCGCGCCTACCCACAAGTCATCAAAGCTAGATTAATAATACCAATGGAAAGAAATTAAGCCACTGGCGGGCCGCACATCAATGTTGATATTGCGGGCCGCAAGACGTTCAAAGGTCCCGAGGGTCGGTTGAAGAGAGCCGACAGTGTAAGCTTCCAATAGATGTCCCGCTACATACCGTATAGATTTTGCATATCACCTACCATGAGTCTTTGCTGCTCACTACTCATTGTATCTTGAATATCCTTGCTATACTACGTACATGTATATGGGTACTTTGGAACATATGTCGCGATTTAAGCATAATATGACATTGACATGACTATACAGATATGTAGGTACTATATCATTTACCATACAACTTGACCACTTCATCCGGAACATGTAATTCGAAATCCACACTGGTCAAATTTTCGCTCCTCTTGATAAATTCTCCAACGAGTCCTGCCTGTTCCGGCTCAGCCAACAACCGGTTCCACTCAACAGCCTCGGAAGCCATCAGCTCGGCACTTGGCTGAATCAGTGTAGTGACCGTCTTCTTGATACTGGCTAACCCATTAAGTGGAAAGAGGGCAATGCGTTTGGCCAGCTTCATGACATACTCGTGCATCTCTTCTGACGTTTCAAACGCCTTGTTAACGTAGCCGTAGCGTTCCGCAGTCTCCGCGTCTATATCCTCTCCAGAAAGGAGAAACTCCATGGCGCGGCCTCGCCCGATATGTAGGGGCATCCATGCAGCCCCGCCAGACCCAGGGTGTAAGCCGAGAGTTCCTTCAAAGTTGCTGAACCGGGCTCCCTTAGACGCAAAACGCATATCGCAGGCCACGAGGAACTCGTTTCCAGCGCCGCGAGCGGGGCCATCGATCATTGCGATGACTGGCTGTGGGAGGTTACTCATGGCTTGAAAGACTCTCCCATTGAAGGCTGCAGCATCTATTGCCGTAGGATCCGGTTCACCTTTGGGATCTTCAGGTTAGCTTTCTGAGATTCTATATGTAGAAGGCGGTAGGAACTTGCCTGGCACGGGTATGACATCAAAATGAGCAATGAAGAATTTTGGGTTACCGCTCTTGAAGATGACAACTTTGGTGGAGGTGTCATTCTGCAGAGAAGTAATCAAAATGTTCAACTCTACAGCAGTCTGCTGGCGGAACAAGTTGACTTTGCTCCTGGTGTTGTTGATAGTGACGATGAGAACACTACCATCCTTGACCAGATTAAGGGTCTCGTAAGTCTCCGCCATTACTAGTAAGAGAATAGTTCTATTATGCAGAAGAAGGGGGAAAACTTTGAGAAGATTTGTTGATCTATGAAGTTATGGCTTATTTGTCTTTTGGTCGAGTTTATATACCGTCGTCTTTGCGCTGAACCCCGAATTCGGCCAAGCATTCGGTTAGATGCTACGCCGTTTTTCACGAGCTCCGTAACACAGGATATATCACTAACTGGAGAATACAGTCGGCTTTCGGATAGATTCAGAAGATTTCTGACAAATGCATCTGCTTCCATCGAGTCTGCCGTAGTTCACAGCTAGTAGACAACTGGGTCCAGCTCCGAGCAGCGGACGCACTTAGTATTGAATCCGGTGGGCTCATGATTATCACAGTTCGGCATCCCATAACACCTTCGGTGCTTAATGAACGATGCTGGGGAGAATGGAGAGCTTTTCATGGATGAACAAACATATGGAGCTGCTTAAAACACTCACCAGTCCATAGTAGTAGCTTCGTTGTGGCTTTAAATTACAGCTGGATACGTAATGTAAATGATAAGACTATGCGGCGGTATGTTTACACAGGCCAGGAACGGTTACGAGGAACACGCAAGTTTTAATGATCCATCTGTTCAGTACATAGTCCTCACATTGAACTATCATGTCCCTTTCAAACATTCCCATGCTATTCGCAATCTAATCTAGCCATTATGCCGAAAAGATCCTGCTAAAGTCCTGCTTTTGGTAGAACTGTTCCATCGTCTCCAACTTCGGAGGGTTCTTCAACTAAAATAAAAGTATCAGCACAAGTCATATAGTATCTTTGCGCAAGATGACTTACATCCTTAGGATGGATGACAGTAGGATCGTCTCTCGCTTCGTAGCCAAATTCTTCCCAATAAAGATAACCCTCATCAAGCTCAATTTTCAATTCCGCTGGGAGATGTTCGTTCGGAGCATCGACTGGTACTTCTACGATCTCGCTTTTTACTCCACTGGCCTTTTCGAATGCTTGTGCCATCTCTTGCAGAGTAGCCCACTCGCGGTATGCAATGAGATTTTTACCCGGAGCTTCGTCGACAATGAGCGCCTTGACAAAAGCGCCCGAATCTTCCTCGGGAGCCAGCCAAGGGGTCTTGAAATCACCTTTCATTGTGTTGAAGAACTGAGCAACCCCGTCTGCGTTCTATAAATTGGTCAGCTGTGTAGAAGTATATGTATAACCGGTAGCAAAAGCAACTTACCTTTCGTGGCATAAGATTTGGGTTATAAACGTAGCCGCTCAAGAAGAAACCTGGCTGGAAAAGACTCGTCTTCTTCCAAAGCTCTGGCTGCACCTCTTCAACGTATGCAGAGGCTTGGGCTTTGATATCAAAGTGGTACACATGAGTGTACTTTCCCTTTGACCACTTTGTTGCAGCAGAGAGCGTGGAGAGAATGAATCGTTCTAAGGTGGGCACCTTTGCGGCGGCGTCGATGGCTGCTTTCAGCTGCTGCAGCTCATGCTCGCCTGCAAAGAGGTTGAGCGGCTTTCCGCCGGTATCAACCCCTTGCTGAGCAAATGAACCATACAGGCCCCAGAAGTCACTGACAACGAAGATTGCATTGGCGTCCTTGAAGGCCGCAGGTAAGCTAGAAGGGTCGTCCATGTCGGCTTTCACCACTTCCACGCCGCGAGCTGCGAGCGCTGTCGCCTTGGCGCTGGAAGGGTTCCGTGTAAATGCTCTGATCGTCCATGAAGGATCCCCGTGAAACGCGTTGACTACGGAGCCGCCTTGGTTTCCGGTTGCACCGATGACCACGATGAGCTTCTTACCAGTCATTTTGATTATTCAGTTGAGATTTTGTTTCGTTTGGTTAAGACGAGTGTTGGTGGTTGCAATTCTTATACTGTAGATGGTGATGCAAACGTAGAGATATTTCACCTTGAGAAGGGGGGCCGCGAAACTATTATACCCATCGTCATCTTCTGAAGCTCATTTGTCATGCCATGATGGTGTGATTATAATACAAAAGTAAAAGTGAGTAGAACCGACATGCCGGCGTAATGTAACATCGCAGCCTGCGGGTTGAAGGCCGGATGCGGGCCGCAATTCCACGATTCGAGACAACGACCCGCAACACCTCCCTAACCCGCACTCTCCAATTTCATATTTTGCTTGAATCTGTCATAGTTTTAGGTATATAAAAGCTGGAAGAAAGGCAATGATGTTGCAAAGATTCCAAATACACAAAAACTCTCTCAATGGCATCAACTGTCCGACATATTGCCCTGGCTTCTAGTGGCACTTGCTATGCTCTCTTCATTGTCGTGAGTCATCTCTATTTCTATTCTGTAGTTCAATGTGGCTCATTCTTAATATTATTAAGCGGTGATATAGAGCATTATAACGCTACATTTGTCAGTTTCAGTGGTTGATTAGCAAGCAGATACTTGTTTGTACTCAGTAGTAGCTTTGATCAGTGCATAATCTGTGCTGTGTATTATCCTATAGAGATGGGAAGGAGACAGGAGGGAGACACCTTTTCCCCTTGTAGTTATAGTCATCGTCCAATCTTGGCTCTGTGTTACCTCAAGAATTAGGCAAATGTATCTCAAATGTGTACGATAGTTTCAAACGTATGTCATGAGGTGAAAATTACGTCATGAGTTTCCTTGCATCAGCGAGTTTCGCGGCCGCTTCTGCTCTTCGCTCCATCAAGCCGCAACAGACTTGACAGACTTGAATAGTATCACATACACAGAGCGCATTGATATCAGCGATCTCAGGCATTTCAAAGTTGCATGGAGCGAACAATGCCTACAGACTCAGCTTCCGGGTAGATACATGTAACCTCCAATAGCCCCATGCCAGCGGTGCGACTACACTACTCGACACTTTTTTCCTAATAAAAAATGATGTAGAAACAGAGTCATGTTAGACTGTAAAATCGAATATTCCTAGACAAAGCTGCTTGGTAGTATAACCTGCTATCGGCGAACGAAATGAGACTTTACACAGAAGGCTATGACGGGGACATGCATGTCAATGGCCTAGGCATCACATAGTTAAAGGCCGTGCCACCAAGCTCGAAGGATTCATGATAAAAGTTGCTAGCACGCTCCATCTCCCTGCGTTCGCCAGGCACCAAAGTCTTCCCCGCAACTCTCGATCAACAACGACAACATGTCTCATGCAGCGTTCGGCATCACGTATGAGGCAGTAGATAGTCAAGGCGACAATCATCGTATCCGACTGTTGACTTTGACGCCTAGCCAGGATCCCTCTGAGCCTATCCACATCAGCTTGTCCGTTGTCAAGCTCAGTGATGAACCATCCTTTGAAGCGCTGTCTTACTGCTGGGGAGACGCCACAGACAAGTTGCTCATCTTCTGTGATGGAGTGCCCTTCCCCGTCACCAAGAACTTGGAGTCTGCGCTGCGCCATCTGCGGCAGACGGAAGACGAGCGAACTTTGTGGATAGATGCAATCTGCATCAACCAGAACAACATTCCTGAACGAAACCATCAAGTCAGCATCATGAAAGACATATATCGAAAGGCTCGTCATGTTGTGGTCTGGCTAGGAAGTGCAGAGGAAGATAGTGACTTGGTTTTCCCACTATGCGAGCGCATGGTTGAGAAGAGACTAGATCTTCTGGAGTTTGACGAACTCACGCTCGGTAACGAAGACATTTACGGTCCCAATAAGAAGGAGTTGATTAAGAAGAGGCTTGCAGCAGCCCAAAGGCGCCGTGAACTGGCCGAAAGTACGACAGGCATCAGTGAAGCCAACGACGATGCCGCCATATCTGACACGATCGCAGAGTCTCCAGCAGCAACTGACAAGCAAGTGGACGCGACCGACGACACAGAAGAAGATGATGAGTCTGATGCTACTTCTGAAGAGATCACAGCTTTTTTCCGACTGCTATCGCGCCCTTGGTTCAGCCGCTGCTGGGTGCTCCAAGAAGCCTGTCTGGCCCAAGAAGCATCGGTGCAGTGCGGCAACAAGTCCATTGGCTGGCTCGAGTTCTACCTCGGGTTCACAATCTCCATCATCATGGGGGCGAAGGGACTTGAGGGAAGGCCCGATCGGATTTTCAGAAGCGGCCTGATCTTGATGATGCTGGTCAAAGCCAAGATGATGAATGCGGATTCGACACAGCAGGGCGTGAGTCTGCTTTGGCTCCTTCAAAAGGTGCTGCCACTCGCTGCGACGGATCCGCGAGACAAGGTATACGCCATCCTTGGCCTTGTCAAAGGTGGCACAGCCCAGGAATATGGCATAACGCCCGACTATACCTTGTCTGTGGAAGAATGCTACACGAAGGCTGCCATGGCAGTCATGTCCCAGATGAAGAATCTGGATGCTCTTGTTCTCGATCACGCAGCATCATCGCCTCTGAACCTGCCGTCCTGGGTCCCAGACTGGAGTTATTTGCCATCTCCTGCCCCTGTCATCCTTGACCTGAACTCAGAAGAGATGAAAGACTATGCGCCGCAAGCAGCGCCCGTCAGCGCCTCAAAGTCTCAACAGTGGATTCCGGTTCTCAAAGACGACGGCGCGACGCTTTGTCTATCGGGATATGACTTTGATCAGATCGTGGAGCTAGAGGATATCCTTACCGTCCCCCAAATGGACCACGTGGATCTTGCCAGCATGACCTCTTCAGTGGCAGATTTCAAGAATTTTTGGAAAGCGATCTTGTTGGGCCTCGGCACCTATTTCGATACACTGGTCAAGTGGGAACAGCTTGCAATGTCCAAAAAATACGCAGCTTATCCAACTGGCGAAACCCAGGAGATGGTGTTCGCCATAACAATGTGCACTGGCAACGTCGAGAGCCCCGAGCTTGCGGTAGAGAGGTTCAGGAAATGGCAAAAGGCTCTTCGGGGGCCTCGACTCATGTCTGGCTTCAAATACTTGGGCATGAAGGGTGGATTTTACAAGTCGCTTGTCGCAGCCGCGGGCATAGGCTCAGCTTTGAGCACCGCCGATGATAGAGTGTACGCAACGGGGACCGAAACCACACTATATCGCCGCTTGGCGAGGACTAAGAAGGGTTATCTGGCTGTTGTTCCGAGCCAGAGCAGTGTGGGGGATCAGATCAGCTTATATGAGGGCGGCAAGTTCCCCTTTGTCGTCCGGTCTAGAACAGGGCAGGGCCCAAAGCAATTGGTAGGGCCGTGTTATGTCCATGGAATCATGTATGGAGAGGCTTGGGATCAGTCGTTGTGTCAAGGCGTTGAAATTATTTAGACAAGCTTTCAGATGTCATTAAGCGCCATTACCCATCACAGTCAACGAGTCTGTATACAAGAGGGCCGAGGAACTGATATCTCATAAGATTAAGATGCATTTGAAGGAGAAATTCGAAGTAACACAGAACAGGACGTTTATTTTATATATTCTATAGGGAATAAAGGGCGCCCTTTCGCTCGCAGCTGTGCCAAGTATCAACTTTTAAGCGTGTTACTTCAAAACCTAGATGAGTATATCATGGACATCCGTCTTAAGAGATAGAGATACCCAGTCATAGCATGAAAGCGGAATCATTTCTAAAGGGGGGTATATATTGGTTAGAAAATAGAGGGGAGTCAGTTGTCCTATGGTAGCTATAGTACTATAAAATGCTTCTGTTTTTAAAATGCTAAAGTCGAGCTTCCCGGAATTTGACTCTTTGAGTTAACAAGACCGATCATGACCGAGGTTTCTTTTATAACTGAAGCATTTACATAGTTATTAATATTATATTCCAGCGACTTATAATATGATGGGCCTTGATACTATAAATGATAGCTGAGTAATGATAAGAATGTGGAACATATATCGGAAAACTACGTTATGTTATAATTTACTCAGCCGTAACGGCTAATAATTCTTATAGCTAATTAGTCGCACTATTATGATTGCTAGAATTAAGGTTATTTACCAAATGTTTTGCCTTATTTGGCGTAATGGTTCTTAGACTGTAATACAATATGAAGCTTTAAAAAAACATGGAAAATACCGATGTTGCAGGCGGCTGTGTAAAACAATGCGTGGTATATATTCCAATTTGGAAACTGACGTGTTCAACACCTTGTTAGCAAACATGTTTATTTCGAATTCACCATCACCATAACTTTCAATATTATGGTTAGCCCACTAAGCCGATATCGGGGTCTGCTTTACTCTTTGGAATTTGCAGCTTGTTATACACTCGCACCGTAAGTAACCATATAATCGAAACATTAACCTTCTTCGTTGGAAGTAGATCACAAACACGGTATTTAACGTCTATAGCTGTCAGTTGATTATTAGAGAGCAGCCATTGAAGTTTCGAATCGTTTGCCTCGCATTATTTTCTTCTAACAACACTAATATCCAAGCAGCTTGCAAGTAAAGATGAACAGCAGCCGCAACATCAATCTGCCCATCCACAAGAACAATAAGAGGATTATTCCATGTAAGGGCAGCATAACCACAATGGATTTTTGCATCATATTTGTCAGTTCCCTGTGCATTTTTTCCAATTTCAAAACCACTGTCTCCTTTATCAACACGTGGTAGAACCCTTCCGTCCATAGCTTGTCAAAAAACAACATCCATTGACACAAATCGTAGATCCTTTCTATCAAACCAGCCTCATCTTGTGTATTAGGCAAAAGATTGGTTAATTGAGTTACAGCTTCGCGTGATTGAAGTTGAGCTGCATTATTCATGCCTCGGAAACCCTCTACTTCAATTATATCTCTTATTGTTGGAGAGGAGAATTGGTCCGGCCGGGTTGCCTTTGTGGCTATTTCAGGTCTGTCCATAGTCCTATTATTCATAATTTTTTCCAGAAGACCATATGTTTGTATCAAATAATCTATATCTTTCAAAGTGTGTGGGCTTGTTATCCAGGGTTTAAGCGTGTTGTACCATTTTTGACTGGGGCGAGTTGCGATGGAATCAACAGGCATGAGTAGGTTCATGTCCTCTTGCTCTGTAAGGATCTAACCGTCAAATCATATGTCAGTGAGGAGATTCATATGATGTATATTCTTAGTTTGCGACGTAGATGCCGTAATTCCAGGTACGGGAAGTCTCACACTGAGCACACTGCGGAAGTTTATATCCACCAGCTGAATGTGCCTGTATCTGCTAATTTCATCATCGAAAGCTTTTGGGTCTTTAAGCTTTCGAGACTGCAACGACAGAGGTAGTAGGTGAGCCTCATCAATCACATGATTGCGTCTTTTGGCGATTATTGAAGTCAAGAAGTATGTAAACATTGCTTCTTCGATATTTTGAACCATTTCTATTCGACGGCAATTTAAGCCGCAGACATGACTGTGAACTGGTCAGACATATGCTTTTATTGATGCGAAAGAGGTTGAGTTGGTGTCTCATGTATGGCTAAAGCATTTAACTAATAAAATTGAGGAGACATACCATTGAATTTCGTCTAATACTGGTCTGAAGCCTGTGGAGTGGCATGATGGGCATTCCTTGCGGCAATCATTTCGTCTAGCAAAAACCATGCGCATCTGTAGCACTGAAAATGGCTGCCCGCATACTTTGGTTAATTGAACTGATGCACTTATTGAGCTTCAACACACCTTGATAACTGAGAGCCAAGGCTGAGACAAGTCTATTTGAACTTTGTTCTTCTGGTCCTCTAGGAGCCAATCTCCCTTGTCAATTTTCCGAGTTCCGATATCCATGAATCGATTCCTTAAGATGAAATGGAATGACTAGTCAAATCTCAGCTAGATGTCAAACATACAAATAGTCGAATAGAATCCCGAACCTCCTTTGACGAAATGGTCTCCAAATGGAATGGTAGATTGCACCCTCTGGCATCGATAACTAACACTGGAGTAAGTGGAACTTGTTTCATCAGCTGTGGCTGCTGTCCGAATGCGAAGTGAATAAAGTTTAATGCCTTCTCTCGATCACCCGGATTGAGAGCTTGAAGGAAGCTGGTCAATGTTTCATTTCCTGCAGACAGTTGCCCATCAGTTAACTCCCAGGATAGTATGGCCTTGAATCAATGAATTGGTAGTAAGAAAACTGACCGAGTCGAGCTCTTTGTTTCTCTGAGTAGGCCATGAGAAGAGCACTTGCTGTAGCTGCGGCTGTAGCCGCTGCAAAATCTTGCCATTCGCTGTGTTTATGGCTATCAGCATAGTCGCTCACGCCTTTGATGACGAGACATGGAATTTCATCCCAAATTCCAGCTGCTTCCATTTCAAATGCAATTGTTCCTTCTTTCTGGGCTATTATATCCCGATCCACTCCAGACTTCATGACTGTGTCACCGGAAGCAATGGAGCCGGTATGTATTGTCGGCATATGCACTGTATTCGATGTATTCGGATCCTCCTGGCTTTGGCTGTGTATCGACCTAGCTCTCGGTACTAGAAACTTGCTACTGCACCCGAGCTCGCTGCAAGAAGCAGTAAGGACTTCATCACAAACCGGAGACGTCATGTCATGGTACTCCTTGCATACGCAGCTAGGCGACTCATGGTGTTTATGTCGATAGTTTGGCTCAAAAAGCTTGTCTCTTGCCAACCCAGGATACACATATTTTGTTCCGCAACCACTCTTACTGGCATTCTCTTGCAGTTGGCTTAGTAACCTGGAGGTTGCTTGACGAAGCTTGTTCCGGCCTCTCATTGTCTCGGCCATGACCGTAAATCCCCGAAACTCATTGCTCTGCGCCTCCGTTGTTGTTTGTTTTCGGATGAATCGGTCAGGATATCTCTTGCCAAAATCGTACTGGACAATTGTCCTACTTATGATCACGTCTCCCAACATGATGTCGAATCCGTTCTGAGTTTGGGGAACACCACCACATATACCCACGAGAAGCGCCTGTCGCAGTCCTGTATAACTCAGTTTCATGCTGGCCACCGCAGATGCTGCACTGGTCTTCCCCATCCGTTGGAGAAGAGCCAATACAACATTCTGGTCCCCGATTCGACCAGTTGTGTATGTGTTGGCATCGCCGGGCGCGGTTCCATACGGATCTCCATCTTCGTCCCAGAATTCATCAAACACTAAGCATACCGCATCGTATTCTAGTGGTAGTGCGCAGATGATGGCAATCCTAAATTCTTCGCGGTTGATTGGTTTATGATGTCCAGGTAACTCTGTATGAACTTGATGACTCGTGCTGAAAGTTGACCACAAGTGATCTGAGCCGCAATGGAGCGATAGTCGTGCTGAAGTGCTTTGCATCGCATAGTTTTCGTAACGTTAAGATGGCTAGGCGCCCGACGCGTCCGTATTCACGCTGACACGAGAGTTTCAGAAACCTAGTATCGTAAAGATGCAAGATAGAACGCGTTGTCAAACTTGTTGTCCTGAAACTTTTTGGCAAACACGAAATCGGATATCACGCGCCACCAGATTTGAGTAGCAGGTATGTGAATAACCTTCATAATTTATTTTGCCGACGGTCAAGAAATTTTCAGTTCAGGCTGCTTCCCCGCGCAATGTCGCAAATATTGCATTTTATTGGCTGATTACATGCAGGAGATGCATTGGTGTTGGTGCGTGATCTCAAGCCTTGCTTGATAAGCCTCAGGTGTCTGCCAAAGGACCCCAGTTATCCAATTGATGCTGCTGTAGTTTTGGTTACGACATGTTCATGCTACTTCTGTACGATCCTGCGCATTTAATGTGCTGGATGCGATAATCGCGGCTCTTGGTGTTCTTATTGTCCAAATTTGAGGCAGTCACTAAACTGGCAGCCATGTTTGATGTTTACAGCGGCGGAAGGTTACAAGTAGAGGCACATACCAAAAATTTTTCTCGATATAGCCAAGCACAGGTTCGACAAGGCTGATGTATCTGCTAGCTCAAAAACTTACGACTGCATGTGCTTATCACAACCTTTCGCCGAGATGAATGGTCTGATAAAGGCTTTGGTATATCTCGCTCTCCTCTTCCCGCCCCCTGATTCATAATTCGGTTTCTTAATGTTTTTTTGCTTTTCTTGGCTAGATACATGTTGACGTTTTGATCGAAGCTTGCACTTAAATTGGGTAGATTTGGATAGAATGGTTGAACACATCAATCAATGGAGGTATAGTTGTCACGATACGCAGGTGTTTACCACGAAATATATATAACCTTAAGGAAATGCAGATCAAATCTACATCTAAATGCTTCGAACGGTCCAAGACAGTGGTACGTCCAGTAGACACAGTGATGTTCTCAAAGTATAAGGTAAGTTGTTTAGTGGACATGGTAGAGTTTATCAACAAGGTGGCTTGTCTCTCAAGCAACCGTTCGGGGATTTCCTCAGCATTCACAGGGGGTACACCATCGAAAGTATCAGCCAAGCCTTGGACATATATGTTGTTTACCTGGTTTCGAAGTCAATCATGTAAAAGTATAAGGCGTCTATTATAAAGTATAAGGCTTCCATTATATCTACTACTATAGGTATATAGATCCACGGGATTACCGTTCTCCGAAAATCCCAGATGCCCATCTTTCAACTTCTCCCAAACCAGCCATCTTTGAACAGCTACCCACTGTTTATTTACATCTACTTTACCCATTGTTGTCATTCGATATCATTTTACTCTCTATTTTAGTACAGGTACGGACTAGAATGAAGCATTCTACCTATGAGAACAATGAAAAAGTACTAATAATCTTCTTAGACAAGTCCTAAATCCCACTGTCCTGCACCGCAACGCTTGCAATCTATACTTGTCTATTCTATTCTCGATATCCAGTGAGTGCTTCTTATTTTATTATTTTATTACTAGTGTTTCTCTCCCGTCATAAACTTGTTCCGTACTAATGATGCCTATAGAATACATTTGACAATGTCTAACGATACTTCCATCTCGACCAAAGATGGTACCGAGGATCATCTTGATACCTCTTTTCCATTCATTCGACTCCCTCCCGAAATCAGAATCAAGATTCAAGAAGCCACTATTCGAGATTTCCAGAGAGGTGCCCACTTCTTTGCAGCTTCCATGGGCCCAAGAAGAAATGACCGCATTATCGGTCACTCTATTCTCGATATCGAAAATGTCTTTGGGTTGGATCTTACGGCACCCAAATCCCAAGCCAGCCCGAGCTCCGCTGAAGATTGGTTTGAGGGTAACCCATCGGCATATGTCAGAGATGTCGCTCTCTGGACAACGTGCTGGGAATCTCGTGACATCATAACTAAACGATATAAACGACTTGACAAACATATGAGTCTCACTTCAGGATCAAGAAGAACCAGCCAATTCGTTTCTTGCCAATTCACACGGGATACGGAAGATTGTCAGTTCAAGGTCTCACCAGCTCAAGACCTCTTTTGCATACAGCTGCACCAGGCTCGGAGCCCACGGTACCTAATACCCTTTTATAGGCTGCCAGGGAATTTAGGTGTAACAAAACTCACGAATACGGCGATAGAATACGATTCAAATTGGCTGAATTCATGGGAACCTGGTGGTGCCGTACCATACTTGGAGAACACCCCTCGAGGGTGTTTCATCCGGACTCTCTGGGCAGTGGCAGAAGGGAAGATGCTACGTGGCTGCCAATTTTGGATCATCGACCGTAACATTCAGAGGAGAGACAAGCCATGGGCCACGTTCATGCATTCCGAGGACGACACTGCTGATGAACTAGAGAAGCCAAAGCCATTGGTATTCCAGGGCCTTAACAAGCGGTATGTCGAGGTGCGAGGCTTGGAAGAATGCAATTGGGACGCCTCAAAACAAAACACGGTGTTTCATTTCCTGCACTGGCTCCAAATTAAGGCAGGTTTTAATGTTCACTGGATGATGAGGCATCGCGGCCGGTTTGAGCGGAACAAACCGCGACTCCAACACCGTGATTTAGATGAGCTGGTCAAGGTTCTGTGTGAAGAGGAGTTATAGTGGCTTCTCAAGTATGTCGGATCCGCGCTTCTTCCTTTGGGTTTCTATGACTTTCTTTATCCGCATTTCTTTTTCGTTTAGATCCGCATGTTGGCTTTCTTTATGGTGGTCAAGGAATATTTGTTGGGGTTGAATTGGCATATCTGGGGTCAAATTCCGTTGTTCTTTACTATTTTTGTATACTAGATTAATGAATCAATGATGAGAGGAATAGAAGTTGCATATTTGTTACCAAGCATTGAGCATGCAGTTGTGTATAGACGAAACCATAAGTGAATCCTCGTCTCTTTTTTAGATACAGCGACAGAAGTGGATTGTCTACTACAATTTGTTACTTAAACTATGAGCCATTAACATGACATTAATTTAACCTTGAATAATTTGGTTACTTTGGAACCGCCAGTATTTGTTCTTGGCCATGCCGTTGAGTGCCAGGCGTGGTGGAGTGTAATTTAAGGTATGCATCATCAAGGATCATTTTGTATGGTGGTTATATGTCACAGTCCATACGAAGCGAAGTGCACCAGCGCAATCGAATCGACAACCTTATTTGCACCCACGCCGGTAGATCTCACCTCTAGTGGCCAATAACGTGTCGCATATGCTATCACATCACCATATCTAAGCGCCGCCGAGAGCTGCCAGAGCTGCATATAGGATTCAGCCCCTATAGTGCTTCGTTGTCACCTCGGTGTTATATGGATGATTTCTACATAAAGTCTCCGTAAGCTGTTCATCTTTACCTGCGTTGTTTTCGCTGTCACTTTGTGTGGTCTTGGCCTTACTCTTGGCTCTCTTTGTGTGCGGTAAGACTACAGTAAGTATATCTGGGTCTTCTCTTTTTCTTTTCCCAATTGGATCCTTGTACATTTTCCCCTAACTCTTCAGCGCACCCGCAAACGTCGGAGATAAATCATGGCATTAGTCAATTAGCATCATCCGCAATTATCGTCCCAACACTTCCCCCAACCCGAAGGCCAATCAGTGGAGTCTATTTACATAACGGGTGCGGATCATGGCACAATGGCTCTGCGGAGGCTTCGGCATTCATTTTCATTGATGCACAGAGTTCCATTTCTTGGCTCACTGGTAACTCCCGTGAATGAACTAACAAACAAAAAGGCACGATTTCGTCGGCTAGTCGGGCGAGCTAGCCGGCCGGCTTTCTTCACGATTCATGATGCCCGGTTGCACCACTATGAGCTGATCATCCATTCCGACGCCCGCAAACATGATCAGACGGAATCAACCGAGTCAATTGATGTCAAAGTTGGAGTTTCTATCAAAGTACAAACATACAACATGTTTGACTCGGAAGAGGCGAATGTAAGATGCATAACTCGGCGACGGTTTGCACAGATGACACCATAACGGATACCACGACAAATACCACTGTTCGTTTTCTATACCGCTAGTCAAGTTATACCTTCCAGCCCCCTTGTCCTCGGCACCTCACTGGGTCTTGATACTCGAATGGGAATCGTGCACGTTCCATTCTGGCGCAACTAGGATGTGATACACTTAGCTTTCTTTCGGTTAAGTAACACCAAAGCTAAAAATAGGCGTCTCAATGCCGGCTGAGAAGAGGCCCTCTCTAACCCAATGCCACGAAAATTCGCGGTGCTGCGTGATTGAATGTAATCCGCGGGCTCTTATTGGGCCTGCGGCAGCTTGGTTCACCCGCCGGCGCGGGCAAACTTTCCGCGTGCTGGCATATAAGAGCGATGACTGGCACCGTAACATCGAGCCAAATATGCAGGGCGAGGGTTACCTGATCCTGGCTTGGGACAGAAGCAGTTGACAGGGTAGGTCAGAAAAAAAGAGGCGGCAAGGCAGCCAGCTTGGCCTCGCACAGCCAAAACCAGATGGGACAGGTGCGAGTATGTACGGAGCCGTGTAACTCTCTAGTCCGTAGACAAGATAGTCTTGGTGCAAGGTAAGCAGAGCATATACCTGTAATCAGGGTAGCGGAGGAAAAGCCGAGCCCACTTGCCTCGTAGGGACACATCTCCGCCCTTAGTCTTTGTGAAAAGTCATCGTCCACGGCCGAAAAATCTGGCAGATTCCGGCACTTAGCGGAGGTGCCGGAGTGACGGAGAACCGCTTTCCGTAGAGCCACGGAAACGGCGTGTTAGTTTGTAGCTGTGACGGTGCCAAAGGAACGGTTTAGGAAGGAGAATTCGGGTGAGATCGAGGGGGGATCTCTGCACGAGTTTGTCAATCTTCTAGCACCACGCAGGGTGGCCTGGCGTGTAATCTTACAGCCCAGGGTCGTGGGTGATGGTGTCACATCGAGCTGCATGATGCCAGGCACGGACGCCTTAAGCCCGCATGAGTCCAATGGGCCAGCAATCATGCCCTGGTCATGCGTTTGTATGGATACCTCGGCGAGGACAACGGCGAGGGCAGAGACGGACGAGGGCCATGGCAAAGCAGAACAAGTGGGCAGGCAAGGAGAAGAGAAAAAAAATATATATGGACATGATCGGCACGACTAAACACAAACTCACTCAACCAGACCAACAATCTTGGCTGCTCTGCTTCTCCTCCATCTAGACAATGCCTCTCAAGAACATCTTGGCCATTGTCGGCGCTCTGCCGCTGGCCACTGCCACCGGCTGCCCTCACATCAACGGCAACAGCAACGTCCACGTTGCTCGCAGTGGCTTTCAACATCCCGAGTCCATCTTGGAGACGAGATTCAGCCCCGATGGCCCTGATTTCGGAACCTGCCCCCGCAAGAGCACTGTTGCTGGTGGCGGCACTCGAAGCAGGCAGTGGTGGCCTTGCGAGCTGAACTTGGCTGTTCTTCGCCAGTTCTCTGAGAAGTCCAACCCCTTTGGCTCTGACTTCGACTATGCTAGCGCCTTCTCCAAGATCGATGGTGAGTTTATTGCTCCTTTCAATACTCAAGTTTACTAGTGCTCATGCTGATATACGGAACAGTCACCCAGCTGAAGAAGGACATCACCGCCGTCCAGACCACCTCTCAGGACTGGTGGCCCGCCGACTTTGGCAACTATGGTCCCTTCTTCATCCGTCTTGCTTGGCACAACGCTGGTACCTACCGCGCCGTTGATGGTCGTGGAGGTGCCGGTCAGGGCCAACAGCGTTTTGCTCCCCTCAACAGCTGGCCCGACAATGCCAACCTTGACAAGGCTCGCCGTCTGCTTTGTAAGTTGATCCCCAACAATATAGCCAGAAACGGCACGCAATGATCGAATTGAGCAATAGTACTAACCAGGTACAGGGCCCATCAAGCAAAAGTATGGCGCTGCTCTCTCTTGGGCTGATCTGTTTGTCTTCGCCGGTAACACTGCCATGGAGAACATGGGCTTCCCCACGTATGGCTTCGGCTTTGGACGTGTGGATACCTGGCAGTCCGACGAGGGCATCTACTGGGGTGGCGAGCAGGAGATGTTCCCTGAGGCTCTCAACAACGTGGTCCGCTACAACGGAAGCACTGATTTCACCACTCGTGCGGATGAACTCGAGAGCCCGCTTGGAGCCGTCAGCATGGGTCTCATCTACGTTGACCCCCGCGGACCCAACGGTACCCCTGACACCAAGGCCTCTGCCCTTGATATCCGTGAGACCTTCGGCCGCATGGGTATGGATGATGAAGAGACCGTTGCTCTGATTGCTGGTGGTCACGCCTTCGGCAAGACCCACGGTGCCGTTGCTGGATCCAACATCGGCCCCGAGCCCAACGCTGCTGGCATTGAGCTCCAGGGTCTTGGCTGGAAGAACAGCTTTGGCACTGGTAACGCTGATGATGCCTACACCTCTGGTCTGGAAGTCATCTGGTCTCGTACTCCCACCAAGTGGGCCAACGGTGAGTATTTTTTTGCATCCCTTCTGGTGATCGACAACTAGAACACACGCTAATGATTCTGACAGAGTTCCTCTTCTCCCTGCTCAACAACAACTTCACCCTCACCAAGTCCCCCGATGGTGCTCCTCAGTGGGAGGCTCTCGATGCCAACGCCTCCTACCCCGACCCCTTCATCCCTGGCAAGTTCCGTCGCCCTACGATGCTTACCAGTGATCTTGGTCTCCGTGACGACCCCGTCTACAACAACATCTCCAAGACCTTCCTCAACGACTTTGACTACTTCACCGAGAAGTTCGGTCTTGCCTGGTGTAAGTGACTAACTTCCCCTCCCTGGTGAATATCTGGGGAAATGACAGGAGGCCTAACTGAGTTCGATATAGACAAGCTTCTCCACCGTGACATGGGTCCCATCTCCCGCTACCTTGGCCCTGAGATCCCCAAGCAGGCTCCTCTCATCTGGCAGGATCCTCTTCCCGCTCCTGCTTACACCACTCTGGCCGCCTCTGATATCTCATCCCTGAAGTCGCAGATTCTCGCTGCTCCCGGCCTCAACATCTCCAACCTTGTCACCACTGCTTGGGGATCTGCTTCCACCTTCCGTATCTCTGACAAGCGTGGTGGTGCCAACGGAGCTCGCATTGCTCTCCAGCCCCAGGTCAATTTCGCCGCCAACAACCCCACTCGTCTGGCTGCTGTCATCAAGGCTGTAAGTGAAGATACTATTTCTATCGATGCTGAACAAGCAATTTGCTAATACGGTTTCACCTACAGCTCAAGGGAGTCCAGACCAAGTTCCAGTCCAGCGGCAAGAAGGTTTCTCTGGCTGATCTCATCGTTCTCGGTGGTGGTGCTGCCATTGAGAAGGCTGCCAAGGCTGCCGGGGTCACTGTCACCGTGCCTTTCACCCCTGGTCGTGTTGATGCCACCCAAGATCAGACCGATGTCTCCACTTTCGCTTTCCGTAAGTCTATCCTCTTACGGTAATCATAACGTTGCCTGCATGATTGGATGCTGACCATTTTTGTGCTATAGTCCAACCCCAGGCTGATGGTTTCCGTAACTTCGGTCACGGCACTGCTTCATCTCTCACTGAGGAGCTTCTGGTTGACAAGGCCGCTCTCCTGACCCTGAGCCCTCCTGAGCTGACTGTCCTCATTGGTGGTTTCCGTGCCCTCTCTGCCAACTTCGACGGCTCCTCCACCGGTATCCTCACCTCCCGCCCTGGCACTCTCACCAACGACTTCTTCGTCAACCTTTTGGGCTCATACGCCACCTGGTCCGTTGTCAACGGCACCAACGAGGAGCTCTTCCAGAGCACCAACTCTGCCGGTAAGGTTCAGTGGACTGCTTCCCGTGCTGATCTCATCTTCGGCTCTCACCCTGAGCTCCGTGCCATCTCTGAGGTCTACGGCTCTTCCGATGGACAGAGCAAGTTCGTTACCGACTTCATTGCTGCTTGGTCCAAGGTCATGGACCTCGACCGCTATGATGTTAAGGGACACTCTGGTCCTTACTAAATAATGTTCTTAACGCTTTCTCAATAATGTATATATAAGACAAATAGGGCATAGCTGCCGCTAAGATACATGATTTAAATTCAAATTCTTCATCAATTACTTTTATGCTTCTTCTAACTAGTTGATTGTTTCTGTAATCCTCGGACAGCATTTGTCTACCACTTTTGTCCCATACAGGAAGCAATCTCAGCTTCCCACTACTGCTCCATACGACATGTAACGTCCCCGGCACATAGTAAGCCTCACTCATTGCCGGCATGAAAGACAAAACTCGGCTCTCCACAGGTTAATTTGTCACTTGGTGGTATTTCTCCACTGGATCAACGCCCAGCGTTGTGGAATCACACACTGATTTTGCAGCCTAACGTTCTACGCACGTGCATTACACAGAAAAGGAGTAATTCTCCGTACTGATGCAACCCAATTGCCCTTTATTTGTCTTCTCATTGGTCCATTATGACGACTTGTACGTAGTATAACCTACGGAGAGTTTTTCTCCTACGTGAGACGGTGGGCCACACTATCTTGTATAGGCGATTTCCTGTCCCACGTTATGCAACCAACAAACATGGGGTAGCACCAAAACCCTCCGCTCGGCAACACTTTGCGATGGAACTTTTATTCTTCCATGGACATGAAACTCCGCCCTCGGGGTTTACACAGGCTCAAAATAGTGTCATGCGGTCATACAGTGCCGTGGTGTATCCATCGGCGGTTATACTTACAGACCGCTTTGCCATGGCGGCTCTATGTTTTTCCATTGGAAATTGACACCAGAGGCGAATTCATGCCGGTTTCCGTGTTGTGTTGTATTAGAACAACTGTCTTGCATACAATTCATCTCTTATATTAATTAAGCTGACGATGGAACTTTTTGTATATGTTGTCTTACATGCTTTGTCCTCATCACCTATCTCCATTGTCCGAGACACCGACGACTACTGTTATGCTGTGGAGCTGCTATAAGCCTCAAATTGCTGCTCGGTGTTGTTACCTTTTATCGGAAGGAACAAGGTTGTCTCATCGGGTTATTTTGACCAATGGAGCTTTGGACATTGAAAAACCACCGCAGTCATTCGAGATTCACCTTATTGAAATATCAGACCAAATTATGCCTAGTCATCTACCGTTCGAAAGGCTAATAATAGATCTTCAAGCACGACAGGATTTAGTCCCACCAAGGTGTGATTCGGACCGTTCCCGAAAAACGTTAAACAAGGATGATCGTGGAGAAGAATCGATATTGAACATTCTTACATCTCACCAAAAATGTATGTAAGTACTCGCACATTGTGACCTAATTTACGCAGTTGCAAATCATCTTGCACTTCCACCTTGCAGCGTTTGGGGGCGGTCGGCCAGATGATGCTCCGTGAGCTCCAAAAGAAGCCTATGGCGCATGCGACAGACAGGGACTAATTTCTGACAAGAACCACGGCCCTCCCCGTGATATTTCTAGCACATGGGGCCCTTCCCTAATATCTCTCCTAGGCGCTATACCGGCGGAATTAATAAACAACTAGCTCAACTAAGTAGGTATAACATTCCAAATAACGGTAGTTGCCTAAGCGTTTTGGTGACGGATAGTTGTATTTGCCCGCTATGCATAGCATCACTATATTCTGGACTGTCATATTCATTTATGAATAGAATTAATAAAATTTACATGAAAAGATTCATAATCAAAACTGCCGTAATTGGTATACTCTGTTGGCGTGTTTGTAAATGAGCCATATATGCATTGCTGTTCCTCGCAAGAACAATGTTGGCCAACTACTCTGATAACTCAGTGAATGGATAGCATGGGCCATATGAAACCATGCAATCAACCTCATTTTACAATTGCTGAATATGTGGAGAAAAGCTAGGTACGGTCCGCTACCCCAGGGTCCATGCCCCGGGATATCATGACTATTGATTATTTTACAAGGGTCAAAATAAAGGAGTATCTATAATTCTACATGGTTATCGCTGAGCTTTTTGAAGAATTATAGTCCCCTTGCGAGTAAGCATAAGTGTAAGCAGTCCTGTAGCAAATCCGTGAAGATTTGCCGCGTTTCCGTATGCAGAATGTTTCGCCAATCGTAGCCGTTCCATACTTAGCCGTTCCATACCTAGCCGTTCCATGCGTAGCCGTTCCATGTGTAGCCGTCGAGGTTGGGATCATGTATCGGTATGTTCAAATGTTTGCATAAGATGACATAAAAGCGGTATGGTATAATTGTCTCAAAGTATTATTTGTCCTGTGAAGAAATATTGGGAGTACAACTTCAAGTTTTGGAACTTACAAATCTCCAGATTCCTTCTCATAGCTCACAGAGTAGCAGTATGTAGGTATTTTTATAGTCACAACTTAATTCAGGGTGTCTGTATTCGTCTGCTAGACTTGTAATCCATTGACCGATAATGATAACTGATACTTTTCCTCATTCGATGTCCTCGTTAAACTCTAGTATGCGTCACTTAACCTATTAGCTATGTTGACCATTATTTGTAACAACAATAGATATTCTCATAGGTTGGCCAGCTTTCCACTGAGTTGCTAGTGCAAAACATCCTGTTCAAGCTTGACTGAGTTTGCTCTATTACAGTCGAATGTTTTGAACGCTATGTAGAGTTGAGAGTTCTTAGCCTACTTAACCTGTAGTTCTATAAAATGGATTCAGTCAACAGCGATTACCACCATCTTGCAAAATGAATCGGCAATACTACATACCGAGTGCATCTCTTTCTACTCGTGGCTTGTTGCGTCAAACATTGGCATTTTCAAGCTTGATACTCACCTGCGAGGGATGACAATTTCGGCTGTGAGGAAGTGGTTTAAGACTGGCACTTTGTGAACCCTTTGCCCTCGCATTGAAGCTGACTTATCAGCTATTTTATCTCTTTAACTACCCGTTGGTATGACTTTCAGCGGGGCTTCAAGAAACCAACTGTTCGGCTTCCCTCACAGTTGGAGGGAAGCCGAACTGTTGGACTACGAAGGGTAGATCCAACGGGTAAATTGCTGCCACTGTTATTCGCTAGTACGCCTTGTTTTTGATGCTTCTAACGACAGTAAAAGTATCTCTTCAGATGCTGTACACTCCCTTATTACAAAGCGTTCGCCATTGGTCGCTGCCATTTTCGTACACAATTCTTTTGGTCATCAGGGCATCGATGAAAGTGTGAAATATAATTGTCCATGCAAAAGCTCTACTCAATTGAGAGAGGCTTTGTGTAGGACGTCAAACATACAAACAGACATAGAACTGGACAATTCTATCCCAGTCAGCCGCTCTGTCTAGACTAATTGGTTCAATATTAACTAACATGTTGAGGCTGAAGTATCTCATTTACCTAGCATTCTGTGAGATACGGGACATTCTTTAGTCAGAAATTGGTAGGCAGAGTCATGAATGCTATAGAATGAGCTCCATATCATCAAATAGAGGATGGACTCTTCCACCAGGTCATTCATTTCTGACTTTCCTAGTCAACCAGCATGTGACGAACATATACTATAGAGTTATTTATATGCTAAATAATCTTCACTAAAGTTGCGTCACTTAATCGCCCTTTGAACACGTCAAACCAGTAATCCTTCGCTTCTGTGATGACGGTGGGTGGTCTCGACAGTTGGACCAGCCCCAATCGTTGCCATACCGCGCAACATCGGGTTTCATCATACTCAGCTTCCTTCAGTATAAGAAGAATCAGCGATCCTGAGTCAAGTCTAGTGGAAAGTATGAAGCATTTCACAATTGTGCCAGGAGCAACGTAGGCATCTCCTGGTGTTGACGCGTCGTAGTCTGCCCAAACGTTGCCCACCTGTCCTTGCATAATGTCCAGTTTACATAACTCAAAAGGCTTCCTTACAATTCCCTTTATTGCTCGTGGATACTGAATCGATGTTGGTATGAGATAACCACGTAGTAGTAGATGGCCATCCTGAAGCTCGCCCGTTGGATCCGACTGATAAGTAGAGCACTTCACCTCTTCAACTTCACATAAAGCGCTCGTACCGGTTCCTATATCGAGGAACTCAACGGGACCTCGTACTGCTCCCCATGACCACGTCGGAGCTCGCCATGCCTTGGGACGTTGATTCCATTCGATTTGCTTTGTGGAGTCGCCGGCTGTGCTTTCTTTATGCCACGCAAGGTCGTCGATCAGCGATTTTGTCCACATTCCAGCAACGTACTCGGACCCTAACGAAGATTGGAATCTTTTAGCAATACCAGATATCGCTGGGAAAAGGTCGCTCTCAAATGTTAGGTGAAGCCTTGTATAGTCTTCCACTATCATATGCCAGGCCTTCACTTTCTGGGTCCCGTATAATTTCTGCCAATAATTCTGATTGAAAACAGCTTTCGGGTTGAGCATTCGGAGTGCAGCCATTGTATGTACCATATCAACAGGGTCAACGGTGGCCGAGGAAGCATAATGTCCAATGCATTGACAGGCAGAGTCCTGTAGGCATTCCCATGAGAGCTCTTGTGGTCCAAAATGAAGTATCCTAGAAGACAAAAGGCGCTCCTGGAATATCCATCCGCGGTTGAAGGTTGGGAGCAGAGACGGTTTAGCCAACTTTTGATCCATATATCCAGGCATATGAGCGAATGATTTGCGAAAGCACACAGCGGATCCTTGACCTAGAGATGGGACAGGAATGATGCTTGGTTTCAATTGTTCATTGACCTCACCAAACAAGCTGTCTCCTGAACCAAAAGACTTGGATGCGGAGATTACGAGGTATGCATTTTGGTAGACTGAAGCCATCTTAGCGGCCTCCTTCCTCCAGTCTTCTTTATCATCTTGGATAATGCAAAGGCTGTCAATCCACAACAGAGAGATGCCTAATCTCCGCACGTATTTTATCGTATCTTGAAACAAGGGAGGCAGTGTACTCCAGGAGATTCCCCTTTTTTGTGAGCTGAGATTGGCTGTCGTGGTACTCGAAGGTTTTGACGCGCCCCAGCAGTGGCTTAAACAAGCATATTTGGGTATTTCGACATCATTAGTGTCAAATGATCTCAGTCGGACGTGATCGTTATCCGTAAAGCCAATATCTAGAATTCGCTGTGGTCGTGCCCCTGTTGAATCAGAGTTCTTCTGGTGGCACTCGTGGCTGTTGTCACAGTGTCTGAGCTTCTCTAACACCCATTCGAGGCTAGCTTCAGAGTCTGTCCTGCTGGGGAGGTTTAAAACGCCGATTGGAATAGTTGGAAATAAGCACTCAAATTCAGGGGTTTCTGGTGGAATAAGGTGTGTTAGCACTGATATGTAGCATGCCATGCAATTTGCTAAGAGCATTGCTAGAAGCCTAGGTGCCCTCTATACACGCAGCAGCCCCTGACCCCTATATAATTGCATCAGCCCTTTACAGGGAATTAAATCTCACTAGGTCCTGGTGGAGCAAAAACAGATATTTCCTGCTTGAGTCTGAAGAGATTTAAGTTGAGACTCTGGCCCGAAACTCCCATGCCCATGTCCATGCGGAGCCGCCCGACAGCGTCCTGAGACTGGGTATCCAGGAATACATCATCGCCAATGACACTCTTGATACCATCACTGAAGACTGAGCAAGAAAGACAGCCAGATTCCGCGCCTTTAACCAGACTGTCAAGGCTCGAAAGGGCCGCAGTCGCTTTGCCGCGACTTGGCGGATGATGGCACGACGAGCATGGCCGGGATTCGGGTGCGGACTTGGGACCAGAGAGCGACATTTTCTAGTTTACACTCGATAAACTGAGTGTCGTCGCAACTTGTGTTGTACGAATTCCCACCACAGAGCTGCGGATATCGTCATTGTGCAGGATCGGGGTCTCGGGTGATTCAAACTTAGGAGGGGTCAAGATCCCGGACCCGATGCTTCGCCGCAATTCAGCCCCGCCTGGTAGGGCTAAACCGGCGAGTCCGCTAGCATTAGGGGCGCCACACGGATCTGGTTTGTGTTGGTGAGATGCAAATGCAAATGCCGGTTGAATCAAGAGCAGATTGTCGTCATGTGTGTTGTGAAGAGTTGTGAACTTGTAGATGGTTGTAAACGTCAATCTAGTCGTATGGAACTGCTCGTAGGTTCATATAAAGACTGTTGTATTTGATTGCAGCGCGATCATGCAAATGGCTTCCAAACCCCACCAGTTCGTGGCTTTGCAACTATTCTCACAAGGAAATACGGAGTACTGGCTTATTGTGCGCTCGTAAACAGAAACGCCATACCGAGACGCCATTTTCGCCACAATGGTACATGTACTGAGGCACAGCAGGCGAGTAGTACCGCGGCCCAGAGATCAGATGCGCCTTCGGTACTTGGACAATCTACTCCATTGTTCGGCCGAGATGCCGACCCCTGAGACCGTTTGCATGTGCAATGCCAAGCACGAGTTGGGATCTGGATCAATTTCATTCCAAGATGGCCCGCGCGGCAAAGGGCACTTCATCAGGGCACTCGTACAAACACAATTACAGAGTTGGAATGGAGACCGGCGGCTAACAGGGGTCCACACACGCCGGATGCATCGACAGCGCGATGAGGCCCAAACTCAATCTCAAGGGACCAATCCAAGGGTCTGGGCTGGGAGCTGAACATCAAACAGAGTCAGCGCCGTCCATCACTATCCGAAAGTTACACGGGCTGCATCTCTGGAAATCGCCTAGTTGAGATTCTCCCCAGTGTACGAGGAGAAAAGTTGAGAGCTTCAGCTGAGACTCTAGGTAGCTTAAGTGATTGCCCGAGAATCATGTGAAGCCCGCTGACAATGCACGCGTCTGTCACCGAGAGACACTAGCCAAGCATTGGCTTTGAGACTCCGCCATCTTGTAAAATCCACAATGACGATGGTCGTAGATTTTTCCCGCATGTACGGCGTACAGAACTCCGTAGCTGTTCAAACATGCGGATGAGGCAAACGGACTGCCATGTCACCCCTGCTCCGGTCCCACGGAGGCCATGACGGAATAAACACTGGTGAAGCTCCGTCTGTCCCGGGAATTCGGCGGGCTTGCCATGGCGGGCTCTGTAAAACCCGCCAACCCGACAATCAATGACAATCTGCTGTCAATCGTTTGTTTAATGTGCATTACCATTGGCATTGAGTTTTCCATCTGTTTCCAAATGCGCACGGTATGAAAGCACCGCCTTGAGACAGCCAAGCTCTGGACTCCGTACAAGGTTTTAGCTAGCTGCCGGCCCTAGGCATGGCCTGCGACTCCGCGAACCCGGGTCCGGACTACGCCAAGATGGCACCGGTTTAAGGTATAGATGGTATGTCATCGACCGACTATGACTACTTATACAAACTCTCGTCTCCTTAAGTTTGGCGTTTTCTTTTGGTACCTTTATGGTCCATGGTAAGTCATTCTTCAAGCGACAATGGCTCATCACGAAGATGGAAAGGAAGTTGTCGAGGAGGGCTTCGACATCTCGACACATCGCCCGTTTTCTACCGTCATGGAAGACGATGAAGGGAGTAAATCACCAATGGAGAGAGATCCACGGGAAACACACTCGAGAGATTCCGACAATGACGCCAGCACTTTCCCCTCGGCTCTGAGTCGCTCCAATACATACGACGAAGAATCGATGGAACAAGAGGACAAGACCGAGCTCAAACGAATTGCTACTGCGCTTTCTCGCCGACAATCTCAAGTTGCAGCGCCTGCTCGCCGTCAATCAACGGGTCTTGGCACTGTTGACGAGTACGATGCCACTCTCGACCCTGATCGTCACGAATTTGACCTTTCGAAATGGTTGCTTCGATTCATCCGCGAACTCAACGAAAAGGGCCTTGCAGACCGTCAAATAGGCGTCTCATTTCGGAATCTTGACGTTTTTGGTTCTGGTAGTGCGATTCAGCTTCAAAATACAGTGGGCTCTGTTCTCACCGCGCCACTGAGGCTTGGGGAGTTTTTCAGTTTTGGCAAAAAGGAGCCAAAGCATATTCTTCACAACTTCAATGGACTTGTCAAGAGCGGTGAGCTCCTAGTTGTACTGGGGCGCCCAGGTTCTGGCTGTAGCACACTCCTGAAATCGATTTGTGGCGAGTTGCATGGCTTGAACATTGGAGAGAAGTCGGCCATCAGCTACAACGGCATCCCGCAAAAGCAGATGAAGAAGGAATTTAGAGGTGAAGCGATTTACAATCAAGAGGTATGTCTCTTGGCTAGCATCAATCTGTTTTAATCATGGAATCTACTTTTAATTGGTTGCTAATTTATCCCCCAGGTCGACAGACACTTTCCTCATCTTACTGTCGGGCAAACCCTTGAATTCGCCGCCTCAGTTCGAACGCCATCCCATCGAGCCCATAACATGCCTCGCGCTGAATACTGTCGCTATATCGCTAAGGTAGTCATGGCAGCATTTGGCCTCTCACACACCTACAATACCAAAGTCGGCGATGATTTCATTCGCGGTGTATCCGGAGGTGAAAGAAAGCGTGTTAGCATTGCAGAGATGGTTTTAGCCGGCTCGCCGTTCTCTGCTTGGGATAACAGGTTTGTCCATCATTAGTTATTTATCTAGCGATTGGTTATCTAACTGGGTTCAATTACAGTACTCGAGGTCTCGACTCAGCAACAGCGTTCAAATTCGTCAAAGCACTTCGAAATGCGGCCGATCTGGGCAATCTCGCCAACGCCGTTGCCATTTACCAGGCCAGTCAAGCCATCTACGATCTTTTCGACAAAGCGACCGTATTATACGATGGCCGTCAGATCTACTTTGGACCAGCGAGCAAAGCAAAAGCCTATTTCGAGAGACAAGGGTGGTACTGCCCCCCACGCCAAACAACCGGCGACTTCTTGACCTCTGTTACCAATCCGGTGGAGCGTCAAGCTCGTCAGGGAATGGAGATGAAAGTTCCCCGAACTCCAGAAGACTTTGAACGGCTTTGGCTAGAATCTCCCGAGTTCCGCGCTCTGCAGAAAGATCTCGATCGGTACGAAGAACAATTTGGCGGCGAGCGCCAAGGCGAGAGTCTTGCGCATTTCCGCCAACAGAAGAACTTGAGGCAGGCTAAGAGAATGCGACCCAAGTCGCCATACATCATCAGCATCCCAATGCAAGTCAAGTTCAATACCAAACGAGCCTATCAGCGCATATGGAATGATATCTACGCAACAATGGCATCCACCGTGGTCCAAATCGTCATGGCTCTCATCATCGGTTCTATATTCTTCGACACGCCTAATAATACAGACGGGTTCTACGCCAAAGGTTCAGTTTTGTTCGTAGCCATCTTGCTCAATGCATTGACGGCGATATCGGAAATCAATAGTTTGTATGCACAGCGACCAATTGTTGAGAAACATGCCTCGTACGCATTCTATCATCCGGCCACCGAAGCAGCTGCGGGTATCGCTGCCGATATCCCCATCAAGTTCATCACTGCCTCGGTCTTCAACATCATCCTCTACTTCATGTCTGGCTTGAGGAGAACGCCATCGCAGTTCTTCATCTACTATCTTATTGGATATGTCTCCATATTCGTCATGAGTGCCATTTTCAGAACGATGGCTGCCATTACCAGGACGGTTTCGCAGGCCATGTCGCTTGCTGGAATTTTAGTCCTCGCGCTTGTCATTTATACGGGATTCACCATTACAGTACCGACAATGCATCCTTGGTTCAGCTGGATTAGATGGATTAACCCCATTTACTACGCCTTTGAGATCCTAGTCGCAAACGAATTCCATGGCCAAGACTTCCCTTGCGGTAGCGCTTTTGTGCCGCCGTATAACCCGACTGTCGGCGATTCTTTCATCTGCCCCGTTGCAGGCGCTGTTGCGGGTAGCACTACCGTCAGTGGCGACGCCTTCATTGCGACCAACTACGAGTATTATTATTCTCACGTGTGGCGTAACTTTGGTATTTTGATGGGATTTCTCTTCTTCTTCATGGCAGTGTATTTTATTGCTACGGAATTGAACTCATCAACTTCAAGTACTGCCGAGGCCCTTGTTTTCCGGAGAGGCCATATCCCTGCACACATCATGAAGGGCGAGAGTGGTCCTACCAGAACCGATGATGGGGTTGACGAGAAAGGCCTCCATGTCGTCAATACCAACGCCAATATTAACGGACTGGAGCCTCAGACGGACCTTTTCACATGGAGAAATGTTGTTTACGACATCAAGATTAAGAGCGAGGACCGCAGACTTCTGGATCATGTCTCGGGCTGGGTTAAGCCAGGCACATTGACCGCACTCATGGGTGTTAGTGGTGCAGGAAAGACGACCCTCCTCGATGTGCTCGCTCAGCGAACTACCATGGGTGTTATTACCGGCGATATGCTTGTCAATGGCAGGCCACGGGATCTTAGCTTCCAGAGGAAAACGGGCTATGTCCAGCAACAGGGTAAGTCTAAAAGAGAAGAAAGCACTTTTTACTAAGCCATCGCATACTGACGAAAGATTAGATCTGCATCTGGAGACTGCTACAGTCCGCGAGAGCTTGCGGTTCAGTGCCATGCTGCGCCAGCCTAAATCTGTCCCCAAGGCCGAGAAATACGCGTTTGTCGAAGAAGTCATCAAGATGCTCAACATGGAGGAGTTCGCCAATGCCGTTGTCGGTGTTCCGGGTGAAGGTCTCAATGTTGAACAGCGAAAGCTCCTCACTATCGGAGTAGAACTCGCAGCCAAGCCGAAGTTACTGCTCTTCCTTGACGAACCTACCAGTGGTCTTGACTCTCAGAGTTCATGGGCTATTTGCTCGTTCCTTCGCAAACTTGCCGATTCTGGTCAAGCAATTCTCTGTACCGTCCATCAGCCCAGCGCCATCCTCTTCCAGACTTTTGATCGCTTGCTTTTCCTAGCAAAAGGCGGAAAGACGGTGTACTTTGGTAACATTGGTGACAACTCCCATACGCTTTTGAACTACTTTGAGGAACACGGAGCTCGCAAATGCGGCGATGAAGAGAATCCAGCCGAGTACATGCTCGAAATTGTAAACAACGGAGTTAATGACAAGGGTGAAGATTGGCCCTCGGTGTGGAAGTCTAGTTCTGAGTTCGAGGCGGTCCAAACAGAACTTGATCGCCTCCATGAAGAGAAGCTAGCCGAGGGCTCGAATGTAGAAGATGCGTCTTCCCAATCGGAGTTTGCCACGCCTTTCGCAACTCAGCTTTGGGAAGTCACCTACCGAATCTTTCAACAGTATTGGCGTTTACCCAGCTACATCTTTGCCAAGTTTTTGCTCGGTATTGCTGCAGGACTGTTCATTGGATTCTCGTTTTTCAACGCCAATTCGTCGTTGGCGGGAATGCAGAATGTGATTTTCTCTGTCTTCATGGTTACGACCATATTTTCTACCATTGTGCAACAGGTAAGATGGGTCTTGTCTGGTATGCGAGTTCACGTATAAGCTAACAATATACCTTCAGATTCAACCCCTTTTTGTCACCCAGAGATCGTTGTACGAGGTCCGCGAGCGCCCAAGCAAAGCGTACTCGTGGAAGGCTTTCATCCTTGCAAACGTATTCGTCGAGATACCATATCAGATCATCATGGGCATCCTGGTCTTCGCTTGCTTCTATTATCCCGTTGTTGGCATCCAAAGTTCCATCCGGCAAATTCTAGTCCTCTTGTTCATCATGCAGCTCTTCATCTTCGCAAGTTCGTTCGCTCACATGATCATTGTGGCTATGCCGGATGCGCAGACAGCTTCCGCCATTGTAACCTTCCTGGTCTTGATGAGCACGCTCTTCAACGGAGTGTTGCAGGTACCTAGTGCCCTCCCGGGGTTCTGGCTATTTATGTGGCGTGTCTCAGTCTTTACGTATTGGGTTGCGGGTATAGTTGCAACGGAGCTCCACGGACGACAAATTATTTGTTCCCAGAGCGAGTTGTCCATCTTCAACCCGCCCTCCGGCCAGACTTGCGGCGAGTACCTGGCACCGTTCCTTCAGCAGGCACCAGGACAGCTGCAGAATCCTTCGTCCACAGCTGATTGTGCATACTGCCAGCTCAGCAATGCAGACCAATATCTTGCAGGGTCAGAGATCTTCTGGAGCGACAGATGGCGCAACTACGGCATTGTCTGGGCGTATATTGTCTTCAACATCTTCACGGCCATTACCCTGTACTATCTCTTCCGGGTCAAGAAATGGAATAACCTCCACTTCCGACTTCCATGGAAGAAGGCCTCAAAGCAGTGAATGTGAAAGGGGCACCATAATTGGTTCGGGTAGCCGTATTCTTAATTCCCATTGGCTATTTCCTTGTTCATCGTTATGTGTTTAACAGCCGAAGTTGGGCATCTTT
Source organism: Trichoderma guizhouense (assembly GCA_002022785.1). Classification (NCBI taxonomy): domain Eukaryota; kingdom Fungi; phylum Ascomycota; class Sordariomycetes; order Hypocreales; family Hypocreaceae; genus Trichoderma; species Trichoderma guizhouense. Next base: position 2,100,518 of record LVVK01000017.1, read on the forward strand.
GAATTTTCTTTCATGCAGACGCTGCATCTCGGCTACATAGTAGTACTATTCCGGGGAGCGTTGGTTCCATTTTCTCACAAATAGATTTTTCATAGTCCTTTTTAGAATAATTCGAGTCGTTAGTGCTCCGCATTTATCGTATCTCCCACGATGCTCGTATCGGCTCTGCTGCTCCCGCCAAGCGGCTATTGATGAACTACTCGTTTTCCATCTAGCGTAGCAGCATGTGAAATTAAGAATAGTTAGGCCTTATGCGGAAAAGGTACTCCGTAATGCAACCTTCCACGGAGCTGCTAATGTGAAGAGAAGAGATTCCCCGAGAGTTGTCGAGAAGTACGAAGAGATAGGTTGCTACCCTACTCGGCATCGTGGGATCCGGATGGGCGACTGTTACTTAGGATTCAGAGGTGGGTGGGATGTTTGGATTATTATCCTAAAAGCTGGGGTTTCAGAACATGCCTCGCCACAAACAAATTAAATGCCAAAAGCAAATGCCGGAGAGCGAGGGCCGCGGCATGGCAGCTCCCGGCGGATTTCGCACAGCAGGGTGCTACCCAGGACGTGGTTGATATCTGCAGAGGGACGTCTATGCGAGACCTTTCTACAGAGTAAGCGTTTAGCAACCAAATTTGACAAATAATATGTGCAGCCAACATGCGTCGGACTTTTACTACGAGCTGCATGTCCCAAAAAAGGGGGTTCACGCACAACCTGCAGCTGTTCCTGCGGCTAAATGCTTAGCAAGCGGCGAAGGAGCATAACAATAATTTGTCGCAGATATCTGGTGAGGCAAGCCACGCTGAAGCTCGTTGCACCAGGGAAACTTATGGCACTTATTTTGGCTTAGCATATTGATGCAGCTTGTCTTGGCATGCCTGTTATGGGTGTTGGCCTGCAAGTTTGCTTCCTTGTAAAGTTACTGGATATGGTAAACGCCAGCCACCTTGTCGCCAACAGTCGCTTCTGTCGGAGATTTGACCCCAGCGCCGAGAAGCGACGTTGGAATAATATCCAGTGATCGGGATGGATTATCCGAAGGATTGAACGGAATGCTTGGGCATCGGAGAGCGTCTCCGAGGTGGTGGAGATGAGAGCGGCTGATATTTAGTTGGTCAGAACTATTGTACTAGTAGATGGATAGTGCAGCTTTCACGGAATTGATGCCGGTAGGTACAACTTGGGGGCGGCTGATGAATTTGGCACGCAATCGATAAACAACATTGGATATTGAACGGACTTGTTTTGGTGTTTTGGATACCGTATCAGCGTGTGGCTTTGCTGGCGTGAAGTTGTCCCTTCTTGACCTAGGAGAAGTGCTAAGAAGACGCCGGATGGTCAGTTAGTGCCTGGCTACGCAGTTCAATATCCTTTTTGCACAAGGGCGTCGGCTAGCTTGTCAGACCGGAGAGAGGTGGATGGCGATGCCAGACACGACGTTCGATTTTCGGCTAATTTGACATTCCAAGGCACCTAGTGTTTGGCTGACTGTAACATCGCCACAGTGTTATTCAGAAGGCTATCGTACTGTGGATTTCATGCAAGTGGTAAGGGGAAGATTGAGAAATGATGCTCGTCTTCTGAATCATGGATGAGATTCTGGGCCTTTATCAGCTGTCGAGATGAATGTGTGGAGAGATTGGGTTTCATACGATATGCAGGACTGTTATTTCTCCACGAACTTGCACGTGGTGCTCGTAAGAAGCGTATAAGTCAAGGGCCCCGGCCAAGTGTTGATTTGGCAGCACAACAGACAGGGGTCACCGAACGCTGCTCTGGCATGGCATGAAGACGATCCGAGTGTCAGAAACGCCGGCCCTGGGATTTTGGCACGAAGGATCTGGTTCAGTTGATGGTTCAATTGCTGATTCATAAGAGCGTGTCCACAGTGGCATCAAACTCTTATCGCCAGTTCCAGTTCTGGGCCTTCGCTTCAGTTGCCGGGGCTGGACGTTGCAATGCAATGAAACGTGGCTGCATGAAGCTTGGAGGGAATATGAGATGGATGGGGGAATGGTGATACTGTACGGAGCACGGAGTATGGGGAGAGAAGCATCGAAATCTTGGTGTCGTGGGCGATGCTGCACCAAAGCTGGATGATGCTGGCTGAGACGGGGATGAGTACAACGCCCAGGTACCACCAAAAGAAGCGTCTAAGCCGAATCTGGCTAGGGCCACCTGAGTGCTTTGCATCGGCCTAAAACTGTCAGCGACGGAATCGTTCCTGCTAATCTACAGAGTGCCATCGGTCGGTTGCGCTTTCCGCCAGTGTTCTGTTTCAACGGATGACTAAGTCGTTCTGGTAGCGACGGTGGTTCTGTGGCTCATACAAGCGAGAGACGAGATTCGCAAACTTTCCCAACTCTTCTCAAGCGTCGCCGCCACGCCAAATGCAAAATGGCCCCAAAACCCACTGCCAAGTGCAAAGTGGACGCGCGAGTCGCAAGAGGCGCTACTAGGCAGGATCGGGGCTACTCTAGGCATCCTGATTTTCGCGTTTACGGGCTGATCATGCCGAGTGACGGTCCGTCTGTCAGTGGCCCGGCCCTGCACAAATTGAGTGCAAAACTGACTCGTGTTCAGCTAGGTAGTTTGGAGGATTCGATGGCCATCGGCAGGGAAATGGGATACCGAGAGGCCTGACGAGCGTTTCTGTGCTCGTATTGCGCTGAACGCAAGCTACGGGCGTACTCACGACTCGACGGTTGGTTCGTGCGTGCTTGGCCTTGCCCTTGGCCCTGGACCTGCAGTTCTTGGAAACGGCACTTGGGGCGATGGGGTTGCATTTGCAGTAGCACTGCTACTCTGCCAGTCCAGCCGGAGAATAGTCCAGGGGCAGGCTGTCACCCACCATCTGGAGATTCTGATGCCACCTAGAGTTCATGGCTGTGCCATCGGCAAACAACGCTGGCTGTCGATACAGTACAGTAAGCGGCCTCAGGGGATCAATCAATAGTGCTTCTGTCAACGATTCAGCTTTCTCAGGGGGGTTGAGCTCGCCACTTATGAAGCTGTCATCATTTTCCAATAACAAGGGCCTGCTCCATGCATGTCTCTCTGCCTTGGAACAATAGCGCTTGAAGCTTCTGCACTTCCCCTGGTCGGATCATAGACGCGGCCGCGGATTTTGCTAGGTGCGAAAGGGGAGGCAATCAAGCAGCTCGCAGTACCTGTGGCAAGTACTCGTTCAGGTGCAAAGGGCGAGGTGTGGCGTGGGCTGGGCTGGGCCTTTCTGAAATCCGATGGGTCCCAGGCTAACGGCTGCATGAACGGTAGTTTTCTCTCTCATCAGTGGTTTTGTGACCTATCGCTGCGTAACAAGGGTGGCCCTTTATCGTGCAGGTGGCATGATGAAATTTGACAGCATCCAGGCCGGCCAAGGGCATCAAGCACTCTGCCGCATTGATCAAGCATGAATTGAGGCATCAGATTCAAGCGAGAAGCGAGTGATGCAAGCGCAGAACACGAGACGACGTGTCACGAAAAAAAGGCTCAAGCTAATCGAGCCGCCGTTGATGATGCTCAGGGCCCACGAAGCAAAAGTGACGGCGCTATCGACGGCTCGACAACCCGCGTCAAGTTCTAAACCGGCCTCCTTTCCGCGTCAATCAGCCATCCACAATGCCATATTGGGCTACGTGCTTGTCAAGCAAAAACATGCAGTCCCTGGCAGCCCCTCATCAACCATCGATCCTTGCTTGACGTGACAGGGACAAGATGGCCTGGAACGTTTGCCGGCAACCTCGTGCTTCAGACGAACGTACGAGTACAGTGCAGTATGCTTCGTATTGGTACTGATATTATCCCACCGGGCACACGCGGCTGTTTCGGGACCTTCCGCGCTGCATGCCTCGCGTCCAAATATTGATTGGCCGCGAGGCGAGCTATGGATAGGCACTGTTCTTGTTACTGTCGAGGGCTCGCTTAGATTGGCCCTCAAGGTCAAAGTTCTTCGACATGACAAACCGATTCTCCGCATTAAAAAACTTGAGAAATCTTCAACGGAGTTGCCCACAAAAGTGGTCGATACGGGCCTGCTGAAGCGTCCGAAGCAACGCCTGTGATTAAGTGGCGCCGCTGGCTGACGTTGATTCGTTTTGAGATTTGAGAGGGGCCCTCGTTAGCCTATCGGCTCTCTTCGTGGCGTGTCCCAGCCAGCCGGGTTTGGTAATTCTGGTACCCCCTTGTGCGTGTTGGACACACTGTCTGCAACAACTCCCCCACTGCTGGCGGTTTTACAGAACTAAGGTTGAGATGTGCCGGAACGAGTAAAGGCACACACACCACAGTGCTTGGCCAGACCGAGTGAGCAAATGGGAGATTTCATTGTGGTGGGCACCAGAGTTTCTCATGTGCGAGTAGCAAGCTGAGCTCGTCCGCCGGGTTTGGGCCGATGTGAGCGATGTCTATGGCCGTCCCATGTCGCAGCCACACCACCCCCCATCAGGTTTTCTGGAACCAAGCCCTTCCTTGGCCGAGCTTCTTTTCCCAGCATGATCCCGGCTCTAGCGGCGGCGCAGATGCTTTGACGCAGAGAATTTTGTGGGCAGCAAGGACGGACGGAGCCTCCCGGCACAAGCCATAGATTGAGTGCTCACATACTCGTACAGTACTTGTACATGTAAGGCCCTCGCCACCCGCTGGATCGATCTCTTAAATATCAACAGTTTCTTTTCTTTTTCGGCAGTGCCGCTCCGTTGTGGATGACTGTTTATATGTAGGAGCTGTGCCTGTTGTATCACGCACAAGCCATACGGGAGGCCCGGGCGACGTTTCCTACGTCCAACAGCACAGCCCCCGTCCTCACTATCGACCAACAGCAGAAGTAATCGCCTCTGCTCATATTTGGGACGATGGTCGACCCCCGTATTACGCAGGCAATCGCCAACGGCACGGTCCCGGATGGTATTACTGCTGAATACCTGAGCGAATCTCGCGATGGGCCGTCGATTATCGGCATCGTTTTCGTCACAGCGCTGACCTTTGTGGTCGTTTGCACGCGATTGATATCACGATCATGCATCGTGCGGCGCGTTGGCATTGATGATGCACTGGCTACCTTGTCATTAGTACGCCACCAACACGACTTCTTCTCATTCGCATTGCTCCTCTTGCTAACTTGCTTCATTTGTACCCTGCTAGGCTCTGTTGATATGCTTTGTTGGATTAAGCATTGAACTGATCAACTTGGGTTCTGGGAGACACTTTGCCTTCATCGAATACATCATGGACGTCCCCACGGTCCTCCGGACGCAGGTGCTAGATTTCGTCGCGCACATCATCTACACGACGGCCCTGCTCCTATGTCGTGTATCGGGTCTCGCGTTCTACCAGAGAGTCTGTGGACAGCACAACAACTTCCAGCTCGCCATTAAGATTGTGTTTGGCATCCTGGTTGCCGGGTTTCTGCCTCAGATCTTCTTGCTCATCTTCCATTGTAAGCCGGTCACGGGCTACTGGCCGTACGGTTGGGAGCCCGTTGCTCCTCGGTATACTTGCCTGCAGTGGGGCGTGGTTTACAGTGTCAACTCTTCTGTCTCGCTTCTTTGCGATCTGCTCTTGTTTGGCATTCCAATTGCCATGTTGCGAACGTTGGAGATGTCTCGGAAGCGAAAGATCCAGTTGGCCGGAATTCTTTTGCCCGGTGTTGCGTAGGTGTCACCCATTCCATGGGCGAGTCGTCGAACCAAGACGGCCAGCTTTGGGGATTAACGTTCACTAACTCATTGATCACACAGGGTCATTGCCATTTCGATTACTCGACTTGTCCTCGTCATCCTTGGCCAGTGGGAGAGTGACGAGTCTTGGTCATACGATCCCATGCTTGGTGTGGAAGCGTCCGAGATTGGAGCCACGCTGATTGCTCTGTCTGTGCCGGGAGCCAAGCCGCTTTTTGACAAGGTATTCTTCAAGAAGGATGATAGCCAGACAAGCGGTGCATCGCATTATGGCCGCAAGACCAACACTTTTCGGTCTCGAGGGACTGCTCTTAGCTCGCTGAGGCACCAGTCAGGCAGCCAGCACAGCATACTGGGAAGCCAGGAGGATGGAAACGAGGGCGGCAAATACGGCCCCGAGGCCGTGGCAACCACCGGCAGCAGGCGTGCCAACGATCAAGACGGCATCTACGTACAGATGGACTTTGAACTGAAAGAAGCTCGGCTCAATACGAATACGACTGCGAGCCTGGATAGCCGGTGAAAGAAGAAAAAGAAATGATAAAAATTGGGAGGAATTAGCGATTTCTGATTTACACTTTTCCTTTCTCTCATCTGCCCTTTGTTCGCGCTATACATCTATTTCTTTTTTCCGAGTTACGATTTGCGATTCTTGTTCCGAATTTTTTTTTTGTGTCACGGCTCATACACTTCTAATGTTTCATATATCAATTGCCCTGCAATCATGAATGAGAGTGCGAAAAAAAGCACTGATCATGATGGGCTTGTTCGGCTCGGTGTGGGTTGGAGCCTCTGCCTGTTAGCTCTGTTTTTATGCGCAAACCAAGCCAGCCAGTGTTGATACCCCCAAATTGGGCTGGTTCTCTGTTCTTGTGTTTTTTATTCATAGATTTCTCAAATTTGGATAAAAAGACGAACTGATGGCAGAAATGAAATGAAATGGAAAATGAAATTTCAACGCAGCAGTTCCCCGCCTTGAAGACTGAAGGTGCTTTTGTGAAGTGACGTGCGGCCCAGCAATTATACGAAGTTTCGGCGAACTAAAGGGACAAAAGGGTCCTCGACTTTCATCTGACGATAATGACTAACGAAAAGAGTCCAAGTCTCCACGTGGGCCGAGTCAGTCGAGAATGCAAATGCACGAGGCCCTGCAGCTGCATGCAGAAGCTGGAGGGGGGGAACAAAGGGGGACGTGGAGGAGAGAAGATTCCACGAGCATTCCGTGCCGACAGGAACAAGAGTCGAAAGGACTAACAGACGCAAACTAGTCTGGATACGCACAAGCAGGACGCAGCAGATATGGATCATTGAGTTGTTTTGGTGAGTCTGACGGGGTGGAACGGCCAACCACAGGCCGTGCTCGGGAGCTGATGCCGTGGGATTTCGCCTGTCGCCTTTCTTTTCCTTCTATTTTCTCTTCTTCTCTTCTTGCGTCTCCGTCTCCAGCAGAGCCCTGCATACTGAGGGGTTCGTTCCTTTTCCCTTGCATATTGCATCGACTATTGATGCAGAGGCCCACCCGTCAAGAGTCAAGATGTCATCGATGCCGGCCCTCGGTGACCCAAGCTTTTGCTCCGACAGCTGCAAACTGAGCTGAATCGTTTGTACGCACACGTCAGATCAGGTATGCCGCATTGCATTGCGCTGCGTTGCGTTGCAATTTCGCCGGCTGGGCCGGAGCTTTATTGGAGCCCACCTCTGTGCTGTAGGCTGAGCAGGCTGGGATCTTTTTCTCACTTGTTAATTTTTCTTCATTTTTTCCTCTGCCTGAAGAATGGGGAACTGGGGGCGCAGGGATTGTAGTTCGTCATGCCATGGCTGTACCATCTGAGTCTTTGCCCTTGTTCTGGCGCTTCTCTCGCTTGGTTAGGTGGTATTTGGGCCTGTGTGTACGATATACCTCCGATTGGATCGGGTCATTTCGCTCTGCTCGCCCTCCTCGCCATGGTTCTTTTCAAAATCTACGAGTTACCAGTATATTGGGCTCACTTAACATGGGGGGGGTTTATCCGGGTCAACCAGCATATGAAATGTCGTATTTAGTTTGCCTGCCGTCAAGAGACTTAAGTCCTCTAGCGTCTCGTCACGCTCCGTATTAGGACAGCCTCCCTCATTTCTTCTTCCTGCTTTCTCTCTAGACAGCGGCCCTTGGGTGATGCCATCCGTGGTTAGAACGGATTTCCTGATTAATTCATGTCCTCAATGCCCCCAGCGGGAGCAAACGAGAGGCCGCAATGCGTTGATTGGATGGGCCGGCGAATGACATTCTGGGGCCACTCCTCGGTCAGGTTGCGGCGCCGCTACCGCAACAGCTAGCGGGCTGAGGCGCCCCATCTGGTGCGTGGCCAGCAGGGAAGGGATCCCTGTAGGAGGTCGCTAAGGATGCGCGGCGGCGGCGCTGCAGCCGCTGGAGGGCGCGCTGAAGGCGAGGTGAGGCGAATGGCTGGAGGTTTGGCGACGTTCTTTTTTTCGCCATTGCAGGCAATTTCTCATCTTGGAGCGGTGTCGTTCGTTCGGGGAGCTCCATCTTGCATCTTTGCTAGGCGTGAAGCTCAGGTTAGCCGCAGCCGTCTATCCGATCAATCAATCTCGAGGTGAGCGAGCGGTCTGTTCTGCTCTATACTAGTATTATAGTGATGGAGTCCGCAATTGATTGCCTGCTTGTGCCTAGTCGTCTTGGGTTTGTTTTCTTTTAATACCCTGGGCAGTCGCTCGTCGTCTCCGAAACCTCTTCCATTCCTCTCACCTCTCCCTCCTCACCTCCTCCCCTTCTCTCTTCCTCTTTGATATCTTGAAATCTCTCTTCTTGATATCATCTCTCCCTCTTCTTCTTCTTCTTTGGCACCCCGTCGCCGCCATGAAGTACCAACTCACCCTGTCCGCCCTCGTTGCGGGTGCGGCCGCGCTCGACGTGTCGCAGGTGTTCCCCATGACGCCCAACCTGATCCCTCTGCAGAAGAATGCCGGCTCGGACAATTTGTTCCCCATGGCCGACTGCTTCGGCTTCAAGCTGCACGAGGCCACCATCGACCAGATGCAGGCCGCAATGACCCACGGCAATCTGTCGTCGGTCCAGCTGGTCAGCTGCTACCTGACGCGCCAGCTCCAGACCCAGCAGTATCTCAAGTAAGAATCTCAATTAATTTGTCCATCTTTGTTTGCTTGTTTCCATTCGTTCATTCATCTATTTCTTTGGATGATCGCAATCGGATCGATCTTGACTCGCGTCGATCATAATTTTCCCGGGGGGCTGGGCTATGGCTTGGCTTTAACTTCGCTTCGCCTTGGTGGCGCAAAGTGGTGCGACATCAAGACGAAGATCTCCCATACACCCTTTTACTTGGACTCACGTGTCTTTCAAGTTTCAAGCTTCATATTATCGGAATCATTCATGACTAACATCATCATCTTCCAGTGCCATCATCCAGATCAACCCCGACCTCTTCGCCATTGCCTCCCAGCGCGATGCTGAGCGCAAGGCTGGCAAGGTCCGAGGCCCTCTGCACGGCATTCCCTTCATCGTCAAGGACAACATCGCCAGCAAGGACAACCTGGAGACCTGCTCTGGCAGTTGGGCTCTCCTCGGCAATATCGTGCCCCGCGATGCCTTTGTCGTCAAGAAGCTGCGTGATGCCGGTGCCGTTCTCTTCGGCAAGGCTGCGCTTTCTGAGTGGGCCGATATGCGAAGCAACAACTACTCCGAGGGTTACTCTGGTCGCGGTGGCCAGTGCCGAAGTGCTTACAACCTGACTGTCAACCCCGGTGGCAGCAGTTCCGGCAGCGGTGTCGGTGTTGGAGCCAACGTCATTGCCTTTGCTCTGGGCACTGAGACCGACGGCAGTGGTAAGTAGAGTGTGGCGCTTACAAGAAATAAGCTTCTGTCATTGTGTTTTGTGTGCTGACTGACACTCGTACAACAGTCATCAACCCTGCTCAGCGTAACGCCATTGTCGGCATCAAGCCCACCGTTGGTCTGACATCCCGCAACGGTGTCATTCCCGAGTCCGAGCACCAGGATTCCGTCGGTACCTTTGGCCGCACTGTTCGCGATGCTACCTATGCTCTCGATGCTATTTACGGTATCGACACCAGAGACAACTACACCCTAGCTCAGAAGGGCCTCACCCCCAAGGGCGGATATGCTCAGTTCCTCTCCAACCGCACTGCCCTCAAGGGCGCTACTTTCGGTATCCCCTGGAACAGTTTCTGGGTCTACGCCGACCCCGAGCAGCAGAAGATCCTGACCAGCATCCTGACCCTCATCAAGTCTGCCGGCGCCACCATCATTAACAACACCGAGATCACCAACTACCAGACACTCGTCAGCCCCGACGGCTGGAACTGGGACTACGGCACCACCCGTGGTTTCCCCAACGAGTCCGAGTACACCTACATCAAGGTTGATTTCTACAACAACATCAAGACTTACCTTTCCGAGCTCAACAACACCAAGATCCGCTCCCTCGAGGACATTGTCGAATACAACAACAAGTACACCGGTAGTGAGGGTGGTTACCCCATGCCCAATGGCACTCCTGCTTTCTGGTCCGGCCAGGACGGTTTCCTCGCTTCTCTCGAGACCAAGGGCATCAAGGACAAGACCTACTGGGAGGCTCTCGAGTTCTGCCAGTCCTCCACCCGTAACGGTATCAACGACGCTCTCACCTACAAGGGCAAGAAGCTGGACGGTCTCCTGGTCCCTCCCGATGTTGCCCAGAGCATCCAGATCCCTGCCCAGGCTGGTTACCCTGCCATCACCATTCCCGCTGGCATCCACTCCGACTCTGGCATGCCCTTTGGCTTGGCTATCCTGCAGACCGCCTTTGGCGAGGACAAGCTGGTCAAGTATGCCAGCGCCATTGAGGACCTGCAGAAGAACAGCAACACTCCTTACAAGCGAACCCTGCCCCAGTGGCGCGGCTACCTTGAGAGGAACCTTGCTGTCCCGCTGTAAATGTGGGTAGAGAAGGGAGCCCTGAGGAAAGAATTAAAAAAAGACAAAAAAGAGCCATGTCGTAATGATGCATGCATTTGTATATAGCTATACAAATATACACATACCTACATAGATAATGAGTATTATTAATTAATGTCAAACTTTTATATGCCACTCAGATGTGATATGATGTTGTGATAACGTGACGGGTGTCAATCTGTAGCAGATTGTAGTAGGTTATACAGACTGTGAGGTTGTGTATATTCTAGTGCAGTATTCATATAACATGGAGGTCCACCTGGTTCATCCATATTGAGGCATTAGAGAACGAGAAGTATTACTGCATATGGAGCCTAAATCTCTGAGAGATTACATATTCGCATCATAACTTGCCATTCTAACTAGTCGCCTAAGTCAAGTCATTATTTTCCATCGCTTTCTTGACCTTATCAGTAGCATTATCATCTACAAGTGGTAGCGGCGAATAGTTGGATCTCTATGTGAGGCTGGTTCTCCGAAGAGGCTGTTACTATAGCTGAACGACTTTCTTCTGTTTGGCCGACTGGCTAGACTTGTTTTTGGATGAAGAATTTGCATATAACTAGCATCAAATATCTTGTTTTATTCGTAGGTATATTATATATGATTCGATATATATATGTTTTTCTACATACTGGATATGCAGGATTTAGCCTCCGTTGATGCCACCGCTAACAGAAATAAACTGTCCCGTAATCCAGCGACTCTTCTCACTAGACAACAGCAAGACCGCATCAGCCACATCCTCCACTGTTCCAACCCTACCCTCACTGCGAGTCAAATCAACAAGAAAGTCTCTCAGGGGTGCAGATTCAGGGGTCGGCGGTAAGTTGTCCGTCTCAACGGGGCCAGGCGCGAGAGTGTTAATCGTAATGTGCTTGCCGTCTCGACCAATCTAAAATAAAAAAACTATTATTAACTTCCTTGTTAAGCATACAAAGAAGAGGGAATCAATATTTACCTCGCGGGCCAAGCTAAAGGTCAACTGATCCATGGCAGCCTTGGCAGCTGCATAGATGGGCAGGGGGTTGAATCCCATCTTCGAAGACACACTGCCGATGTTGATGACACGAGAGAATTTGGGCATGTGAGGATAAGCTTCTTGGAGCAAGAGGATGGGGCCAACGACTGAAACTGCGAATGCGGTCTGAATGTCTTCGGGCTTGCTTTGAAGAACAGGGCCCATGGTGACGTATGTTGCATTGTTCACTATACTCATATGTTAGTATGTCTTTTTTCTCTGTTGTTTAATACGAAACAAGTTGTTATACCAATAATGTCAATGTGGTTGACGCCGAATCGGGACAATGTTTCTCCAACAATCTTCTTGCAGCCTTCTGCGGTAGAAACGTCGGCCTGCACCACGATGGCGCTGTTCTTGCCAGCCGTAGCATCGATTTTCTCGCGGACAACTTCTGCGCGCGAAGCCGTGGAGTTGGATACATAGTTGATGACAACGCGAGCTCCGGCTTTGGCAAGAGTAAGGGCGATGCCAGCACCAATGCCGTTTTCTCTACCGGAGCCGGTGATGATGGCGACTTTGCCTGCGAGAGAAAGACTGTCGACGGTCATTTTGAATGATTTATGAAGATAGGCTTGAAAGGATAGGGTTTTTTTATATTGAAACAGATTGTTTTGCTTTGATGGACTGCAGGCTATACTGTGCGTTCAACAGCATAGTTTATATAGGTAACATTTGTTACTTCTCTTTTCATCCACAACTATTGCATTACAAATGTTCTCGAAGCATCTCGGTACACAACTCCGAGATGCTACAGAACTCGTCTCATTGAATCATTAATCCAAATGCTCCATGATAACCTCATTCATAACCTTGAAGTATCATGGCTTGTACCGTCCAATCATCGACTAAGTGGAAAACTAGCGCGGCGGACATATTTCAAGTCTAACTCCAAAACAGGCTAAGAGAGGTTTGAAAAACCACCTTAACCTCGTTTTGGACATTGGTCTTCCTTGTCATACGCTGCTTCACAAAGTACCTAAGGTATGGCAAGTTCTACCGAGCTGGCGCCAGAATCTTACAAATCTCTTCAACATGGTTTACATACAATTGTAGTTGAGACTTTGGCAGCAACAGTGTTTCTATTTAGAAAGATTCCATTTACCAGCTTCAAGCAGATTTTTTAATTACTATTTAGTGAAAGGCGAGCAAAATGGAAAGTCATATATCAACCCCCTCCCAACATCTAATTCCGCAATGTTGCATGCAACCCATTAGTCTCCAGCGCGCAATTCCTTTGTTACGTGTAACATAAACCTTTGGCCTACAACTCCGCATTCGACACCTACAGCCTATTCGAGTATAGGTATCTGTTGCTCGAAAAAAATGGCGAAACTCGTTGTTGTCACCGGCATAACTGGCGTTCAGGTAAACTTTCCGCCAGCGAATTTGTCATCTGCAACGCATTTACTTATTATTAACACCTCCGACTCTCCAGGGCAGTTCCGTAGCTGATACCTTTCTTCAAGACCCAAAATACACCATCCGCGGTGTAACCCGCAATCCCGAGTCCGACGCTGCCAAGGCATGGAAAGCAAAAGGCGTTGAAATTGTTCAGGGCGAATTTGATGATGTCAAGTCTCTTGAGAGAGCGTTTCAGGGCGCCAATGTCATCTTCGGTGTTACTGATTTCTGGAACATTTGGGGAAACCCTCGTAGCCAGGAACTAAAGAAGCCTAACCAGGAGCTTGTTGAGTACTGTTATGAAGTTGAGCTGCAGCATGGTAAAAATCTTGCCGATGCTGCAGCTTCAGCAGCTTCAACTCTGGAAAGATATGTGTTCAGTTCCATGGCCGATGCCACAAAGTCGAGCGGCGAAAAGTACACAAAGCTGTACCACATGGACTCAAAGGCTCGTGCTGCTACATACGCACAGAGTATCCCAGCGCTCAAAGACAAGTTCTCGCAGGTTCAAGCTCCAGTCTATTTCCAAGTAGGAACTGAGTGGGGGCTACCAATCACGCCAAAGAAGGTAACACATAGCACAACACTCGGCTTCTATTTCCTTAACTCCCGCGGCTCTTGAATCCTTTAAGCTTACAAATCGATGTGATTAGCAACCAGACGGTACTTATCGAATGATTGGCCCTGGTGCAGGCCACAAGCCAATTCCGTTCGGAAATGTGCGAACTGATCTTGGTCCCTGTGTCAAGGCTCTTGTCGAACAGGCGCCGCCCAACACGAATCTTTTCGCCGTGGGTGACTACCTCTCCTGGACAGACTATCTCCGCATTGTCTGCGAGACGCAGGGCGTCAAGTACGGAGGGTTTGACGAACTCTCCTACGATGAGATCAACGAGCTTCTACCTGGCGGCCTGGGCCACGAGTTTGGACTCAACGTCTTGTTTGCATTTGACTTTGGATATGAGGGTACAGACCCCGGAATTGTTGGACCTGGAAAGGTAGGCAAACATGCATGGACTGACGCCATAAGATGATAATTGGAGCTGACTTATTTTATCTAGTACGGAGTCAGAATGACATCGTTTAGGGAGTATTGTGAAAAGAACGATTTCTCTGCTGCACTGAACAAATGATAGAGCATACTTGTTCTTTGTATCTACAGAATATTACAACATAATATATAACCGTTATTAGGTGTCGAACAACTTTGCGTCAGAGCCAAAAACCTCCTTTACAGTGACCAACTGCTCTCGGTTGTACCCATGCTGTTGGTAAATTGATCGTCGAACGATTCCCAAGTCATCTCCTCGATATTGTGCCATTCCGCAGCCAGCGTTGCCCATTCGTCATGAAACCCTGGAAGCACCTCCGGCATATCAACGATCGTCGACTGTGCTGACGCCTGGGCAAGACCCGAGTTCCAATTCGCCTCGGCTATTAATGTGCCACCGCTCATCATTGGGCATCCAAACGTCTTGCTCACTTCACGTGCTGGCTGTTCGCTGAGCGAGCTCAACCGACGATTGTACTTGGCCTTTAGCACGCCGAGCACAGCGCGATTGGCCGAAAGAACACCGTTTGAAGCAACCGTGGTATCTCCTTCGCGCGCAATCTTGGATAAGAATTGGTCTAGCTGGATTTCCGAATTGGCCCACTCCCAGTCAAAGTCAGGGCATTCCTTGAGAGGAAACGACAGCCGAAATGCCAGTGTAAAGATCGTTATGAGCCGCGTCCAGTCGTTGACAGTAAAGGATAGTATCGCCTTGTCGCTTAGCCCACCTACGTAGTCCAAACAAGCTCGTATTTTCCTTGTGCCGCTGTAGATTTTGGATATCGGTGGTGGAAAGCGTGTGAGTTTGGCGGATAACGAGGTTTTGGCAACAGGGAGGGCGAGTAAGCTCCCCGTGTCGAGATATATGTCGAGAAACATCATTTGTAACCGAACAGGTTCTTTCGCTTCTTTATAGTAAGCACCCATCACGTCTTAATACCGAGCCAGCTTGACGTACCGAGAAGATTGGGGGACGTAGCTAATATATTGTTTCTTATTTGCTGATACTGTTGCTCGAGTCCCAGTAGGGTCAGCTGGCTGTTTCGTACAGTCTGACCGTCTCTGTCGTTTATGGCGTCTCCCGCATCGGAGCTCAATCTTGATAGGCGGACGAGGGCCGCGAGTGTGCGATCGCCTTCGACCTGGGCATTCTGCTCCAAAATATCGATGGCTGTCCCTGCCCAAGGCGGGAGGCGGGTATGTACACATTTGTCTCCCTTCCACACAGCGACGTATCTGGGGGAACGTTAGCATTATGTATGGGATGAGGAGAAATCTAGACTTGGCTCACGTGGAGACGAGATACACGTAGGCGAGGTATGCCCGGATCATGTCCAGCTCTTCGCTCGTCACTCCCCGTCCCCATGGGTCAGACGAGAGAAAATCTTCATCCAAGGATAGGTCATGGACTATGTCCGCGGCCATTCGCATGCATTGAACCAGCCGTGAGCTTTTGGGTTTTAGGTGAAAAGGATACCTGGGAGCGACGCGTGAGTTGGCAATGTATAAAATTAAGCCTCGGAGGTGGACGTACCATGAACAGTATATTAGGAGGCCTTGTAGCAGCTGAAGGCTTCTCTCTCCTCCAGATACATACTTGAGCCCCAAAACTCTCAGAAATTCCTCGTCATACAGCGAGTGTTTCTGAACTGGCCTCGACCTTGAAGACACGGTTAAAATGGCCAGTAGAATGAAGGGCTTTGTGGCAGCCACTTGGGTTACGGTTGAATCAGAGGGCAACACTATGAAAGGAATGTACTCGAGCATGGAGCTAAAGTTGCGTAATAGGCTCTCAGCTGAAGCCATGTTGAACTGGGGTTTCCGCCAACTCTCGAAAACGGAGCGAGACTGGGACTGGGTCGACGAGCTTGACTGGCTGGCAGATTGACTTGGTGTTGGCAAAAAGTCGATGGGCTCATCTGTATCTAGGACAGTGTCAAGGGCAGAATTGTGCAACTCCCGTAAAGTCTCAAAATCATCTTCGACGTGCGACCTGATGGGAACTAGATAGTCAATGCTAAAGGTACTAGGTTGACCAGCTGGTGACTGGCCCGTTTCTGCGGTGCTATATTCACAGCAAAGAAGGCATTAGAACATCTTGATAGTAGGGGAGAGGAGTGATTCTAGGTTATATGGCATGGGGCCTTACGACAGTGCTCGACGTGACCTGCGGGGCCGCGCTTTGGTGCGAGACACGCACTCTCTCCTCGAGGCAAGACATCTAACAGGCGATAAGCATAAAAGAACAAGCTAACATGAATGTAGTTTCGTTTCCGCCTACTTCCCACACACTCCAGGCTGCTCACTGGGCTGGCACTTTGCCTTTGCTGTGCGACAGTGCTCGCAAGCGGTCGCGTTCCGCTTCGGAGCTGAACCTCTCTCCATTGCGACGGTGCCTAGTATGGCTATGTCCGAGACCCCTGGCTGGGAATGGTTTGATGGGCTGTTTGGTGAACGGGCTGTTGACGTAAAGTTCTGAAGGAGAGATTCTTGATGGAAAGAGATACGCCGTCGTTTACGAAAGACGCGGGAATCCGTCACATGTGTGGCTGACCTAGAGACTGCTGTTGGTTGTTGGCTCTAGCATGGAGACTATATCCGGGTGGGTTTCGGATATAGCCTGTGCTGTTAGGGCACTAATTCTAGGCGGTCGTTGTGTGTTTATACAAGTGTAGATTGATTGAAAACTGCTGGACAATTAATCATCATCCTATAATTGATGGTTACTCACATCTTGTTGATCTCATCATTTAAAGGCGGGTTTCTGTGCCTTTTTGCATCCTGTCGGTCCTAATGTGCGGAAATCCGCATCGGGCCTATTGGAAAGAATCCAATTGCGCCATGAAATACTCCGATGAAATAGCCCGGACTGCCATCAGCTTACTCTTCTTACAAGTCATAAATTGTCTATAAATTCATTGACAGACAGGAGTTCAAGCCGCTTCAAAAGGGATGGCTCGTACCAATTTCGAGCCTTGTCTTCAGATTTTAACTAGCAGCTAACAAGATGTACGCCGCAATGGAATGCGATTGGGCCACTTCGAGAAGCTGATGCTGCGTGCGCCTCGCCTTGTGATCTTTGCGATAACCTGGTTGTTCTCGAAATTGAGCACTCGCTATCTTTAGTATCGGTGAGTTTCTCAATGTATCGGTTTTTTTTGCCATATGCAGCCGTATAAGCAGGGGTTTCACGGTTTCAGCACTGCTAGAAATGGCAGAAGTGTCAAATTCCACTCTGCCGTGCGAAATATGCATGCGCCTCTTAAAGAGAGAAGTGCACTGTCGTTTGAGCTTGACATAGAACCATTACAGAACAGGTGCGATGCCATTGGACTCTGGGGAACAACGTGGGATTCAAGTTGATAAGTTCCGATTCGATGTCGGCTATCGACTATTTTGTTTGGTGTGAGACAAGACACGATGCTCGGTTGGAGATAGCCATCGGCAAGAGATAAGCTTCACAACACGCAATTGGGCCAATCTGACAACGCCTTTGAACGCATGCTCGTGCATTTTACTCGACGATGTATAGGCAACGGCTATTAATATAGGCATCCATGCCCTCTTCTGCACCATTATTAACTCGTTCAGCTTTTACTTACTCCTCATCGCCATATAAATAGCGAGTCGCATCCCTACGGCATGGGTATCGCTCATACATGCATCTGCAGTTGAGGTACATCATTGCTACATGTATCTGCGGCATATCGCTGTTTCTCATCCAACGCTCATATTCAACACTATCTTTTGCAACAATGGTCCCTAAATCCAAAAGCGGCACAGAAAACATTCACGCTGGAGCCGCGAAATGGACTGGCGAGAAGTTTGACGACAAGGGCAATGTGTTGCCATTTCCAGGCAACACCATCATCTGCCATCTCCCACAAGACAGTGAACTATACAAAACACTTTTGCCAATCCACGAAATACTCCAGAAGAGCAGATTCACCAAATTTTACACTCTTCTTCCACCGCCGAGCTGGCATATGACCGTCTTTGAGGGTGTTTGCGATACGCGGCGCAAGCGTGAGGTGTGGCCCCAGGAGCTGCCGCTCGATGCACCGCTGCAAAGCTGCCACGATCTCTTTCGCGACAAGCTCTCCACATTTGACCTCGGCGTTCAGCCTCCCCTGAAATTATCTGTTACAGGACTAGTGATGAGCAAGGCCGGCATTCGCCTTGACCTGGCTGCCGTTGACGACGCTGAAGAGAAGCGCCTACGAGGACTCCGTGATCGACTGTCTGATCTGCTGCAAATTCGGGCTCCAGGCCATGAGACGTACGTTTTCCATCTAGCTCTTGCATACAGGATCGTTTCTGTTAGTAAGGAAGATGGTGAGGCTCTCACGATGCTGCTTCAGAAAGGATATGAGACTATTCCTCATGAGTTTGAGCTTGGTGCGCCCGAATTCTGCCACTTTGACGATATGTTTGCATTTCATCGGCAGTTTTATCTCAAAGAACAAAGTTAAGATATAGAACAATTGAAGCTAGGGAATTTGATTGGTCTATGATGGCACCTTGGCTTATGACACATGAAACTCCGCCTTTAACAGTAAACACTCATGTATGTGCCTGTTTCATGAATTCGTAATCATTAAATTGAACATTAGTATAACTCCAATTCAAACCTATCGCGTTGCGATATATCCTTCCATAATTTCTCCAAGAATTCCCCGCACGATTTTTCCCAAACAATCCCTTTCAATGCAGACTCAAGTTCATCTTTTGTCCAAACCAAAAGTGATGCGCCCAGTGGCTCCATCTTTTCCACAAACCACCATTTCTCGGGCCATTCTGATGCAGCCCCATATCCCATAAACAGCACCCATAGTAACCATCGTTGTCTTTCTGGGTTAGCATTCCACCACCCTTCATCTTGCATTTCGAGGCAATCTCGTAGCTGTTGAGATAGCTTAAGAAGCAGCTTAGACTTGGTTGGAAGCTCTCTCAGAATCAGATAGTGGTAGACGTATGCGGCGGTGTTCATTAGAACAGAAGTAGATGAAAGATACTCAATTGGATCTAGGGCCTCGGTGTATTCATTCTGAAGAGTGAGGAGATTGAATTCTGTTTCATAGATTTGATGGCTCATTGCTGCCTTATCCAAGGGGGCCTCGTACTCCGGGTTGAGTGCTGCAGATATACGCCTCAGAGATCGAAAGACAGAATTCGTAGGCGAAGCAATCCCAAAGGTGCCTTCAGTAGAGACAACCTTGTTTTTCAACTTGGCTGGCAATTCCGCATCGCCTTTTGTGGCTTTGTAGGTGATCTGCGAGAAGGAAGGCTTGCATTTCCAAACATTAGAATACGATAAATCAGCCCTAGATAGGTATGTGTTAATATAGCCGGAGCATGCTGAGCGTATAGTGCAAGCTTACCAAGTGACCACTCCTCTGTGTGCAGGTTCGACACCTTCTATACCTCCTCGGGCCTTCACCATGAGTTCAAGACCCTTCATGTGGATTCTAGCATCTTCAAATTGGCCGGCGAGATTCTGAGCGAGGAGATGGTTAGCAATGAGACGTACGAAGAACGTGAAGGAAGAATTGTATTTAGGTAAGTCTTACCTCTCGAGATATTACTATTGATACAGCCGCAATGAGAGTGTCTCTTATCACGCCTGCCTCAAGACCCTCGTTTATCAAACGAAAGGCTTCTCTTCCATGGTATAGGCTGCCAGGAGAATCCGTCAAGCCGTATTTCAGATTATGATCCAGGCTGACAAGATACATAACAGCATGAAACATGGCAAGCTCTTCTCTGACGTAATAGAAGCAATCCGGTGAGAGATTGAGGGCGATGCAGTTGACGGCATATACTTGTTGGTCTGTAGCACGAGATGAAGTTGATTAGCATTCTGTTTCATAACAATGGATTGGAGAAACACTCACAATAGAATATGAACTTCTGGCTTTCAGGTCCCAGCGGAAATTGGAATGAATCATATGGATCTGCAAATGCGCCACCTCTCATCAAGAGGTTCTTGTCTGGCATGAGGCTCTGGCGAATGAGCCAGTGAGTGTTCATCAGTTGGACCTCATTTGCCGAATCTTGATCCCTGTCCTTCCCTAGTCCTGTTGTGGAACGCTTTGCTTTGGAAGGTTTCTTTTGTTTTCGTGATTTGGAGCCAACTCTGAACTTTCCCTCAAAGATTCGCTGAGGCTTTTCCTTCATGGGGACGGCGGCTGCGGCAGCCATCTCGTCCGTCAGTGTGGGGTGGTTTTGTCTCCAGACATAATTCCGCATCGCCTGGCTGCGAACGATTCGCGAAACATTTCTGTCCGGCCTATCCGTTGACGATCCAGTAATTGTGATAAACTCCAGCGGCTGTACATCGAATTCATCGGTGAAGGTAAACCTCTCGTCGTGTGGCCTGGATGGGAGATTTACCACAACTAGAGTATCCGGTTAACATCCAATACCAGCAACTAATGCACAGGAGAGAGATCTACCATTGTTGTGGACGAATCCGGAAGCCCCGTAAATTTTCTCTCCACTCATGTTCAGGCTTTCAGGTAAGCTGCACTTGGCAGTTGATTGAGGTTGGGATCAGGGGTGAAGAGGCGGTATAGTGAGTTGACAATGGTGAAAATAGATGGGGATTGATGCAAGAGATGGAAAGACTCGTGTTTCTTATTACCTAGATAGTTAAATGCTCTAAGCGGGTTTGATAAATTACGATGGAGGATGCACATTATTAATGTCTAGATCCTAATCTGAGGTTGAGTCTAGTCTCATCACTTGCCCCTCCCCTCTCGTTTTGGCGCTATGCTGCTTAGTAAAACCAGCACAGCGCCCTAAAATAGGTTTGGCAGGATTCATAGAATTAGTTAGTGGACTATACGATAACTTTAGTAGATGGATCTTAATGTCTGAATACGATAGAGCCTCGGTGTATCGATAGAATATTAACAACTGGGAACTGCCCATGGGAGAATTCCCTCCGATACAGGAAGGGAAGGTAAAATTACTGGGGGCCGGTTATAGCATGCGTAATGTTGGGATCCGGAGTATTGGAGAATGCGTGTAAAGTGTCCGAGAAACATAGAGGCCCAAGACAGCCGAATGAGCCCTGAAGGGGGACGAAAAGAGAGACACGCTAAACTACGGATCACTGGCAGCTTGTCACTTTGTTACCTGTGTATTATTCGCTTAGCAAGCACAGCACCGGGGCGTTATCTACTCAATATGCATGCACTTATGAAACGACGAGACCAATTAAAGGCTCTTCGAATGATCACCAGCAGCATGTATGGCAAGTCCGCACAAATCAAAACCGTGTACATACAGACAGCTTCGTATTTATCCTTGCAACCTAGAATAGGAAAGACAAATAGAAAAGAATGGTTATGCCAGAATAAGAGAGAGCTAAGGGTTCAGCTTTGCGACTAGGATAGCCAGTCATACTGTAGCTACACTCTGTTTGCGAACCTTTGCAGGGAAGGATTCAGCCGTTGCCAATGGCGTCACAACACTTGAGGTATTTCACTTGAGCAGGGCGAATACCAACATTCCGTCGGCGTTTATTGTCAAGCTTCGGCGATGTGCCATTTGCCTAAGCGCTAGCTATCTTCGACTCCATTGGGCTGAGTCGCGCTCATCTAGCAGATGATTGTTAAGAAGAGAACTCTTGAGTTCTAGAAGTCTCAAAAACACGGCCCAATTCGAACAATGCTAATGCTGGGTGATCCAAAACCCTGCAGCAATTTAGTCGATAAGCAGAAGCCAGCACTAGCTCTGGGCTAAATGGGGTGGTGTGTTGCATGTCTCTTGGCGGGACAGCCGCTGATTAATTCGGCAGCTCAAATCCCGGCCGTGATCGAAGCCATGCGGGTTGAGCTGGCAGGCCAAAGTCTAAATTTCTCAGCATCTCATTAGTGAGCAAAGCGGCGCCTTGGTTTGACAATGATCCCGTCCCTCATGGAAAGTTGTCACAATAGGAAAATGGTAGTATGTGGATGGTGTATCAATTGGAGTATTTAGGTAGAGACGAGGTAGCTCTTCATCGTTTAAACTAAAAATATAATCAAGCACATCTTTCATCTCAATCGTTTCATTTTCGCGACTCAAGCCTTTCTTTCAAGTACAAAACACCACAGCAATGGCCCCCTCAGTCCTTATCATTGGCGCCGGTGGCGCATTCGGAAGGCCTCTGGTGGAAGAGTTCATCAAACAAAAGTCTCACTTTTCAAGGGTTGGCATCCTGGCGGATCCCGCCAAAGTGTCCAAGTTTTCCCACGCCGCAGCTCAAGGTATCGACGTTGTGGCTGGCTCCTTTTTGGACCCCAAGTCCTATGAGGGTGTGTTATTACCGGATCAATTAAGTTCAGAGAGGACAGTGTATTGACAGATAGCTAGGTTTTGAAGTCGTTGTGTCTCTGGCAGGCAATGCTATCATGAGGCTCCAGCCGGCCATGATCGAATCTGCTATCGCAGGCGGAGTTCGTCACTTTTATCCGTCGGAATTTGGATCAGACGTCGCTCAGGACAGTCTCAAGACGTTCCGTTACTTTCGTGATAAGCGAGTGACTCGCGATCATCTGGCGGCCAAAGCCAAGGAGAACCCGGATTTTTACTACACGCTCATGCTGACCGGCATCTTCACCGAGTGGGCCGCAGATCCATTCTACGGTGTGGATGTCGAGGCTCATGTTGCAAACACATATGGACGCCCTGATGCGCAAATCTCTGTAACATCCATTCCGGAGTAAGTTTAATTCAGCTACAGTTCAGCTCACATTGGACGAACCTTGCTAACCAATGTGTTCTTTGCTTCAGTATTGCAAGATATACTGTCGAGTCTATCCTGCTGCCTCTGACTCCAGGAGTGCAAAAGCGTGAAATCCGAGTGACCGGAGAGCGGACTACCTGGCAAAAGTTCATCGACGACTTGGGCGAGGTTCAGGGAGCCAAGTATAAGTGCACATATCTGGATCCTGCCGAGGCTGCTGCAAAGCAAGATGAAGCCCGAAAGAGTGGCGATGAGGTCGCCGAGCTGATGTGGTCAGTCAAGCCCCTGGCTGCCTCCGGAAACGGAATCGTACCTGGAGAGCTGGACAATGACAAATTCTCATTCCGGCCGGAGTCTGTTAAGGAGACTTTCAAGCGAGTCTATGCTTAAAAAGCGGTCATTTAGTAGATAGTCCTTGAACGAGTTACGAACAATGCTATGCATGCATATAGACTAGTTAGTGCATCCCATATTAGATACACAAAATACTATTTCAATCATATACATTAACATCGGGCGTATGCAACTCATTCGACTCCGGTGCCAACAGAACATTTGCCAAATCTTTCATAGTATCGTCTTCTAGTCTAGCAAGTTTTCAAGAGCTGGGCCAATAACAACCCCTTCTCCTAAGCTAACTTGGCGCGAGATGACTCCTGATCGGGCAGAAAACTTTCCTACTCAGGAGGTAGTCTCTTGTGTTACCTGTAATATGCAATATCCTTGTCATCATCACTGTAATTTTAGCATTCAACGGTATTTCGGAGAAAAGAACGTATGTCTGTTCTCCAATAGATGGATGCGATACGAGGAGGATTGCAGAAGTTCCACCAGGACTGTGGGCAAGAGTTTCGGGTTTCGTAAAAGTGTTTTCATGAAATTGAATCACAACTCCTCCTGCCACTTGGACCTTGACTGGCCATTCCAGCTCAATGCGGAGCTTGTGAGCTGAAGGAGCTCATGTTACATGATGGTGTCGAGCACGGCACGACCAATTCCGCCGAAATACCCTAGAGACTCAATGATTAGTGCTGTGACAATACTGCGCTCTACCATAAGGAGAGAGAATAAACAGTTCCTGTCAGGAGAATCATTATGATTGACGGGATATTCCGTAACACAGCCTTTGCAACTTGATCTCGAGTGGAGTCTTGAACCAGATTTGATTACAAAGTTGGAAATACTGTGAATACGGATCAGTGGGTCTAAAGCGGATAGGACAGCCTGCTTTTGCATCTACAGTATCACTTGTTACCAAGATCTCGTTTCACATCGTTTCTGACAAATTCACTTGCTCTGTGGATAGCTACGCTCTTCATTACTGCTTACTGACCCCTTGATTACGTGAATTTTCTACAAGTCGAATCCGTTCCACAACAATAAGGCGATTTCCTCGGTTTCTACCGTTCACTAGTGGAGGGCTGACAAGCAACTCTCACGACCTACCCGACTAGGGCGACGCCATGCATTAGCACGGGTCTTCAAAAGATTTCCTCTTTCAGAAACCGCTACGCATTAGCCTTGCTCCACAGCCCATCTCCAAGTTTTCCCCATCGAGATAACGCTATGCCATGGCGCCTGGACTTTTGCCACGATCCCCACCGGATCATTGCTAGTTGCCGGTCAAACTCAGCATCCAAGAACACGTTTACAAAGGAAGCAACCCAGCCGTTGTTCCATTAGTTTCTCAGTCTCTTCTGTTTAACTATAATTTTAACTTCCAACTGACATTTCACGCTATCAATTGGGCGTCTTTGTAAGTCCAAATTTGAAGGATTTACTAGCTGCTGCTTCTGCGGCAGCCATGTCGCCGAGTTGCTCCAACTTCTCCTAATCTCGTAAATGCTCAACTTCGTTAGAAATGCATCGAGTTGTGAGATATTAGCTGTCAGCAAAGCTGTGATGGACTATTTGCCTCAGTTGAAAGCTGAATCTTCAACTTCTTCTTAGTCTTGTATTAGTATATTAACTGTTCACATTCCCTCACATTATGGTTCCTTATTTCTTCTCATCAATTCAAGTCTCTTCAACATCATATCCTTCATTAATCAATATTATACTTTATAAACACATTTATAAGAGATACTTCAGTCTATAGCCATCAACATGAGCGTCACATTCACCGTTCAGCGTGGCTCTAAAAGCGGCAAGATTGTCCAAGACACCAGCAACCGTCAACTCGGTCGCAACGAAGCCTATCTCAAGATCACACACTCTGGCTTGTGTGGCACAGATGAACATTACCTCCACGCCGGGTTGGCCCTAGGCCATGAGGGCGTTGGTATCGTTCAGGCTGTTGGTCCAGATGTCACCTCCGTCAAGGTTGGCGATCGTGTCGGATTTGGATGGGTTCACAAGACTTGCGGTCACTGTGAGGCCTGCCTTACTGGTGAGTATTTCATGCTTCTCCCCGTATAATTGTTCAAGTGTAGCTAATTGAACGCCCAGGGATGGATTTTTATTGCGCCGAAAAGACAGAGTATGGCACTCACGATCATGATGTTGGCTCTTTTGCTAGCCATGCCGTCTGGGATGCCGACTCACTTCACAAGATTCCCGAGGGTCTTGACAGCGCTGACGCCGCACCCCTCATGTGCGGCGGTGCTACAGTCTGGTCGCCTTTTGCTCTCTATGGCATCAAACCAACTGACCGTGTCGGCGTCCTTGGTGTCGGCGGCCTTGGACACTTGGCGATCCAATTCGGAGCCAAGATGGGCTGCAAAGTGGTTGTCTTCTCCAGCAGCGAGTCCAAGAGAGAGGATGCGATGAAGCTTGGAGCCAGTGAATATCACGTTCTGACCGCGGATTCTTCTCTGGAGGGAATCGAGCCCGTCAAGCATATGCTCCTGTGTGGAAACGCTCAGCCAGATTTTGCCCGGTACGTTTCAGACATAGCACTAAGAAAGTCGGTATGATATTTTACTAACAAATAGATACAGAATGATTCAGCTCACTGCTGTTGGCGGCAAGATTTACAACTTGATTGTCAGCTTTGACGCATCCCCCGTGCCAATGCTGCCAATGCTGGTGAAAGGCATCAGCATCCAGGGCTCGGGTGGCGCACCCCGAGCTGAATTCCGGAAAATGCTCGACTTTTCAGTACAGCACGGAATTAAGCCTGTTATCATGAAGTGGCCACTGAACACACAGGGTGTAGAGGATGCGATGAAGGCACTGCGGGAGGGAAAGATGAGGTACCGCGGCGTCTTGGTGGCAGAGGAGTAAAATGTTTACAGCAAATAGAGTCTATTAGATGATTGTCATTAAGCGGTTTAATACACGATGAAGCTACTTGAATACTCAATTGATCGCTTTGATCCTAATACAACATTGTAAAACTAGAATAAACTATCCATCTTAAAGAACTAAGAAGTCAACTATTGATGTATATGCCTATAATAACCATCCTTGTACTTTTGAAGTCTTCCGCACCTTAACACCTGTAATGGCCTGTAGGCATATTTGTGCAAGTTGGCGGCCACAAAATACATGTCCAGAATTACCCCGCCATTCTCAACACAATGTCTTACACGTATGTGCTACTTGGCCCGCTTTCAGTTCTTGTCTGTCCGGTAAAGATCAGTTGCGATAATGACACGTTTGAAGCATCCAGTTGGTTACAACGTGGCCAAATAGCCATTTCCTAGTGTCTGAAAACTGTCTTTGCAACTGGGTCGGGAGCTCCGGGGTGTCTTTGTGCCGTGATGGTGTGCTGAAATGCTGCAGACTAATTGGAGGTGAGCTGTGCCGGTTGCAGCTAGACATGACACCCTTCATGCGCTAGTGGTAAGGCATTTACTGAACTGAGAAATGAAAGACAGCGTGTGCGGAGTAGGGCGTCATAAATCCTACAGTATGGCTTCTAGATAGACCATGTGGGTGGTTGTTAGCAATCACGGTGCATGAGCTTTCAGATTGTTAATATATAATCCACTTGTATTACAATTCGTAATTTGAAGATTGAACTTGTCTCCAGCTTAGAAATTCCATCATTGCTAAGCAAGTGTATTTTTTCCCCCTCCTGCCTCTTGACTTTGTTCAAACGTATAAGTATCTGTATTCCGGGCGGTTGTACCAACATTGCATCATTAATCTTCGTCATCACCTACGTTCACTCAAACAATTGCTCAAACAATATTCAGAATGGCTTCCGAAAGCATCAAGACTTATAGCGTCATCTCGAAAGAGGAATTCTATGGACTGCCAACTTTTCCTGAGGCCGAGGGCAAAAAGTACTCTGCCATCGTTACCGGCGCCAATGGCATCACTGGAGCCCATATGCTCCGAGTCCTGGCTGAGGCTCCAGAGCGTTGGGGAACCATCTATGCTCTAAGCCGAAAGCCTCCAAGTGTTCGCATCCCAGGAAACGTCAAGTATCTGGCCATTGACTTTCTTGCGTCTCCTGAAGAGATTGCGCAACAGCTGAAAGAGCAGGTCCCGAAAGTGTAAGTAGACCCTTAGAATCCCTTAAGAATTTTCAGGACGAGATCGTAAGCAGTAACTGACCGTTCGCGGTAGGGATTATGTCTTCTTTGCTTCTTACATCCAGGCCCCTCCCAAGGAAGGCGAGGGTGTCTGGTCTGACGATGCGGAGATGGAGCGACTAAACAGTGAGTACATCTTTTAAACGACCACCGCATTTAGCCATTCTAACAATGCCAGTGCTTCTTTTGTCCAACTTTCTCTCAGCATTGACTCTGTCTCAAAAGATTCCGAAGCGATTCCTCCTCCAGACAGGTGCTAAGCACTATTCCGTTCATCTTGGACCTCCTCTAAATCCGATGGAGGAGTCAGATCCTCGTTTCCTTGCCAAACCCAACTTCTATTACCCTCAGGAAGATCTTCTCTGGAAATGGACGCGTGAAAATGGCACTGAGTGGAACGTCACTCGCCCCCTGTTCATCATTGGTGCCGTGCCCGATGCAGCAATGAATATTGCCAATGGACTGGCTCTTTATGCTGCAATTCAGAAAGAGCTTGGACAGCCGCTGGAGTTTCCTGGCGACACCGCAGCCTGGGACGCTGAGAAGCCCTTGTCATCTGCGCTTTTGATCAGCTACCATGCTGAGTGGACGGTTCTTACGCCATCCACTGCTAACGAGGCTCTGAACATTTCCGATGGCGGCTCTTTCAGCTACGGCAAGTTTTGGCCTGTGCTTGCTGCTGCTTACGGCATTCCATATGGAACTGCAGAAGTCGATGACGCCAAGTTTCAAATTGTCGACATGCCCATCTCCCCTCCCCCGAGAGGCTTTGGACCCGCAGGCAGGATTAGAATCGCCCGAAGCTTCGAGGCATGGGCGCACAAGCCTGAAGTGAGAAAGGCATGGGAGACATTGAAGGCACGACACAATTTGACTCCTAAGCCCGATCCATTTGACAAGGTACAAGACATCTTTGGCTTGTTGGATGGTGAAATTCTTGGACCATGGGGAAGGAGCTTGAGGTAAGAGACATCCAACAATACATCCTCTAGAAGATGCAAAAAGGCTAACCGGTTAATTTCTGCACAGCATGAACAAGAGCCGAAAGCTGGGATGGAATGGTTTCATTGACACTCACGAGTCAATTTTTAAGACTTTTGAGGAGTTGGCGGCTCTGAAGATGATTCCACCTTTCCAGCGACCAAAGGCCACTGAAATCAAGTACTATGGTTATTAAGTATCTACCAATGACGAAAAGACGAATGAGAGTATGATTGGAAGATGAAAATTTGGAGCTTGTTGTCAGCTTTATATAGAATTTGCTTTTCTGAGACTGAATAGAGCACGCTTCCATAGTTCCGAAAGTTGCCTAAATAAGTCGAATACCAAGGTTTAAACGACCTCTTCAACTTCTACACCGGATTACTTGTCAATTCACAACCGTCACATTTGCCAAACGCCTAAATAAACAACCTTGCTACAGGGACCAAATGCGTGTTATTTGAGTCGTATTAAAATTATACCGAGCTTGTCTTTTCGTTGAATAGCGTCGCATCTATGTGGAACGTATCTCGGATGACCTGAAGCTAGATCTACCTACGTAACCACACCTTTGTGCGTATTGATATATGACGCGACAACCTGGCCAGCGCTATGAATACCCCAATGCTACCAGTCGCTACTATAGCATCAGGCAGAGGCAAGTAATAAAGCGGATTTTGGTCATAGACGCAATGGTAACGTGGGGTTGAAGAAGAAGAAGGAAGATAATTGGGCATAAGTTAATTACTAGGAGCTCACAGCCTCATCGTACCCAATTACTTTCCCCAATCATTCTTCCAAGGCAGATTCCCCCCAGCCGCGACATATTGTAACACAAGTCAGCCTCATAGCCAAGCTACATACAAAACCGAAACGAATCACATACAGATACCGGTACCTTTGATAATATAGTACTTGTAGTAAAGCACTGCCCAACTCACACACCGCCTGGGCTATGCGCGGCCATTCTGCCGGCCTGCGACATATATCGTCAATTCTGTAGCTCAATAGCACCACAACCTTAAATCGCTTAGTTTTCTGAGGTTTGCGCTGTCCACCACACAGGATTCTGCGTTGAAGTGTATCTTCTCCGATTAGCACTAGCAAGCAATAGGTCTATAGCTATACCGAGCTGCGCCGGCCTGCGAGTTTTGGTCACATATTTGAGACCTCTCTAGACGTCTGGACTTGTCACCCAGCCTTGGCGCGCTCAGTTTGAGGAACAGCTGAATCATTCACTAGGGATCCTGTAGATTCTACGATGCCATATGCGTATGGGTACGCTGTCAACGACATCATTGCTGTCTTGGGTCTCTTCGAACGAATAGCGATCGAATTGCGAAACTTTAAGAATGCACCGGCGCACTTCCAACAACTCGGCGCAGAGATTGATCTTCTGCAAAATGCGATGAGGCATGCCCTTCGTCTGATTCCACAGGATGACGCTCACCGCGAAACCCTCGAACGCGTCAGAGCCATTGTCATGCACTGCCTGACACCTCTGCAAGCGCTGGTTATCAAAATGCGGACCAAGGAATCCAGCCTGGGGCACTTTCGCACATCGAAGAGCTTGAGCAACATTGGTACTCGAATCCATTGGTCAATGATAGCCAAGCAAGATATTGATGAAGTTCGCATTACCATAACGTCGGAAACAGTGGCCATCAACATGCTCCTTATTGCGCAATCATTGTACGTGTGTTCATCCATACGTGGGCAAATGCAGGCTGACATTATTGCAGAGCTCAACTAAGACAGCTTACGGATTGCGTTCAGGGTATCGGAGATGCCCAATCAACACTTATAAAAACCCATTCCGACGCCCTTATCAAGCAAACATCCACAATATTGAGCCTGGTGTCGACAATGCCAGACACCATTGCTGACCTGAAGCTCACAACGATCATGAATGAGGAGAAGCAATCAGAGCGAGCCCGGATGCTGGAACATGGGTTAACAGTTGTTACTTCTCATGTTGAATCTCTTTCTCAGATTGGCACCAAAGTTTCTGGTACATTCTCTCTGCACACGGCTTCTATGAGACGCTCTGTCAAGAGATTATTGTCTTTGATGCGAGATATCAAGGAGCTCTTTGTTCTGTAATGTGACGACAAACTACTCAGTGTTCCAATTTCCTAACTCATGTCCTAGCTTGGCAGCCTATTCTAGGGACATTCTAGAGGCAATAGGTCAAAATACGTAGGTTAAATCATTTCTCAGCTTCATGTTTGCACATACCTCATCGCTGACTTGATGCAGCCGCGCATTACTCAATATAGCCTCCCAGATGAAGCGAATTATCCGTGCTATCGAGGCTATTCCACTTCATCTTACCCTTGACATTATGCGACTAGATGATGCGTTAGGTGAGAGTTGGGCTTTGCCAATACAAGCCTGTCAAAGCTGGGAGGTTAGTGACTTGACACCGTTAACTCCACGTAAGGGTACTAATACAACAAGTCTTTCTATAATTTGCTTTCAACTGTAGTCTACACAAAGAATCGACCAGGGGCGAATCGAATTGATACGATGCAATTTGCCCTCACTATGGCAAAAGACGGAACAGAGCTTGGGGAACTCAATTGGGAGAGGTTCATCAAGCCAGGAATTCACATTCAGCAGGCGATGGTAGTTACCAGAGCCAGTGCTTCTGTAGAGACTTGTCTCGAATGTAGTGGTGTTAATTCAAGGACATCAGCAAAACATCATGACAAACCGTGGTAAGCATATATTGCAAGTTAATGCTTGTGCTATTACGGAGAAACTAACGGTTTTCCAAATAGTTCCGCCTGCGGGAGGTGGGTAGGCAGACATAGACGCATTGTCGAGCCAGTTGTAAGACTACTTGGTAGAGCAAACACGCTGCCGGACGGAATGTCCCCGCTAGGTCCAGAGCTGCCCTCCATGAAACTGGATGAAGACTTGCAGCACTTCCGTCGGGTCCAAATACGCGAGCGCTCAGAGCCAATTGACGATATCAATACTGCCGAAGCCATATTGAAGATAAACTCCATGGACCCGGCTGCTAATACCTTTCTTGCCCTCCGACTTATTCAGGAGGCACAAGACTCTGGAAACCTGGCGTTGCTTGAAACGTCTATAAGACATTTGGAGATTGCTCTTTCGTCAGGTACATGACTCCAAGCCAGTCGGATCTTTATCTTAATATATTTGCCTAATCACCTATTTCCCCTCCCAGATAATACGGCTGTTGACGCTTGGTATCTTCTTGGAGAGATATCTATGCTCCAGCAGGACTATAAGCATGCCCACGGTTACTTTCAACAAGCCGTGTACAGGAACCCGCAGTCTCCACAAATTTGGACATCGGTTGCCAATCTGTTTTATCACATCAACCAATTCCGCGATTCTCTTGACGCTCTCATTCGCTCTATACGGCTCAACCAGTTCATTTACCAGTCATGGTATAATCTAGGCGTCTTGGTAAGTGGTATCATTTATGCTTTGCATTCCACATCGCTTATAGAAAACGAACAGTATGATGCGTGCGATAAGCAGGCTAGAGATGCATACGAGAGCTTTAAGAGATGCTTAGAACTGAATCCGCATTTACCAGATGTCCAGGCGCGGTTTGATATTTTGACTGCGTTTCAAAATGGTGAAAACGTACCTGATGATTATAAAATTAATGATATGGTGCAGTGGGACATAATGGCGACGGTTGATGAATCAGAAAATATTGATGGCTCTGAAATCGTGTTCAATCCGATCATAGACGCGAAGAATAATGAATAAAGAGCAAGGCAGAATAACGATACACCATTCAACTACTGGATGACAACAAATCAAATAGCAGGCTGGATAATTGGAGACCATTCCACGATAAGGATCTATTGGCAACTGTGCTGCTTATGTGCTGGGCGATACTAGCGCATTCCTAACAGATTGACTATACGTAGTACGCCTCTCTTCGAAAGACGCAGCGTCTTTCATATTCCACATGCAACTATATTCTGTGGTCTTGATGCCTTGACATCTGGTGTCAGTATATGAGGCTGCTGTCAGACTCCTTTTGAAACATATCTAAAAAAAAAAGAGGTTGCAACCAATGCGCACGTGCATGAGGACGAGCAGCACGTAAGGTGTATTATTATAAAACGTATGTGAAAACGACTATCAGTTTGGAAGCATCACAGCAAACAGGACACTAAAGATAAAAATAAATTTCAAAGTACCATTAAGAAAATATCTAATCTAGCGCAGTTATAGTTTATTCTTTAAGCCTTAGCAACCTCGAGATACTGGTTCACCAAGCTCTTAACCTGCTCGTCAAATCCAGCCAACTTAATACCAAAGGTCTCCTCAGTCTTCTTAGCATCAAGGCGAATAGTAAGGGTCGGCTGCTTTCCAGTTGTCTTCAGAAGTCCTTGAGAAATCGCTTCAGGGAAAGATTCTTGGATCACCTTGAGACCATTCTCCCAAACCATACCATCAACACCATCTCCGGCGGCCACAAATGCTTGGTTGCCGGGGATTTTAGGATCAAGAGCCAAGACATGAATCTGAGCGGCGTCATCAACGAGCACTGAATTGCTGTTTGATGGAATATCGGATTGACCACCACGAAGGAAGTTCAACAGGACTGAGTTGGTAGAGCTGGACTCGAAATCCTTAACAGTGGTAGCCAGCTCGTCAGCACCAAAGATCCAGCCAGGAAGAATGCTGATCAGGTCAAAGCCGGGCTTGTTTTCCTTGACCCAAGCCTCAGAGTCGTTCAACGCAGCAGCCTTGCTGGCGCTGTAAGCCTGGAACTCAAATCCATAAGGGCCTTGGTCGACGGGAATGCGACCGTCAGCGTCGAAGATCTTGTCATCTCCCTGGCCGAGATAGTAGTGGAAGGGAGTGTTTGCGACGCCAGAGCTGGTGATAACGATACGCTTAACAGTGCCGGCCTTGCGGCTGCTTTCAAGGAGACCAATTGTCGATCGACGAGCAGCCTGAACGAAGAACTCGTCATATTGCTCGGGAGTAGGAGGAGCTTCACCACCGAAGGTGGGAATGGGAGATGCGCAGTGGATCACATAGGTCGCTCCCTTGACTGCCTCATCGAAGGCGCCAGGGGCTTCCATATCCTCAACCACGACGACGGAGAGCTTCTCTTTGCTGGGGTTCAAAGCCTTGATAGACGGCGAGTTGAGAACCTTGCCGGCCTTGCTTTCGGATCGAACCACGATGCGGACATTGTAGCCAGCCTTGAGAGCAGTGACGAGGACTTTGAATCCGAGGAAACCAGTGGATCCGGTAAGGGCAATAAGGTTATTGGCAGCCATTGCTTATAGTAAGTGATGTAGATATATAGATATGTAGATATATAAGGGATGAGTGTTTTGATGTTGTAATGAAGTGCTTTGTAGATGATGTGTGTGATGAAGTGATTTTTTCTCTTTCCATTGTAGGGGATCATAGGAGTATTTATCAATTTCCTTTCACGACTGAAGTCTTTCATCTCTGTGATTTGAAATGCCGTCGGAGAGTCTATCATTCTATCATCAAATTAATCAGCCCAGAAGCTTTGCTAAATTGATTCCATTCAGCAGTATAGTTAGCTATCTATCACATTTGTCAGGGTCATTCCAGATCGCAGTCTTCATCCAAGTGACATTAGCATCCAGCTAGTGTTGAGTGCTGACATACAAAGACGACGCTTGTGGCGCGAAGGATCGGTGGATCAACTTCAGAAAATTTCCTAATTGAGCAACCGCGTCGCATGGCTGCTAAAGTCTCTACAGGGGGGTTGGATCCCGCTAAACAGAGCTGAATAGCTCCAAAGGTCTGCAGTCGGGCGAAGTTGCTTCGAACTAGCAGCAATGGCCTAATTCGGGTTGAAAGAGATGTCATTTACTAAACCTACTTCTCGAGGAGTTGCATATCGTCCAAACTAGTTTCTTCAATTGTTTCTAGGAAACGAATCCTTCAAGCTGTCTGATTGAATTGGGGATTCTGTCAGTAAATTCCCTCATAGTAACTACATCTCTAGCGGTTGCTTGCAACTCCGCTCCTTGGTAACGTTCCAAAAATTACTATCAATAACACAGTAGTTGCATTCTGGGGGTATAGGCGTCAGAAAATGATGCTAATTGGACGTCTTGCGGTATTATATACGACATTTACGAAATGGGCCGTGTATTATTCCCTTGTTAACAGAAGCATTACGTTACGGTTGAAGGATACAGGGAAAGCCATATAGCTACAGATGAAGTTGTAACTTAAAAAGTAGATTTGACTATGAAGCCTATATATAACCCCGACCCAACAGAAACCACACAACCCATAAATAGATAGACTCGCGCCTGCAAAGAACCCCTGCTTCACACTTAAGCGTCCAGGAACTGGTTGACAAGGCCAGAGAACTGGCCTGCATACTCGTTTAAGAACCCATGTCCCACATCCGGGTATAAGTGGAGATGGGCATCAGCGTTGGTCAGTCTCTTGAACATGATCCAGCTGTTGACGGTGGGGACAATGATGTCATTGTCGCCGTTGGCCACGAGGACGGGGATCTTGATCTCGCTGAGGCGGTTGTATGAGCCCTCAGAGGCATACTCAGGGTTCGACCAGCGAAGAACTGCGTCGATCTGAGCCTTGGTGCCTTCTGGTCCAAGGTAATCAGACCTATTCTGGCGAGCTGTTGTCATACGCTTCCACCAGTTTCCGCCCTGGGATTGCTTCTTAGCGGTCAGAGAGTAAAAGCCTTCCAAGAAGCCGCTCTGTTCTTCCGCATCGTTTGAAGCTGAAGCAAGACGCCCAAAAATGACCGGATCACCACCCTCGATGCCTTCACCGGCACTAGGTCCAGTTCCGGCCAGGATTAGCTTGCGAACAAGAGTGGGATGGTTGAGCGCCACCATCTGGGCTGCAAAGCCGCCCATGGAGAAGCCAAGCAAGTCAATCTGTGGGATGCCAAGCGCCTTGACAACGTGGGCCACGTTATCAGCCCATCCGGCATAAGTGCCAGGGACTGTGCCGCTGCTCTTGCCAACGCCGGAATTGTCCAGAAGAATGACTTCGCGGCCAGCCGCAATGGGATCAACCAATTCAGGGTCCCAGTGGTCGAATGTGCCTCGAAAGTGCTGAAGAAGCACCAGAGGAGTGGTGTTTTTGGCAGGTGAGCCAAAGCGAAGATAGGCAAATCGCGTGCCGTTCGCCTCGATGAACTGAGGTTCAGCAGTTGCGTAAGATGCCATCTCGCTGTTGATGTAGTTATATAATATGAATAGACGATATAAGAATAATGTGGTTGACGTTGAACAAAAGGTAGCTCAATACTGGATGAAGTTTGACTGTAGAATGAATTGTGATGACTGTCCTCGGTGGGGGATGCTGGACATCTTATAACCTTCAGCTTTTACACGATACAAGAATTATCAATACGCAGCTCTATACCGCAAACCTTCATTTGATACTATTCACCACCATCACAGCGCTTACCAACCGAGCTAAAGACCCCCATGACAAAGCTACTCGTGCTGAACCATCCAGTTCTAGCAAATGCGCGACTGCAGTGGCGCGATCCTGCTCAGCGCTAGTATGTGTGGGATTTCCTCTTTTCACAAGCGCTAAAATAGTTTGACAGGCTACCACAAGGCCACCCCGGACGGCCAGCAGAAGTCCATTTCGTCTCTGACTTTAGTAATGTCGTCTTGAAACCAAGGACTATCTTAGAGTTTGATGAATTATTGTTGCAGACGGCGCAAAGAGTGATGTTACCAGTTACTCATTTGGTACCGCTAAAACATCTCACGACGTTACCGTCCGAGGAAGCAAAGCCCAATGTCGACTGCGATAGGAGCCCCTCTCAACTCCTGCTGAACCATTGCCTTGTCGGAATGACCCCAATCAATCAATTCACGAGTTGCGTGTTGTCGCTTCTTCATCCTGATAGGCTTCTTAACTGAATACTGTCAGCATTGTATTTCTGAGTCTTGTTTGCGCCCGACCCAGAACCTCCAGAACCTCACAAAACTAGAGCTGAATGATCGCCAACTAAAGTAGGGCGGCTTGCGAGTTAAATATTTCCTGATTCGGTTGCTGCTCTGCATCTAGCCCTACATCTTAACAGGAAGTAGGTGTCTGGCATCTCCGCTACGGCTCCAGGCCTGAACGGGTAATAGGTGTCTGGCACACTGCATGAGCTACTGTTCGGCAACTACGATTAGCTGCGTTTAGCTGTATTTTAGGCGGAGCCAGTTGCGGGTGTGAGCGAGAGGCGAATCCGTGTACTTGATGTATTCAGCTGTGTAATCAGCCTATTGCTCCACACGAATAACCTCAATATCTAATAATGGTAATTATATCTATGGAGTTAATCAGCGTAGAGAGCTCCATTGTGACAAATGTTCACAAGTCACTGAATGCGGCATTACGACAATTTCTGCATCATTCTTTTCGGTTCGAAAATATCCACTTCACTTAATGAGAAATCAAGTTGTCTACCTGCCAAGTAATTCTCAGTGAGCCTCGGTCGTAATACGAGAGGAGTGGAAGACAGCGCTGATCACGTATGCTCGGTGCCTTGGACCTATGACAGAGTGAGTCACTGGTGTCGAGAGCAAATACAAAGATGTGGCAGTAGCCGTGTCGAATACTCTGACGACAAGTCCAGTCATCCTCAAGTTTATCTACGCAGGCTGATATGCCGAATACATATGGCTCTAGTCCATAAGTCCACAAGGAGTGAGTAACTTAGGTCAGACTCCGGCTATTCTTGCATAATGTCTTCCATAAGAGTAGCCAAGTTCCGCGACGAGATACTTACCAGCGTTTGACCTTCTACGCATAACAAAGCGGCTAATAAAGCTGTCACCCTCCTTTCACTTATGAAGATGATGTACCATCCGTAAGAGTAAACGGATGCTACTTGAAGGTGGATTTGTCGATGAACTGAGCAACGCACGTTCCATTTAGCACCCTCGCTCACTCATCTGGGGATAAGTAAGCAATATGTCGTTAGCAATTTTATTTTCACAAAGTTAACGGTAAGCAAAGACTCGATTGCATTATCAGCGGTGACTATATAATGTTACCCAGGCCCGTCCACCCTCACCTAGCTCAGCTTTCTAAGCCATGATCTCAGGACTTTCCAGACGAAACTTTTTAATGCCTCTATGTTCGCAATATTTCGGTATGGTCACTGTCATTTACTATTTCATGTAGTTATCCCAATTTTGTTTGGGCTTAGAATGACGCAGAAACGCTGCTGACGGTAAGATCGCATATGGGAACAAGGACAATCTAGTGGCCCGAAAATTGGCACACATTGCTACTCAGTGAGTGTATATCAATATCAATTTGCATAAAACCTATAGTTACTTACATATGTAAGCACATAGGTAGTCATAGCTAGCTTCAGGGCATCGAGATCTGTAAATCAGACTTTGCGCTATAGCCGCGATGAAGGGGTTCAGCTTCCACCAGCTAATCCATGTCCACCTCTGACCAGAGCCCTTCAATTGTCTCTCGCACATGTTCTGGTAAGGGGCCAGATCGAGCATCCTTTACGTTCGACTCCAGTTGGTCAACACGCTTAGCACCAACAATGACTCCATCACCATCACCCAGTGCCGAGTGATTAACAATCCAGCGCAACGCCGCTTCCTGAAGCGTCAATGGTGGTGAAGTAGAATCACAGGCTTCTTTCAGTTTGCGAATGGCGTCATGCATGGCTGGTCTGTCGTACTGTGAGACATACTGGTCCATAGCGCTCGCATCTCTCCATCGCGTACGATAAAGATTGTCACCAAATGTGACTTTCCCAGTTAAGAACCCACCAGCGACGGGGCTGAATTTATTGTTAGCAAGTTGATATAGATTGAGAATCATGAAATCATAGTGAGTTCAAGAAATTGGGAGACATAGATACCTGTAAGCATTATAAACGCAGTTGTGTTTTCGGAGAAAAGGGATAAGATCCTTCTCATCGGAGCGAGCCAAGGCATTATAATGTCCCTGGTAGACGGATGGCTTAATATACCCCTTCTCTTCACAAATCTGAAAATATTTTACCACATCCTCATAAGAAAAGTTGGATAGCCCAAGCTGTTCAAGTTGTATCAGCGTTTGTGAAACAGGCAATCCATTTTGCCGCATCCTGTGCTCGGTATTAACTCACTTGCTTGTATTTCCCCGCCTTGTACTGTTTGTCGAATGCAGCTGCTGTTACCTCTAGCGGCGTCCCAGAATCCGGAAAATGCGCATACAGTGTCCGAACGTGATCTGTTTCAATTGAGGCCAGGGTATTGTCTATGCTGGAACTGATATTTGCGTCTGTGAGATTCTTTCCTGGCTCACGAATGAAAATTTTGCTATCGATGGTAAAACCTAGATCAACAGCCTTGGCCTGTCCTAGAAGGATTTCTGTGTGCCCAGGGTTACCAGGAGGGTAGACAGCCGCAGAGTCTAATTCTTCTAGGTTGAGCCGCTTGAGTAATGAGAGGAGCTCTGAGACCTTCTCGGGAGTATCCCACGTGAAGGTGAAGGAGTCTTTCGTATGGCCAACACCACCAGCGCCGAATATGAGATGAGCTGGCATGATTGAAGATCTTTGAAACGTTATATTCTTCTGAAGAGACTTGATGTTCCTTGAATGATGGCTCCTAATTTATATGTCTATGTGTACTACCCTTCCGCACGGATTCTTCCGCACGGTCTTACAACCACGGACTCGGTGTAACTCGTAGTTCTAAATACGAGATTCCCGAGTAAGAGGATTGGCAGTGTTCACTATTCCAAATGGTTATGCAGGGAACCAAGAATTATTAATGTCCATTTTGGGCATATCTCTACTCCGTATTTCCGAACCGGAATTATCAGATGGCTACTGCAAGAAATACCAGTGGAATAAACCCTGCTGGATAGTCTTTTGTCATGCAGGAGCAGTGGGGTTCTATTGCAAAACCATCAACTTTGTCATCCGACTTTGTCATCTTGTGCTTTCATGTGATTCAGGATTCAACTTGAGCAACGTTGGCTTAGATCAGTAAAATCCAATGAAATTTATGTAGAGACTTGTATTAGTACGGGAGACATAGGCATCGTAGAGAGGAGCTTATAGAGGCTCTCACGAGACCCGTTATGGCTGGTGTAGCCGTTGAGAATCTCGGCAGAGAAACGCGGCAGACAGGGGGGGTTGGTAGGGTTCGGTGTTCGGTACGAAACGGTTGACATGCTTACAATTGCATCATGAGGTTCACTCGACACCTACGACATATGCGAGGATTAGTAACGTCTTTTTGTTACCGGTCTTGTCAATATATTTATTTGGGTGATCACCACTGAAGTTATTAGAGGTTTTCGTCAAGTTCTTCTATTAAATCTTACGTAAAATGACTGTCCATTGTAAGAGTTATTAGAAAGTATTGTAATAAAAATATCCAGATCCAAATACTAAACTAAGGGAAACCTCCTAATAGCGCCAAGGAGCGATCAAGTCAAGCAGACTCTTAACTGGACAATTGTCCATGTGACTCACAAGATTGTCAATAAATCCAAGAGGCAGTGTTGTCAAAACGAAAAGATAGCATATAGATTGTCATCAAACTTTAAAGTGTTTGCTTTCTTCAGAAAAATGATAATGCGCCTAGCTACTATGTAAGTAGATAAAGACCGTATCATCGGCTAGTTGTCCATTTCCTAAGCGAGAGGTAAAAGGAGATATTTTCCTCATTCCGCGCATCCGGACTACTATAGGTTGAGTTGCTAGTATAGATTCAATTACGGATCTGTTTTACGGATCTCGGATGGAGCGATGCATGTGGACTGCCACTCCTTGGAGCGGCGGAGGTAAGGTTATGTAGTCACCGCCCGGACTTAACCTCCGACAAGCACGATCTAAGTCAATTCAGAAGATGATCAAGAGTATCGAGAAAAATAGAAAACTCCTCAGAATTGAAAAGTAATAGAAGATATAAATAGTGTCAAATAGTCGGCTCAAGACATGCGACTACTTTGAGTTTGTTCAACAGCACAAGATTCCATACATACACTCAGCTTATTAGCCACTTAACCAGCACCTACCAACACAATGTCGTATCCCACTATTACCCTTGAGGAGCATTTCCTTTCTAGCAATGCAATCGCAGCTTTGCCAACTTCGCAAAGCAAATTTTATACCAAAGTAAAACCCGCGTGGGCTGAACAGCTCTCCGACATTAGCCCGAATGGTTCTCGCATCAAGGCCATGGATAGCGGACACGTTGGCATCCAAGTGCTTTCCAATTCTTTTGGCATCACTTCATTGGCGCCGGAAGTTGTTGCGGCAGCTAATGATGAATTGGCAAAGGCGTGTAAAGCCCAAACACGCTTTAGAGGCTTTGCGGCTTTGCCTATGAAACATGGTAAAGCTGCTGCAGCTGAACTTGAACGATGTATCAAAGAGCTGGGGATGGTTGGTGCACTTATTGACAGTCATCTTGATGACGGCCGATACTACGACGATGAGATTGCTTTGGATGCTTTTGCTAAAGCCCAAGAACTCGATGTTCCAATTTATATACACCCTACCACACCACTTGAGGATGTCCAGGCGGCTCTTTACGATGGGAACTACGATAAAGAGGTTGGGGCTGCGCTTGGAATAGCCGGTTGGGGATGGCATTGTGATACAGCATTATCAGTGTTACGAATGTACGCTGCGGGTATCTTCTGGAAATTCCCGAATCTGAAAGTGGTAGTACGCCATATGGGTGAAATGTTGCCATATATGCTGGACCGCATAGATGAGAAAGTGGGACAAATTTGGCTGAAAGCCGAACTGAGTTTCAAAGACGTCTGGGAGAGAAACATCTGGGTGACTACCAGCGGAATGTTTACAATGCCACCGATGGCATGTCTGCTGCGAAGCACAAGTATCGACAGGATCTTGTATAGTGTGGACTACCCATACTCAACTACAGAACAAGGTAAGGCTTTCATGGAAGAGCTTCGAGAAAGTGGCCTAGTCACAGAGGAGGGGTATTCCAAGATTGCGTTTAAAAACGCCGAGAGACTCCTCAACTTCAAGATGTCACGAAGCAGAACTACGAAGACAAGATAGCTACGGGAGTCAATCGATGCCTAAAAGATCTCATCATTTCATCAGACCCTAGCAGTCATTCTATACATTTTAGACGTGAGATCAACGATGTAGGTTAAAATTGCATTTCCATAGGCGAAAAAGAAAAAGCCGATCAAGAACCCAAAAGTAAGGGCAGGGCCTTGGAGGACTTGTCGGCGCATCCATGCACCAACATCGTACGCGAATAACCATTCCCCTCTCATTTTTCTTGCTTCACGCAGACCCAGCAGGCCGTCTATGCTTCGAGCATTTGACTCCTGTAGAAATGGATCCAATTTGCCCTTTTTCACAATTGTGCCTAGCATCTTTTCTAAAGTCGGCCGGTCTTTGTAGCATTTGCAATTTTCCGATCGTTCTCCCATGTGCTCTGAGTGGTTGACGCGCTCGAGCAGAGGCACGCCGTAGCCGCAAGAGGTTTGGACCTGGTGCCGAAAAGTTAACACTTTTTCTTGTACTAGAGTAGAGCACCCAGAGATGTACTAACTTTCAGTATGTCAAGCATGATGACTGCTCTTATTCCAGGAAATTCTTTCTTGCCCATAGATTCAATGAGGCCTGGGAATTTCGGATCAATTCGTTCGATAACAGTACCAGTACAAAAGAGTCGCATTATTCGAGGCTTTTCGTCCAGACTACAAAACATAAGGGTAATTCTCTTGTTCTCATATACATGGGAAATCGTCTCGATCCCTGTACCGGCAGAGTCCATGTATGCCGCATGGTTGGGATCAAAGATGTGAAAAGTAGCATCTAAGAGGCCTTTTGGGGAAACATTGACGTGACTGCCTCTGAGAGGAGCCGATGCTGTAAAGAAAACTTTCTGCTGTAATGCCCATTCTCTGAGATCTTCGGGGAGAGATTCGTAGTAGTGAACCATGTTTAATATTTTGCATGCAGCAGTAAAAGACTAACGAGTAACCAGGGAACTTGATGAGGCGGAAGTGTATGTGGCGGTGGGGGATCTGGATTATTAAATACTTTTAGATGCCTACAGGCGTACATTCTTATTACATAGGTATGTAACCCAATGTCAAACTCGGGGACTTGCATCATTACACTGTAGTCTCCCATCATATTCCTATCCATTTATCCATAGTCACCGCCTAGATTTCATGAAAACGACACTTAGACTAGATCGAACTTCATAGTTCATATTATAGCAGAATATTTAGTCTACTTTATAGCTCAATTGGGCTTGACAGCATGTTAAACCTATGAATAGTCATAACGCTCTAGGAAATACTAATTTACATGATAGCTTTGAGTGTAATGTACTAACACTAATGCCAACGCCGCGACGAGGAATGCCAAAATAAAGCCCAAGCTGCGTGTGCTAGTGATGTGTCCGCTCCTCTCATTATCTGTCTTCAGTGGCTTCCCTACAGGCTGTGAGACGGCTGAGTAGTCAATTTCCCCTATATAAAGCTTTTTGAGAAGCCGATCAGCCTTTTCTGAATGGCCAGCATCATCATATTCCTCCGTAGCGTCGCGGCCACCAACATCAGTTAAAATCTCTTCTCCACCGCTGATGGTTATTTACTTATCAGTGCCGTACGCGAAATGGGGACAAAGTTAAAGAAGCTCGTATATCACTCACGGGTGTTTTTCTACAAAAGTCGAAACATCGTAAACCTTTTTATGAATGATCATGTATAGATCTGCCTTGGACGCATGCTTGGCAACTTCGTCAACGCTGAATAACTTGGACATGATCAAG
Organism: Trichoderma guizhouense; assembly: GCA_002022785.1. Taxonomy (NCBI): domain Eukaryota; kingdom Fungi; phylum Ascomycota; class Sordariomycetes; order Hypocreales; family Hypocreaceae; genus Trichoderma; species Trichoderma guizhouense. The sequence continues at coordinate 2,143,632 of LVVK01000017.1, forward strand.
AAAGTGAATATTTAGACTGGATCAACAGAGAAAAGTCGAAATAAAATGCTACTAGAACAAAAATTACATTGTCTTACACCTTATTGTCTCCTTTTGTGGTTTTCCTGGAGACATTCTTTGCCTCTCTCCTTTTCTCATGGACAATTCCCGGCGGTGTCAAAGTCGACAGCGCTCCAGGTTGAAGGTCCATGATGCATGGACTTCGGCACATCACCATCCGCGCAATACGAGAGGATTCATTGGTCAGATAACCCCCTACGTTTGTTGTAGATGAACCCACACATGTAGATCGGCATCGAGAAGCGGCATTTAGTTCAAAATTATAAGCTTTGACGCTAAATGCCGATGTCGATTGGGGTCGAGGCTCCACAAGTTGCATAGAAAGTAACATCAAAAGTCGCTTCAATGTCGAACTTGAGTCAGTGTGTTCGTATATCGTCGAAAATGCCATGGTAGTATTCCGAAAATTTCCTCCGCGGATTTAAGCATTTTGACCCATCTTATTCAACCTGATGTCGTCAAGTAGGGGTGATGATTCGGATACAAAGCGGGAATGGCTATTTTGATCTGCGAATTACACGGAATGGATACCGGCTGATTCACCGTAGGCTCGGCAACCTTCTGCCGGGAAGTTGAGTACGTGGGTAGTAACCAAGCTTGTAGCAGCCAATGATACCAAACGCTTTTCAAATGTCACATATTCCAAAGACAACGTCTCACCGTTTGCCTCTCAAGTACCTGTTTCGTTGCATTTGGACTTCAATGACTGTACCATATTATGCATTGAGGTAAAGAAGGTACCTTTTCTATAGTAAAAAATAAGAAAAGTACTTTAAGGAACAGAGGAAACTACTCAAGACCACAGTGATGTTGGTATCCCGTGATGTATCTTTGTCACATTTCTCATCGTCACCCCTACCTCATACAACCCAAGGCCTGAATATTCACATTCCTGGCACGCATGGGTTAAAGTGTTTCGGCTGTGATGGCTTTGCCGATGGTCCTAGAGATGAATCAGGTAGTAAACTCGTAAATCAGGAGACTATGGTTGAATTACCGAGTTGGATACTGGAGACTTGTAAAAAAGGTAGTCTCGAAAGATGACAGGGACAGGTCAACTTCGGTTTATAAAAGGGCTCTATCATGCTGGCTTTTTCGCTTCTTTCTTTAATTCCATCAACATTCTATTGTCCTCACCGAGCTGAACTATACAAACCCTTCTTTTTTCAATTTGAAACCTCATCATGTCTAAGGCCTCGCTTCATGTTGGTATCGTTGGCGGCGGAATTGGAGGCTTAGCAGCAGCTATTGCCATATCAAGATCTGGCGCCAAAGTTACCCTCCTGGAGGCGGCAAAGGAATTGGGAGAAATTGGGGCAGGCATACAGGTAAGTTGAAATCTCATACCTAACGCCCATTCCAGCTTCTAATGTTTGTCACACAAAGATGTATCCAAACATTTCGCGCTTCCTTATCCGATGGGGTGTCAGTGATATCTTAGGCAACCAGCTTGTTACTCACAAGTACTGCAACACTTGGTTTGGCTCAGAGCTTGTTGCCCACTCTGACCCTCAATGGATGGTGAAGGCCACTGGCTTCCCATGGTGAGTGATGCTCAAATTGATTCGGATAAGAAACCGTCGTGCTGAATCCTTCTAGGTGGGTAGTGCGCCGAGACCATTTGCTCAGTGCTCTCAAAGAATCTGCGGAAAAACACGGCGCGGAAGTTTTAATTGCGACTAGAATCGTTGAGATTGATGATAGCGGCAAAAGGGTTGCTGTAACCTCAGAAGATGGACGAAAATTCTCCTTTGACTTTGTGGTAGGGGCTGATGGGTTGAAATCCATCATACGGAACCATATCCACCCTGGCGTCATGCCGGTTGCGCCCTCCAAATCGGCAGCATACCGAATGGTTTTATCATATGACAGGATATTTGAGGCTGTCCCGGAGGCACGCACTTATCTCCATGATTCAATGGACATATGGGCCGGTCCGAATGGCTATATCCTGACATACCCCATTGCTGGTGGGAAAGAGATGAATCTTGTTACTTCATTCTGCAAAGAGGAATACGTGACTCGGATGGAGGATGTCGATATCGACGAATTTCGGGGCTATTACAAGGAATTTCATCCCATTATTCGCAAAATTATCGACATAGCCGGCTATACGAAGCGATGGCCTCTGCTGCAGATGCCTCGTATGAAAACTTGGTCAAATGAAAAGAAGAATCTTATTCTTCTCGGAGATGCTGCTCATTGCATGCAGAATCATATGGGCCAAGGAGCCGCGACGGCTATTGAAGATTCAGCGTGTCTCGGACGTCTATTGAATGAAGTCGTCCGCGGTGTTCTTACACTGCCAGAGGCTGTTGATTTGTATGAAAAGCAACGCATTCCCCGGGCATGGACAAAACAGCAAGTGTCTTTGGTATCGGGCCATCTAATTATGGATGCCAATCATAGAGGAGACCGCAGCATGGCAACAGCTGCAGAAGTTAAAGCCTATGATTCCAACGGCAGTGTTGTGACGCCTATGCCGCCAGCATATCGTTCATGGGAACTGGCCTTCAACCCCTATACAGTGCCTGGAGTCTATTTTCACGATGCTGAAGGGGAAGCGGACAATGCCGTTTGCGATTACCTCCAGAAAAAGGGTGAAATAGATGAGTATACTTCCTTGGCTAAAGGTTTAAGTGACAAGTGGTGGGGATACGTGCATAATAATGGGATCAATTCCGACATTGTGGCTGGTGAGCACAATGGGTCTAGGGAGCTTGATGAAGAAGACTACAAAAAGTATGGCAGAGGCTTGTGAATATAGCTTCAGCATGTAGATAGAATTTGGCCGAGGTATGATACTTTACTCAGAATTCACCGAAGGCCTGAATTCGTTCATTTTTACAAACCATGTTGCATCTGCCCAAAACGTATCAGCCGCTGGCTGATGTGTACAACTAGCTTATATAAACTGATACATGTTTAAAATAGAAGCATAAACACCTATTACTCATAATCAGACCAAATCGAAATACTGAGCGAAGGGCAGGCATGATTATAACAAGGCTTGGCTTACCTGCAACTTTCCATCTTTTATCCAGCTCATGAAACGTTTCGCCTAGCTCCTTCAATGGCTTTATGTCATCAGTGGTCTTTCTTTGCTGACATAGTTGGTGATATAACCGGAAAGTTTGAAAGCCCCAGTGTAATAAAAATGGGGCTGCTGCGTCTAGGGATCCTAACTCTCCTTTGAAGTATGTTCTGACCCTGTCAAGAAAATTCGAAGCTGCCAAGTATCGCGGATCTTGAAGAGGGGACAGGAGGCCAACTTGCAATGGCCCAGTTGATGAGTACAAAACAAATATGGCACTGCGTCATTAGCCGATATAATGCGGATTTGGAGGTAGGTTGGCCAACCTGTTCAGTAAACTTCGCGGCACGCCAACTGACACTATTCCAAACTGGTTTTCTACCTCAAGAACATTAACCAGAGCGCATATTGTTCGGTGTAGCTGTTCCGTTTTGTCTTTTTCTGGCAACATTTCCCCTGAGACGTGTTGCAAAACTCGGCCAAGAAGATATGAAGCATGGGCCAAGAGCCTCAAATTTCCCATATTAGACAGCGCTGGCGAAGCCAGAGTAAGATTTGGCTCAGATGGTGGAGCCTGAGAGTAAAGTTCAGCTACTGCTTTATAGAAGACTTTCGAAACACTCACTTCTTGTTTCCACGATGTCTCGTCCGAAGGAAGCTCCGTATTTTCGTGTGGCTCTTTCATGCATAATGGCCGCTGCGGACACCCGAGAGCCATTGCGCTATTCTCAAATAAGCCTTCAAGACATCATATTGAGCACCATGCCGAATTTCTCACCGTTCCATTGCGAAAACAACCCACCAAAGGCGTCTCTCAGTTTCAAGGTTGATCCAGTTGTCTGTTTGATAAGAGGGACAGCTCGTACCGTCGATACCTAGAACAACAAGGTATCGGATACAGGTCCCCAGAGTGGTGTATGCACCAGGGTAAATTCCATGTCCAAATTCATAAAGCAGAAGCAGAAGATAGGCTTGAACAACCGCAACTGTAACAGGTCCACCAAGCTCGGCTCTAATAAAAGCTGATTTTATAGTCAAATATTGCTTTGTTACTGGGTCACTACCCGGAGGTGCGAGAACTAAGTTTTTCATGCATGCAAGAAGGAGCACTTCTTTTCCATTGAATTGGCTTGCCGCGGCTGATGCCCATTTTTCCAAGTTGCTGCGTCGAACAAATGGCAGCCAGCGGTTAACGGTGTTTAAATAAGTTTCAATGTGTTGTGCCAAAAGCTGGTCATCAAAAACAAATCGGCGTAACTCTGGACCCACAACGATGCGAGCAGGGGCTTCAGGTGATGCTTTTTCTAGAGTATTGTAGTCGAGAAAGTTGATAATAGCGGGAACGGACAGCCAAGGCGGGCTATTGGTAACTACTGGTGAAACCGATCCTGCGGATTTGCTGTCAGTGCCATAAGGCTGGCCAAACTGGTACGAACACTGAGCATGGGTTCTTTGTCTCTATTAGCAGGTTCAGGTTCACTTAAAAGCATAAACTGAAAGAAAGGAAGAAACCCCAGTGACTACAACACTTGCCTTAGACAGTAGTGGCAAATCGGAAAACCCCTGTCACATTTCTTCTTGCGTGTTCGGCAGGTTTTGCACGACAATGGCGATTTCATCCCTGAATGTTCTTATGAGAGTGAAAAATTAAATGGGTAGTTGTAGTTCGAATACGATTTCAAGAGTAACTACTATGCGATTCTAAGCAGAAAATGAGATGAAAGATCTGGGCGGTACCCTCATTATTTCTAGGAACACAGCGTAACACAGCCATGTGCCGAGTGCCGAGACCATCAAGATGGCCCACTTGATCCTTTACGCCGGCGGTCGCTGTGGACGGTTTACTGGATAGGTTGGGCTACGGACCAAATACTCCAGCTAGTCAAGCCCCAGGCAAGTCGGTCGAGTACACGAACAATTTCCTTGTATTTCAGTCCAATTAGCTGACTTTCCATTGAAGCGTCTGGTAGGTTCAATTATTAAGTCTTACATTCATTCTGTACAGTAAAACGTGCCTTCTGGTGTTGGTGCCCCGGGCACAAACGCTTGGTCTCGTGGAGTATTATCCGAGTGGTCAGCTGCACGATTTACACTGTCTATGTAGTGTGAGCTTTGAAGGTCACAGATAGCAATTATCCCATCATATATACCTGTTTCATAGAGCACAACAGGGGGGACAATTGTGACCGACATAGATTATAACAGTCTTTTACAAATTTATTTGCTATCTAGGTGTATATGTGTTGGTGCCTAGACTCTTTGGATAGACAGTACAATAAGTTTTATCTCACCGCTCAGGAATGCAGGTTAGCACTTCGGTATTGTATAATTCCAACTCATGGGTTATCGCTCTCTCTTACGCTGTACTTCATCAACACTTCTTCGATAGAATGACAATACAGACCGCCAGATTCATTTGAGAGTCTCAAGTTAAGTTTGTGCATTGGGACTAATATTCCCTAACTAACTTGATGGTATTGTAGATTCGTACAACCATGCGTGGTGGAAAAGTCGAGGCTTACTTTGCTCTCCCACAGACCAGTCTCTGATTAGTAGGTTATGGGTCTTCATTGTCGAATACCATATACCGTATTATTTTACCGAACTCTTTATCGTATCTTAAGAGTATAATTATCTATGATAGACAATGTTAAGTCGGAGAGTTTCTGCGACAGCTTGACCAGTTTACATAATAATCGCTTAGCCTAAAGTAGGTATGAGCGGCATCTTTGTTAAGGTTAGCCAATCCATGAATGTTAATTCCGGGATTGCGCCCTTTGAAGACGCGATGGAGTCATACCTAGTGACCGACTTTCGGCGTCAATTTTTTTTCATAGTCTACCTTGCCGTGAACTCTCTTCGTTAATCACTCATCCGTGTAATCATCACCAAACAGTCCTTTTTTTATACTGTTTATACTATGTCTGCCACCGCCGTGCTTGAACTAACCGACAATCAACGCCATCATCATCAAAATACTAACCGTGTCTCGTCTCAGGCTCAGATAATCGGTGATGTCTCGCTTCTACCGAACCAACATGAAGCGATAACTACAGCAACCACCCAATCCGAACGCCTGCATACTGTTCGTTCTAGAATAGCCAATACGATCGATAGTTCTAGCGATGAGATACATGACCAATCGTCTCGGCTACCGCTTCGGCGCCTCATTCCGGCATATCTATGTCTCTCAATCATCTACTTTACTTCTTCGCTGGACATCAATTCCGTTGCTTTGGCTCTTCCAAATATCGCTAGTGACCTCGGCGCTGGTAGCAGCATTACTTGGGCCGGAACGGCGTACTTGATGGGCCAGGCCGCTTTTCAGCCTCTGTACGGTCGACTATCCGATATTTTCGGTCGTAAACCGCTCTTGATGCTCTCGGTCGGGTTCCTTGTATTTGGCGACATTCTGTGTGCCAATGCCCACAATCCTGCTTGGCTCTACGCATGTCGTGCTATAAGCGGCATTGGCGGTGGTGGCATCAGCTCCATCATAGCAATCATCGTCAGCGATCTCGTGAGTCTTAAAGACAGAGGCAAATACCAGGGAATGCTTAATGCTTCTATTGGTGCTGGATCAGCTGTAGGGCCATTCATGGCGGCAAGTCTGATACAAAAGACCAAAATTGCAGGGGCTGCTAGTTGGAGATGGATCTTCTACATCCCCCCAATCTTAGCATGCGTTTCTGCAGTGGCTGCCATGGCTTTTCTACCACTGACGTCTGTTACGGGAAGCTGGAGGGCCAAGGCGAGACAAATTGACTGGATGGGTCTTGCAGCGTCCCTGGTAGCGCTTCTTTGCATTCTGGTGCGCATAATTATATTATCACACTCGCTGCAATGGATTCCTGCTGACGAACACATTTCCGTACTATTAGATACCTCTCAATCTAGGCGGAACCTCCTGGCCATGGCGCAGTCCCGAAGTGATCTCCCTTATGATCGTTGGCGGCTTTGCAGTGGCTGCGTTTACCATCATTGAGAAAAGATATGCGCGCATTCCTCTCATACCTCTTCGGCTCTTCACCAACAGGGCCACCGCCATTCTCCTCGTGCAGAGCGCTTTCTACAATATTGTATGGCAGGTAGATATGTATTTTTTACCGGCATATTTTCAGGATGTTCGAGGATATAATCCCCTGCAGGCTTCTGCGCTGATGTTGCCTATACTTTTGTTTTCAAGCGTCTCTGGTGTTTTGTCCGGACCGGCCATGACTATCTTCGGAAGGCAAGTTAGACGATTAACATTCAGGTCGTTTATGTTGAGTATACGAATGAGGCTGATAGATAATAGTTATGACTACGTCTACCACCCTGGCATAGCCTTGTGGCTGTTGGGTGCTGGCCTGAAAATGTTGTTTCGCCAAAACACCAGCGTTGGGGTCTACTTGGGTGCCTTACTAGTGGAAGGCTGGGGTATTGGATGCGTATTTCAGCCAGGTATAGTCGATTCGGTCATATATCTGCTTCATTGTGATGAGTTTATCGCGATTGCTCACTGCATTTAGGTCTCGTTGCCCTCCAAGCACATTGCCCACCGAAGGATCGAGCGGTTGCGACCTCGACACGGAATCTCTTCCGAATGCTTGGATCCGTTATTGGTATGACAATCGCAACTGCTTTGCAGACTGCAATCACCCAATCGGCTCTACCTGATAATGTCCCAAATACAGTTCTCTCGCAAGTGGCGAAAGGAGTATCGCAATCCGCTCGGGACCAGGACATATTAGATGCCAAGTTTAAGGGATTCCAAGCGGTCTTTGCATTAGAAGTTCCACTCATGGCACTTTGCTTACTTGGCTGTTTTGGTATACCCAGTGCACCATTGGTAGGAGATCACGATACTGAACAAAGTTGTACTCGGTGATGCATTCAGAGGCCTATATATAGCAATGGCAACGTTGTATGAGGTGATGATATGGGAGGTCACAAACTCATATCTTCCTGAACTATGCATCGGCCGTAGTGTAGAGATTGTTGAACGGTACTGTGGCCGTAAAGGTAGAGTGGCAAAGAAGATCTAGCCATACAAGGCGACCATCGAGAAGACAACCACTAGAGCTAAACGTGTAAAAAAGTTGTATATTTGCTATGAGCTATGAAACCAGAGGAGTTGGCTGGACAGCCATTGTGTACTAGGCTTGGATTATAAAAAAAAAAAAATTAGAATAAAAGTTATACTACAATCTTCGAAATGTATCGCTAGGCAAACTTTTGGTTTGATAGATGCTTTTATGACTCGGCGAAGCGACTGCGGGCTCGCAGCTTGGGTCCGAATTTCCAGAGTCCAAACAGTAAAATACAGCAAATAATGTCCAGGAACGCAAGCAAAGACACTCCCCAGTGTATTCCTAGGTTAACAAACATTGGTCGCGAGAACATGATGGCGGCGGCTGCGAGCGTCGATCGGGCAAAGTCGTTTGCCGCAAACAAAGATGCCGAGTATTTCGGATAGGTGAAGGCTAGATACTGAAAAATACACGCAATAATGGTGAATGTGCCGACGATAGACATCGACAGGCCTATAATGGAAGCAATCCAGTGAACACTTGGGCGAGCCGTCCATGCTGTCGTTACATGTTAGCACATCAATAAGTACTTGATCTGCTTATCAAAGTCACGTACCGAAAAGAAACAGGCCTGCTGGGAGCCAAAAGCATGCAAAAAGTGCCGGTACCAGTCGGTTCTCTGGAATCCCAAATGCCTTAAACCCTTCGGTTTGAAATGGTTTGACGACTTGGTAGTGCCAGCCCAAGACACACAAGGTGCATGCAACGAACAATCCTGGCAATACACCCAGGAACGGGAGTCCAGAAACAGAAAAGTCAAAGTGGTACGTTTCGGAGAACACAATGGGAAAAGCCTCAAAGAAAGAGTAAAAAATGGCGTAGACAAGACTGGTGTAGACGGTCGAGAAAAGCACCGAGGGATCAAGAGCGTTGATTTCGACAGGCTTGATGATGGCGTTGTATAGGATATCTTTCATCGTCAGGTGCTGTTTCGCTTGATCGATCTCGACTTGCGAACGGTATCGGTCATTTCCGGTTATTCTTCGTAATCGCTTTGCTCGGTGATATAGAATCGTGGCCGATGATGTCTCGGGCACTAGGAAGAAGAAGCTAATTAGGATCGGAGCACTGAGCCACAACATCTCCCAAGATACCCAGTGCCATCCTTTGACGGGAGCGCTAAAGTTTGAGACGACTGGCGCCAGAGCAGGGCCGAACACAGCTAGGTAACTATTAGCATTCGATTTCTTTTGGCATTTCGGAGAAGAGACTGACTGGCTGCGCCCCAGATGATCAACAGATACGGGACATGGATAAGCGGGTACTAAGATTGAATCAGCAGAGATCAAATGGTCGTACGCTTAGAGGTACATACAACATCGCTCAGTGAAGCACCTCCAGTCGCAAGGCATGGAGCACCTGTTGATTCCATTAGCATCAATGATATGTTGTAATAGGCTGCTGTCAATCAATTACCGAAAAAGCCAGTCAAGAACCGAAGGACCACAAATCCGGGGAAGTTATCCACAACGGATGCCGGGACCCATAGAATGGTGAAAATGAAGAGCGTAATGATGTATGGAGGATTTCTCCCAATCGCGGCGATCCTTGAAATATGTTAGCCTCGCTTTACTTGAGCCTAAAGGACGGGTTAAGCAGATCAGATCTGAGTCGGGGAGCCTTACTCGCTGAGTGGGGAGAATAACATGGCACCAAGGCCGTCTATATGGTAGAGTCAGTTATTGAGCACCCTAGGGAATTATGTCTTCCACTTACATCCAAAGACGTATAGACAGAGGGCTAATGAGGCCACTTCGATGCTGACGCCGAATCTCTGGACAACCTCGGGCACGGCGCCGACGTAGATAGAGGAGCCAAAGTACACGGCAAAAGAGTAAATGCTTCGACCAGTTAGCGTCGTAATTCCTATTGTAACCATTTCGCTAATATTCATTTACCAAATCTGGAATGCGATAAAGCCTTTTTGAAAGGCGCTCCAATTTTGCGGGTTTTCGGGATCATCTAAGACATGGTTATTCAATGACGTCCGAAATAAAACAAAACTAGGATATTAAAGAAAATGGTGTAATACCAGTAGTATACCAATCGACAACTATCATCCCGTCGCCTGTTTGCGTCGGCTTGATAGCGCGGCTCTCCGTTCTATGCGCCTCATGCTGACTTTGCATAGTAACCACCCTTTCTATAGGGTTCTCCGTGTTGTTATTCTCCAAATCTTCATCTGATCCAGAAGTTGGAACATCCCCTGTATCATCTCGATCGTCTTGTTTGACAGAACCCAGGGTAGCAGCATCCTCTAGGCCAGCATTCGAAGTCGTAGATTGTTCTGCCTCGGCCTCCTTTGGGAAAAGGTCGGAGGTGTAGTAGGGGTGCGTAAACCCTTCTTGTTCTTCGGGATATCGGAAATATGTATTTTTGGTGACGAATCGGACGATCTGCCCAAAGGGCGAGTCACGTACCATTCCGTACATTGTGTGGAAAAGTGGTTGGGTTGTTTAGCACGGGGCCGCAAACCCATTGTAACAAGAGTCCATGGTTCTTTATATGTCTTCCTCACTGAGCTGACGGGTACGTCGGCTTATAAATTTTGTTCTTTCAATCGATTCTTCCGTCTCTCTCAAACCTAAATTTGTAAGCCTATGATGCCTGCCACGACCACAATTCATTACCAAAGAAGAATATGGTGGACATCGTGTGTCCAGTGTCACGACCACGATTTTAGCGCAATGCCCAGAATTGCCTAATTAGGATGATGGTCTACACCGGGGCTGTCCATGGCGTTGCCCAGCCTCTGTCTAGCATTTTAGTTTCCACTTGTCAGCTTCGGCCCCTTTCTCACGGATTGCCTTAGTCCCAAGTATAATATATGGATCGACCTGTCAAGAGCTCAAACTCATGAGGTAATCAATCTTCCTCGGTGACTTTTTTCTTTTCTATTCTTTTCTAGAGAGCTTCCAACTTTAACCGAAGTAGCATCATAATTGGCTGAACCTGCAAGGGTGCTTTCTATACAACCGAGGCGTGGCAAGTCGTAGACAAAGCAAGGGATTGCAGCAAACATGCGCTGTAAAATATGATCAAGCATTACTTTCTGATGACCGAAAATACCTTCAACGTAAGTAGAGGTAGATCTACATTGTAGTAGATACGTGTACTGGTAGAAGAGATGCCGCTATCTTAGCCGGTGCCAAGAGACAGAGGCACTAGGTAAGCGGTAACCTAAATCTGCTTGATCCATTACTTCAGTACGATTATATATGGACCAGTGGTTCCACGATCCCTCAAAACGACCAATGATTGCTACATGCCAATGAGTTACCGACATGGAGCTTAATTTCTCCATATGCCGTCCAATGTTAGTTTTCTTCTACATGAGCCTATTAGCCATACTGGCTACAGTAGTGACATTGAGCGTGGCTTAGTATTCGTAGAGAATATGATGAAATACTAGAGACCGACAGAAGCCGTCTTTTAGTGGCGGTTGATATTAGTATGGATTCTGTTCAAGGTCTTCACTAATCTAAGAAGAACATCAACGCTTGAGGACCCAAAGGAATCGTGCCGGACGAGCTGCATGTCAATGTTGTAGACTTTGGAAGGTTATACATCCCAGATGCCGAGGCATAAATCACGGAGGGAGGTACTTCAAACTCAAAAGTCTCCGGTAGTTGGCTATGGTTATGAATCACTGGTATCTAGAATATGTCATCACACACTAGGATGTCGTTTATCGTCATTTCCTATCGGTCCCGAGACGGACGACTTATGACACTGAGATCACAACAGCTATGAGAGAGTTGTAACTAAAAATTCCCAAAGGAATTCTCTACTATTGAGCTCTTGGTGGTCTATATATTACTACCGGATGAATGAGTCGTATCGGTGGCATATCGAAACAATTCTAATCGCCGTTCAATAAGTCTTTTCAGCATATTAATGGTCAAATTCAGGACTATAATTGCTAATTTATTAATGTCTAACGTAATATTATACACAAAGAAACAAATCTCAACAGCCAGTGATATTCTGGTACTGCATCATCCACACCCAACTCCCCCTATTCTCAAAAGTTCCAACCCTCACACCATTTTCGCATTAGCTCCGGCGTGATAGGTTGCAAGGCAGCAGCCGTCTTGCTCTTGGAGGCTGTACGCGTCATGGCAAAGCTGAGCGGAGCCGCACCGCTCTTGTCCGCTTCGCTCAAGCCACGATATGTGTCGATAAGCTTGACCCCTGGATTCTTGTCGACATTTCCTCCTTCTGCGGCAGATGCTTCGAGCAATGATACCCATTTGTCGAGGCTGACGACTTCCTTGATTCGATCTCCGTAAAAGTCTCGCAAGACTTCAACCATTTCGGGCCATTGCACCTTTGTAGGGTTCTGGGCATGGAAATAACCGCTAATCTCGGAGAGAGGAACAGACTTCGATATTCCGGCAAGATCAATAAGAATGCCAGCGACATCCTCAGTTGCAACCCAATCGACATTCTGGTATATTCCGAGTCTCTGTGGAAGAACACCAAGGTACAGCGAACTAGCAATCAAGCTGGGTACAAACTCCTGTGGGTTCCAAATACCATTTCCTTCCTTTGGCCCTGCAATTTGACCAACTCTCACAGAGGCAGCTGCCAAGCCTGACTTTTCCGCTGCTGCATCCAAGATCCAGCCACTAGCTAGCTTGGATATTCCGTAGCCCAGATCCGCCAAAGTCGGGTCTTCGAGACGTCGCTCAGGAACAGGCTCGCTAGCCGTCCAGTTGATCGCAGTACCAATACTCGATACAAATACCAAAGCGACTTTCTTAGATGCTGCGCCAGCGAAGTCAACAAAGTGGCGAACCCCGCGTATGTACGGCTCAAATGAAGCAATGCTCATGTTGAAGTTGACGGGCCAAGCGTTGTGGATAATCCTATCCGTCGAAGAGAGTAATTCTGCGTATTTTGCAGCATCGAGTCCAAATTTTGGCTTGGAGACATCCACACCAAGAAATTCGACCTTGGCAAAGTCAAGTGAAAGGCTGCGGCTTGCACTCACGATCAATTGCCGAGAAAAGCCTCCATCACCGCCTCGGTTGAGTGCATATACTTTGCTGACGCGAGGTGATGAGATGAGTTGGTCCAGTATGTACGAGCCTAGAGATCCGGTTGTTCCAGTTACAATGACTGTTTGATCAGTATCGTTGGGGTTCGCCTGGGACGCGTTTCGCTCTGGCAAATCTTGGGTATACTTTGCAACCATGTCCTGCATATCTTTGATCTGTTGGGCATGATAACTTTCAGAAACATCCTGTTCATCAGAAGGAGATATTGATCTGAAGAGAAATTCTGCAAGACGATTGACTGAAGGGTTAGAGTATATGACACGGGTGGCGATTATACCCTCGTCGAATTCGACTCCAGACCTCTTCAAGCCGCCTCTTAACAGTTTGCTGATAGTCATGACCTGCAGTGAATCGATACCGATACCGAAAAAGTCGGCATCCCGCTCAAGCTGCTCAATTCCGAGCTTGTCTCTCAGCAGTTCATGGATCGAAGACGCCAATCCTTCTCGACTAGTGATGTCGAGGGTGACGTTGCTCAAAGCGGCTTCAGCGCGATCATAGATACCGTCGATGTACTCTTTGTACAAGTTGACTGTTTGAACTCTTTGCACAGTGCCTTTGCCTGCGATGAAGAATGGCATATTTGGGTCAGAGAGTGCAACCAGCTCCCGTACAATCTGACCATGCGCCACGGTGTGCTCGTTTGCTTGCTGAATAAGGGGCCAAACGTCATCAATCAGTGCCTCCGCCTCGGCATCGTCTTTCACCAGACCTTTAGGTTCAAGGATCATTGCCGGCTGGAATCTTTCCTGGCCAACTACAAGGACATTCTTGATAGAGGGATGACTGACGACAATGTCTTCGATTGTCACAGGATTGAGTTTCTCTCCATTGGAGAAGACAATGACGTTGTCGTTTCGTCCGTAGTATTTGTAGTGATCAGGCAGAGTATCGTGAACCTGGAATAAGTCACCCGTGACGAACTCTTGCTTGTCCGGAAAGTTATAGAATGTAGGCTGCAGGCCTGGGTCCAAGGGATCTTTACGCTGGATCGTAAGCCCATAAATCCCATCCCACATTGTAGGGGTAAATTTTGCCCCCATCACTTCGGTGTTGAAGATAAAGTATTGCCAAAGCTTGGGATCTGGCTGAAACTGCAGCGCCATGGGGAAAGCCCTAAGATGCCGTTAGCTCATGCTCATCATTTAACTGGTTGGCATTGCTCGGTTTGTATACTTACTCGCTGGATCCTAGCATGTTGATAAGGAATGCACCATTGGCCACGAGTTTGTCTCCCACGGCGCCTGAAAGGTTGCCTCCGCTGTAGCTGATAAAATTGAGCTTTGTTATTGCTTTGAGACCGTCTTCCGTCTGTGACATGCCGTCAATAATGGATGGCGGCAATAGAGCCGCGTCCACACCAGAATAAGCCAGGCATTCTTTGACCAAGTCTTCGCTCAATGGCCTCTCAGGAATACCTAATGCACACGGCAAGCGGTAGTAGACAGTAAACAGTAGGGAGGAGGCCATTCCAACACCATGGAACAGAGGCATCGGGCAAAACAATCGTGACGCTCTAGAAGCCCATCCTTCGTATAGAGAAGGGTTATTTCGTTCGTCACGATAGTGCCGGAGGGTACCGCAAAGTTGAATATTGGCCTGATTTATCACAATGGGCTTTGGCATTCCAGTTGAACCGCTCGTATGCATAGCGATCCAAGGATGCCATCGGGACTCGTATGCCGTGTGTTGATAAGGAAAGTGGTCTGATTTGGCTGTGATCCATTCCTTGGCACTCGGCACTTGAGAAGCGTGCATCTGTCTCTGTGCAAGTACCTTCTTAATCACTGGTTGATAGCCTTCTCCGTAGAGAAAATAGTGACAACCGGTAGCTTCCAAAAGGGACAGCTGACCCTCGATGGTGTTTCGAGGCGAAGTGAAAAACGCTTTGCACTTGGCCTTGATGCAGGCAAGCATAACGATGATGTATCGTACATCATTTGGTCCGATATAGGCAATAGTTGGGAAGTTGTCTTCTTGGATATGCTTGGCGGCCATCTTTTTGATGGTGTGGGCGACATGGTTGATGGCATTGGCCATCTGTCCATAGGTGACTGGCTCCCAGCCATCTTGAGGTTGATTAGATCGTGGGATAAAAATGAACGGACGATTTGGCTCTTTTGCAGCATCATCGTCAATGATATTGAGGAGCGAGCGTGTCTCTTGAGTTTCAACGACTGAACCCATCTTGGTTGTAACTTATTTGCTTGTACACCTTTGTTTGTACCGGGGAGAAGTATATGATTAGATTTAACTGGCAAAGACCACCAATATATATGTTTTAGAACTCTCCTATTTGAATGCTGTATGTCGTGTATATCTATTCTATTGGAATCGCTAAAGTGCCTACCGAGGCATTACAGACGCAATACCGAGATATCTATCCCACCGGCTTTTGCCCAGGGCTACCCATACAACGTGAATAACTGAATATGTTATACGAGATTCAGGCTGAGTAGAAGGGTTGCATTATTCCAGAATGTGACCTATCCGTAGACACTGGTCCGTGGAGAGTCCACTACGGCCAGGTATTATTCAGGGGCATTACCGCGGACAATAGCTGGAAGTTGCCTCTGGCCCTATCCAATCGGAGTTCTATACCACTGCGCAGTGTCCCACCATGTTCTCTTTCGGGAAGTCAATGGGATATAGATGACAAGTTGACATCTTGAATATATTTATGAATACTGAACTATGACGATCCTATGAATAATCCAGCATTGAAAAGCCGGAGGATAAGTATATTCGCTCTATTTGAAGGCTGCTTATAAATTTACCTGTATACCACCTGAAAATACTCTGCATAGCTTACCTATAATTAACTGCACATTTAGGTCTTCCGAAGGCCAAAGCGGTAAATGCCTCGACGCAAAACGTTGAACTTTATGCGTGGCTAAATGGCAAATGACTTGCGACACAGAACGCCTCTCTATCTTCCAACAAATTCAACTTGCAATGATGAAGCAACAATGTTTCTTGGAAGTCAGTTGTCTCGGAGATCAGTGGGATGGATGTTGACTCAAGTATTCCATGGCCCCTTACTTTACAACTGCTCCATCCGCGGACTTTTTCTAGAACAGCAAGGCCCTCTCTCCAGAGCGGCTTCTGCGGCAATGATATCATTAGCAGCGTGAAATTTTTGGGGGCCATGAGAGATTTAAGGGAAATATAGATCGTGTGGCGCTCAAGGGCCGTTCCGAATAGGTACTTGCCGAACGCGATCTAGAGAAGAGATTCTCCGTACGCGTGTTGGCACAGAAGTAAGCAGGGTATATATGGGGCCATAGGCACAAGCTTTGCAGATCTACACGGGGGGCTCACTTAAATGGGGGACAAGGACGAATACGATGCACCAGAAGCAATCGGTTCGGCCGCCTTTCTGCACCCGTGCCGGGCAACGGGATCCGCGGCTTGTTGCGGATTCATGCGGACTCTTGCGGACTCATACGTCAATTGACATGGTAAGGTGGTTAACCCAGTCGGCATAAGAGAAACCATGTATGATCGGGAAGGGGTCAAAGCTCAGACAGGTTGTATCCAGACGGAACTTTCCGTCAATGGTAAAAGTGAATCGTGAGTTCATTCGTGGATTTGCCAGTTGTCAACACGCTCTAAGCAAGTTTAGCATGCTCGTCATTGAATCTGGATGGTGACAGGGATTCGTCGGAATTATCGTTGCGTAGGCCACTTATAAATTGCACTCGGACATATGATTAAGCCTTCCAAAAATACAAAATTGCACATCTCGGCGCAGCGGTTAACATTCTAGGATTCTATGGAGGCGCGTGTAATGTCTCGTTCTCCTAATATCATCTCTTTGTAATCGGACCTCTGAGCATGGAAATATGTTGGAAAGTTTTTTCAGGGTAGATACGAGGAGAACCGCGATACTATCAGCTTAAGCTAAGACATTATTCTATTGTGAGGGTAAGATTCTATCTCACCCTGTAATGACAACAACAAGTCACTTCCTCACCACTGATATAAACGCAATACTTTCGTGGATATTGCAATTATCTGTTTGCTAAGGGAAATTGGAAATGGGTTTTAATAAAGGCCCATTGTAACGGCTACTACGCAAACCAATGGTATAAACGATTCCTTGTTATATCCATAAGCCTATAACATAAGTATATATCTTGGGGTATTTACAATGCTTCCAGAGTTCATCCGACTATGCTTCGCTGAAAAAAAAAAGTCCAAACGCTGAGGAACTTATTACAGTTCGTGATGCAAATACAGCGAGCGCTGAGAGAAAGACCACGCCAAATAGCCACCCAGTTTACTACATCCGAGAGATCTCATCTGAAGACCAATTCGTCGAAAAAGAAAGTGACACCACCTCTATGGCGGAACATCCCGACGGAGAAGGAAACAGTCGAGTACCTGGTTGCCAATAGATGCAAAGGCAAAACTGTACAATTGAGAGAGACATGCATTGTTGTTTAATGGTACCTGTGTAGGTGACGTTCTCCGCTGTGATCTGGAGGATGCTATGCCCCACCCGAATTGAAAGAAAATCAGCGATGGCTCAGAAGTCCCAAATTAACCTGGATTACTGTAGGTAAATGTGGAATTGCATGATGTTTGTTTGCGAGGCAAAGATACACATTGATCGCGGAGTTGAGTGAAGCAACCGCAATTAGAAGACGTATTCCTCGCCGTGCATCACAGAGATTGCAAACTTCAGATCCCTTTTCATTGCATCAAGGGATGCGAACGAAATATGATGATACTTGATGCGAAATGGGCAACTTGGGATATTCACCGACGGATGGGCTAATCGATCGAGGAACGAGGAGGGGATCCTAGCAGTGTAAAAGTAAAGGCATGGCCTATCCATTGCCGTATGTGCAAGGAGGAAAACTTCGTGAGCCTTTGATTCGCCATCTGATGCGTCTTCCCTGTTCGGCGTATCCGCTTGTGTCCCTGTAACGGCGTGCTGTCGACGCTGCTGCTTCTGAGCCAAGGCTATTAAAACAGCCGCAATATATGGATCTTCGACCTCGTTGACAGGCCGCACGCTGTTCCTTTTCTTCTCTGCAATCCTATACTCTGGCGAGCTTCTCTCGACATGCTGAGGGAAGCTAATCGACATGTTGCGTTGTTGACTGACGTCGCGAAGACTGAGAAACGCAAGACTGGGCCCGTCGGCTTCGTATGAGGTGCGCGAGAAAATACCATAGGTATAGAGATTGGTAACATGACGGCTGTTGAAGTAAAACTCGAGGCCAGAGCTTAATTGTGATTTGCCTTGGTCAGCAATTATTCATCGCTGCCAGGTCATGTTGAGGGGATACTTGCTGCTCGTCACGGGTCATGCCACATTTTCTGAGAATGTCTCGCACGACGTTGGATAGGATTAAAGGGAATGTAAACCTGGAAAATTCCCTTACAGCACGTCGAATAATGAAGTTAGGAGGTAATTTTATGGGATTCCTTGGGACTTGGTCTCTCCCAGTCTCTCCTTGGGACTGTCTTTGGAAGCCTCCGGCGTTTTCAGCATGACGGGCATTCTGTTCTTTCTCGATCTTAGCATGAAATTGACAACCCAACAGCTCTAGGTGCTGTAGTTTCCAATACAACGGCTTCACGTAGAGGCTCTTTCGGCAGTGTTGTCGAAGAATGCCATTTATGGACGATGGCTCGGGTGGACGAATCGAGGCAAGAAGACATGGAGAGAGGCCCGGAGATGACGCGTCATGGTGATGGAGAGCGCGCTGCTTCTTGGATATCTGTGTATCGGCGTCGTCTTCAACTTCATCTTCTTCTGTCTTTCGCTTCAGGTTGCAGATGCCTTTGCCTTTGGTAGCGACGGGCGTTTCACCGTCGGTTTGGAGCGTAATTGATAATAAGCGACAAATCTCATCATCCAGTGCATCAGAAGGCACTGCGTCTGCCATTTTTCGGGAATCCCATGAGTGATAGATATTATGAAGATGAAGACATGCATAGGTACCTCTGTCTCGTGACGGGATGGAGGTTCACATGTAACTTGGAAGTTGCATATGCCCAGCGTGGCGTCGCTGAGCAAGTGCGTGCCACAGACAGTTTCAAGAATTACGCATAGGTACATTAAGGTTCATATCAGTAGAAAAATAAAACAAGTATAGCCATAGGTTTATTGTATGACAAATAACACGTCAATTCTACCCAGAAACTGCAAGAGTCTCGTGTTAGCTCATAACATATAACCTGATATTCGCATCCCACCATTACTTATAACTGTTGACATGTTTTCGAACTGCCTCTTCAAGACTCTCCATTCCACCGTTACCCAAACCAATATCTTCGTTTGAAAAGTGGTCATACATGGCACCGCCAGTTGCCCAGATACGACGCAAGGCTGCCACCACCGCCCATGGACTTCCCTTTTCCCACATACTCCCTTCTGCGGCCTCGTGATCGGCCAGAGAGATGTACTTTGCACTGAATTCGACCCCAAGTTGCTTCTCGTACTCACTCAGCACCTCATTTGAAGTCTTGACAAAAGATGCCACTCTCAAAACTGCATTGTGAGACTCTTCTGGATGGCGCAACGCGGCGACCACTGCCGTTCCCGCACTGATGAAGCACTTTCATTAGCCCTCATTCCCCACATTGTCTTCTATAGAGGCCAGGTGTTACTCACTCTTTCAAAGTTGTGAAGCCAATCTTTGTGTTTCCATCCCCAGTCAAGATTGCTTCTCTTCCCACCACATCAATTCCTCCCAGTCCGTCACCCCACTTTCGCTGGTCCACCCACATGTCAAAGTACGGCCCCACGACCAAGTAGGTCACATTTAGCTGCTCCGTGTTTTCACGGATAAACTTCCGAACTGCTAGCTTTGTTTGATGTGGCTTCTCTTGTGCGCTCCGTTCATTATGCCCTGGATCTGTGCCAAACTCTGAAGGGAAGAACCAGCGTACAGTTGGTGACGCTTCAGCCAGTCGTATAAGCTCCTTCTGAGCCTCAAGTGCGCCTCTTCCAAGACAGCTGATGACTGTATCCACTCCGTCGTATGCCGTTTCAATGTCCTGCGGGTTCGTGATATCTCCCAGCACGACGGACACCCCAGATGATTTCCAGCCATCGATTAAATCGGACTTATTTGCAGCCGTCTCCTTTGAAGTAAGAATGGAGACCCTAGGGAATGCTGGGCTGGCGTTCACAATGGCATCCATAATCGCTTTACCGACATTGCCGGTCGGGCCAAGAACTAGAATATGAGAAGGCTGAAAAGTGGTCATGATCGCAGCTTACACGTGGAACTGGATGTTATGAAGGGAAGCGGGTGTTTCTTATTAGGATAACACAGCATGAGAAGCGGGATGCCGTAAATATATAGTCTGCGTGCCATACAATCGTAATGATGCACTATATGTACGTTTTAGAGATTGTTACTACACTTTTATTTAGAGTCTTACTCTATGATACATGTGGAATCACCAGCAATACTTCATCGAGATGACTCGGAAGATGGTTAAGCAGCTGTAAGACTCGACTACATGTATAAGCTAGGCGGAGACTAGTAAATGCTCGTCCAGCATTCCCCCACATTCTAGGACTAGAAAGGATAATGCTCATTTGCTAGCTACATCATCATTGATCCTTTCGCTTTCCAGAGGAGTCATCTGCATTATCCCACGCCGTTGCTTCTTCTCTATCTTGCTGGTCGCCAATGTCACACCCTGTAGCCAATTTTGAAAGCCGGATTACAGTATTTCCCTTTTCGACTCCGACTTCTAGTAGCGATCCCGTCCGGAGATAACCAGTACATAATAGGAAATGTCCACATTCCCAACTAACATTACAAACGCCTTGGAGGTATGAGCTTACCAATCGCCAATTCGCAACTTGGTTAGTTTCAGCGAGCGGACCACGTTTCCGCACCAGGTTCTGGTTGCTTACCCGTGTCAGCATCTTGCCAATCATGGTGACTTAGTAGTTGTTATTGGCGTTCATACTTGAGAGGGTGCTTTAGTCATTGAGCACTATGAGCTAGCTTCTGATGAGTCCTAAATATGTAGTTTCTGTGCAATGATTCTTTGGCAGGATTGTGAGAGTTTCACATTGCTCTCTGTATTAGGTGGTGGCGGATTGTTTCCTGGACCCCAACCGCCGCCGCCGCCGCCGCCACCTCCTCCTCTATAACCCCTTCTTCCTGGAGGTCTCTGGCCAGGGTTGGTCCCATTACGCCGTGCTAAGTAGAAGATCCATCCGAGGACCGCGAAGAAGATAACTGCAAATGCCCAGGCGCCCAGATCTGTTCCATTACATACGGAGCAACCCCGCTGTGCTTATATGAATTCTAAAGCAACCGCACTCCAGTCCCTAAAATTAACATTGCTGCTAAAAGGTGGAATAGATAAGTTTGGAAAAAAAAAATTAACCTTATCATAATCCATCATGCTCTAACTATTCTATGGCCGCTTTTTACCAGACTTATCCTGTGCGGAAGATATACCGTAGTTAGCCAGGTATCTTTCGGTCAGCAATATATACCCGGATTTCCACAGGGTTAACCGCAGCCTTGGTTCATGTTGGCGAATAGATCAGACTATACATATGATATCAGGCAATGGAGTAAGAAGCGTGGAATAGATTGCATCTAAACGTTAAACTCCTAAATGGCTAACTAACTACTTTAAAAGAGTGGATTGAAGTAAAAGTATATATGGTTGTGCGGTTTACTTCAGCTTGGTTTCTGAAAGCGAGCCACTATCTGTATATGAAGATCGTTTACTGAGGCTCGCCATCTCGAAATAAGTCCTACACATTATTAGCTGTTAGAAATTACATTGCTCCATGGATGGGCACTCCATAGGCCTGTTGCTGAGACTACAAGAGTCAAGTTGTAACACATACCCCTTAAGCAGTACAGTTCTCTCCAGAAGCCTGTACGGAAAGATCAATGACATTGCCGTTAGGTCCAGTGATCTTCTCCTGTCCACCACCGCAGCTTCCGGCATTCGTGCAGCACTGGTTGAGAACGGAGGAGATGGCGCCGTTAACTTGGGTACCACTGATCGTGACAACTGTATTGGGAGCGCGGTTTACAATGCAGATTTGAGCATTGCCCTGATGGGTAATTTGAGCTGATCGTGGCTGGAGGGTGACAGAGCCAAAGTTCTCACTATACAAGTTAGCTGACGTTTGTTCTATTTGTAATTATTCCGCTCATCTTACACGACGTTATTCACAGTGAAGCTACCACCTCCACCACAACTGGCAGCGCTTGCCAGTGAGCTGGCACCAAGGAAAATAGCGATGGAAGTGAAAGAAACCATTTTTATAGAAGACTGAGAAGTCTGGTAGATTGGAGTTGGTGAGTGGTTTTTGACGAAGTAGTTAGGGCTTGCTGGTAAGTGCTTGTAACTCTTTGAGATTGTGTAAACTGAATTTCTGAAGCAGAAGATAGGGCGAGATGGGATTATTTATACTTGGAGTTTCTCTCCTGAATTCTCGTTTACAAATATTCAGTTAAACGTATATCAGATGCTCTGGGCCATTGGACATTTAGCTACGCTTATGCCGAGCCACTATCCACTTTCTCCTCTCGCAAGGGATTATGACATGGAGACCTCGTGAAATAATACTACGAAATATTTGACCATAATGCCTGGACCCGCGTAAGTGCGGCAGGCCCAGAACCCAAGGATATTTATGAAATACTACATGTTTTACTCCTTTCTACCTACAAGACTGGACAATATTTATGCTAACAATATCTGATACCTTAAGTATATGTTGAGAATAGAAGGGTGTAGGGAATCATAAAGTTTATTAGAATGACCAGCCTTGAAGGTCTTTCCTCCCACTATCTGGCCATACCCCAAAGACGGCATAATAATAAAGTAAATAAACATGTATATAAATTTCAGACCGTTGAAACGTCTTACCGGACAATCGGACTACCCTACCTAGTCAAACTCGGTTGAACTTCCTTTTTGCGTTGTGTAGATCTCCTGAGATCACGTAAGACTATTCCACATACACTGCATTACGGCCGCATCATGAGCAGGGCTAAACCATAGTAGATATTAGGTACTGAACAATAATTAATCCACATTATGGATGGAGATGCCAAGTGTAGTAAGCTCCAGTGTAGTAGGCTTTTTATATATAAGGTGCTCTGTAGAAAAATATAAAAGAAGGGTGGGGAAAATTATTAGGAACTTTTGACACTTGGCATTTGACTAGGATCTATAATAATACTACTTATGGTTAAATCTGAACCGGGGACTTAAAACCAATTACTATCCCTTGACCCAGTAAATATACTCCAAATCCCATAAGCACATCATGCATACTTATATAGGAAATTAGTGCGAGGGGCCAACTCATATTAACAAATATAATCGCTTAGCAATTATACTACGTGCTGGGAAAGCTGTTGCATATACAGAATAACATAATAAGATATATTTATAGGTTTCTATTTATACCGCTTAGACATATTTACATTCCCTTACACTACTATTCTTCATCACTCAAACGCCAATCTATCGCCATCTTATCTGCCACAAACGCTGAACTCTGCAGAATTCTTTGCTAACTTGATACATTATTTCAAATTCTACACACACAATAATACACCTCTAAATTTTGTGGCAATAGGCTACTGGCTTATATACCCAAGTCTGTCCAACATTGGCTGTAATATATACCTCAGCTATAACAGAAAACTGTTATCCTATCCCATCTTCCTCAATACTTCAGCTATTGCCTTTTCATCACTGCTCGTTCCCACTCCATCTTCTTATCTAATATTGGCTTTTCACATGAGAGGCAGAGGGTATTGCTTGATGAAGACAGGAGGTCTCGTACGAGCACTGAGACAGTCATCCGAATTCGCGGGGCCATCACTTTGCTGGATGCCTGCGACGAATGCTTGCAGGATGTTGCAAGCTCTGGGAGTTGATCATCACTAGCTAGACAAACAGACTCAGGAGCAGAGCTTGATGAGATTTTGGCACTTGAACCTGTTAGATAACGGACTCGCCATCATCTTTGGCAGAACTCCGAAATAACATAACCATGAATAGCCGTAATTATGTCCTCAGGCTTACACAAATACGTCAGGCAAAAACGCAAAAGCCCTTTGTTGAGTCCTGACACAAAGTACAGCGATCATGCCGCCCTCACCAGCGACTTCAGCTATCGAACTAAACACAACTATATCTCGGCACCAGGTTCCGGTTGCTAACCCGTGTCAGCATCTTGCCAATCATGGTGACTTAATCATTGATATTGGGATTCATGCTTGAGAAGGTGCTTTAGTTATTGAACACTCTGAGCAGGCTTCCTTTTAGTCCTAAATACTTTCCGTGCCATCATTGTGAGCATTTCAATTCGCTCACCGTATCAGCACCACCCCAGCAACAGACGATTGGGCCCCAAACGATTGACCCCAACCGATCGACCCCAAACGATTGACAATTTTAATTGATTGCTAGATGAGAATGGTTGATTACTTTTCTCGATGAGATACAATTCCTCATTAAATCACCATAGATGATAGTCTGTCTGCGGCCAATCTTGAATCCGATGTCGGAATGTATTTTAGCCTACTTACACACGCCGAAGTTTGCTATCTATCTGAATCCCAAAGCTTATAATTTACTAATGACTCAACTTCCAAGTAGAAAACAGAAGTGTATTTGTAATAAAGAGGACGAGACTAGCGCAGCTCAATCACATGCTTGAGCCCCTCGTTC
This sequence comes from Trichoderma guizhouense, assembly GCA_002022785.1. Classification (NCBI taxonomy): domain Eukaryota; kingdom Fungi; phylum Ascomycota; class Sordariomycetes; order Hypocreales; family Hypocreaceae; genus Trichoderma; species Trichoderma guizhouense. Next base: position 2,168,561 of record LVVK01000017.1, read on the forward strand.
CTATACGACGGTAAGCGTGGATCGTCAATCTGTCCTGACCACGCGTCAACTCAACTGGCCACGTATTCTATCAATGGTCAAAATGAGAGTTCAATAAAGACTCGCTCGCGAAATATAAATGGCATAACTAGGAGTCGCCGTAATTATGTCCTCAGGCCAACAAGAATACGTCAGGCAAAGACACCGAAGACCCTTTTTTAAATCTTCGCACAAAGTCCAGCAATCATGTCGCCCTCACCAGCGACTTCGGCTATCGAATTGAACACAGCTCCAAACCCTACCACGACTATATTCAGCGAGCTCACTCAGCCAACTGAATCCGTCGAACCCAATATCTCCGTCTCAAAGAGCCGAACAGTTGCCATCATCTTCTGCATCACATGCATCAGCGGCATCAGCAATCTCTTGGCCGGGCTATTGACGGTTTGCATTCCTGTAATTGCAACAGACTTGAACTTTCCTCCAGAGCTTCAACTTTGGCCAGCCTCGGCCTTTGCTCTAGCATGCGGCTGCACGCTTCTTCTCTGTGCAAGCGCCGCTGATGTTATCGGGTGTCGACGGGTTTGCTTGGTTGGCGCCCTTTTGCAATCCGCAAGCGCATTAGGCGCCGGATTGTCAAATAGCCCTTCGCAATTGATTGCTCTTCGAGCTATTGCAGGAGTGGCAGCTTCTTTCTGCTTGCCCAGTGCTGTTGGGATCGCAGCTCGTGCCTTTCCCGCTGCGAGTAGCCCTCGAAGCCGCAGCACTGCATTCGCTGCTATGGGTAGTGGCCAAGCAGTGGGTTTTGGACTGGGACTGGTATTGGGCGGTGTTTTCAGCGGTACGATTGGTTGGCGTTGGGGATTCTACATCACGGCGATTCTCAACGTTGTCGTGCTGCTGGTGGCCGTGTGGGCATTACCAGCAGGTATAGATGGTGTTGCTCTAGGCCGAGAGACTCTTCGTCATCTTGCACGAGACATTGACTGGATTGGCTGTGTTCTTATCAGCACGGCACTCGCACTGCTGTCCTATGAGTTGGCTGTCATGTCAGGATTGGATGCGAGCGAGAGAGTACGTGAGCCTGCAAACTTGGTCATGCTCTGCGCTGGGGTTGCACTTCTGCCCGCCTTTGCAGGGTGGATGCATTATCAGAAACAACGAGGGCGACCGGCTTTGATCCCTAATGACATTTGGAACAACTTGCCCTTCACTACCGTCTGCGTAACCGTCTTCTTAATCTGGGGATCTCTGAACGCTAGCGAGCAGTTCACGGCATTATACCTTCAAGAAGTGCGTGGTTTTTCTCCTTTGACCTCGTCGCTGTATTTCTTACCGGCACCAATTTGCGGCGCAATGATGAATGTTGCCATTGGCATCTTGCTCCCGTATCTGAGGCCTTCGTTTGCCGTTCCGATTGGGTGCCTTGTAAGCGGCATCGCTCCATTACTTCTCGCTACACTATGTGGTGTAGATGGTCCAAGTTACTGGCGTGCAGTATTTCAAGCAATGGCCATGAATCCCTTGGGAGCGGATCTCATCTACACCATCGCCAATCTCGTGGTGACGTCCGCGTTCCCCACAAAGACACAGGCTTTGGCGGGTGCCGTCTTCCAGATGCTTTCTCAGATCGGAAAAAGCGTAGGAATTGCAACAACTGCAGTGATTGTGCAGCAAGTTACCGCTTCTTCACAGATTCACAATATGAATGAAGCCGTGTTACGGGGTTACAAGGCTGGTTGGATATATAACTGTGGGCTGGGTTTTGCATCCGTCTTGATAAGCCTTTGGGGCCTTCGAAGTGTAGGTAAGCTTGGTGTCAAGATGGATTAACTGGATACTTTTGATATGACAATACTCCATTGGGAGATGTGGATGAAGTACATGTAGTATAAACTTCTTGAAGACCTATTACCGCTCTAGTCTCAGGTAGCAACATGCTAGCTCTCTCGATTGACAAAGAAGAGTATTGCTGCAAACCGCAAGTAGTCCATAGCAAAGAAAACAACCTGTTCTTACACAATCATGCACCAGGAAAACGGCCGCCATGTATTGGGGTCTCATCGAACTTGACATATCCTTTTCCTTTGACGAAAGTTGCGTTCCAGGGCCCTTGATCCTTTCCTTCGGCCAATTCAATATAGTAGCTTGCATGTGCCTCAGGATCTAGCTTATCATATGCTGGCTCTCCATTCGATTCCCGCTCATCTGTGTGATAGAACCTGCATTGTGCACATCACTGTCAGCATCACCGCATCTTGCTGGGAACACATGCACATACTTGTAGCCAGAGCTCCTGTAAACCTCAGACAGATAATGAATCATGTGAGCGCTCGCTGATTTTCCCATGCCCATCGAAATTAGAGGCTCCAATGTCATAATATGTAGCTTATTGCTAGTATAAATGAACGTTTTTGATGCATCCGAAGGTAATTCTGCGAAACCCTTGACTGCCTGTTGGGCGGCGGCATAAGCGGAAAAGGTATTAACATGTGCATCTGTGATGACACTTGACAAAGGTTGATCAAATCCTTGAATAGAAAGCACAAAGGCTACCCACGACATACTTCAGCTTGCATCCTTTGGTCTGATGAGTGGAAGATTTCCTTACCGTTATACACAATAACGCTTGGAATCCCTAGTTTGCTTCTAACTTGAGTAAACACATCCTCAACATTGTACGCGTTCGATAAATCGGCTTTGATTGAGAGATAGTCATCGGGAGTATCCGCTACTTTATCTGAGCGGCAGACAACCGCCACTTTGTAGCCGCGGCTGGCAAAAGCACGAGCTACGGCAGCACCAATTCGCTGTCCATAGCCCAAAATGAGGACAATTTTTGAAGACATCTTAGCGAGAGGTCGAAATGCGCTGAAGAATATCTCTATTTGGCTTCAGTATGAGTAAAGAATCTCGACCGTATACATCGTACGCGTACAAAGCCCCTCGGTTTATATAGAAGTATTTATTTGTTGATTACATACAACTAGGTTATCCTATTTATTTTATTGGCTTACATCAAAGCCATTGTAAAGAGTGACACGAGCAAGTCCGCGGACGTGTAAGCTGAACAGAGCTCCCCGCAGGCATGGCGTTCTCATGGCTTGCGATAGTCCGCATTAGAGTTGCCCAACTGTGGCTTGTAAATTACGAATGCAACTCTGTACTGATATGTAATATTCTGCATTATGAAACACGTTGAACAAGAAAAAGTGAGTTGTGACAAGTAATTTGCTGTCTTTGCTGACGCCACGAATCAACTACTTCTCTAAAGGCTCATCTGCAGATTGAGAATCCTTCCAACTTTATTCCTCACAAAAGTCCCTTAGTAGGAGGATAATTCGACCTCACGTAATCGTGGAACTCTATCGGCTTGCGTCCAATCAATCTCTCCAAATCGCCCGTTATCTCCTCGAAATTGCCAGCATTCATCGCCCGAACCCAAGCCAGTCGGAATTGTGGCAATTGCTCAGGCTGGCCCTCGAACCCTTTCCACTTGAGATACTCCTCCTCGCTAATGTTCTTGGAAGACACTTTCTGACCCTTGGCCTGGCCCAAGATTTCGGCAATCTCCGCAAAAGAAAACGCCTCGTTGCCACTCAGCTTATACGTCTTATTCGCATGTCCCTCCTCCGTCAGCACGGTGACATTGGCCGCCGCGAGGTCGTCACGCGTCACGGGCGCAAACTTGCTTTTGCCAAAGGGAACGTTGATTCCTTCTTCGAGTGCGTTGGCGCCGATATAAAGGAAAAAGGTCTCCAAAAAGGGCGGCTGCATCATGATAGTGTAGTCCATTCCACTGGCTTTGATTGCCTGCTCAGTAAACGTATCACTCTCTGTGACGTCCCACATCGCGATGCCAGCGCCCTCCTGGCGTTGCACTGAAGTGTAAACGATGTGCTTGACCCCGGCTTGCCTTGCAGCAGTGACTACATTATAGTGTTGTCGGATGCGATCGGTGAAAGCATGGGCACCAATCATCATGACCTTTTCAATGCCCTGGAATGCGGTGAGAAGCGCATCATAGTCATTGTAGTCAGCCTTATATGTCGAAACTCCTTTGTCGGTAAAACGCTTAAGCTTATTAGTAGGGTCTCGCGAAATGGTGGCAAGCTGCGAAGCTGGCAGTTTTTCGAGGAGCAGATCAAGCGTTATACCACCGAGGTGTCCTCCTGCGCCCGTGACCAGAATCTTGCCTGCCGCCATTGCTCAAAGATAGGGCCCAAAATAAAGAATAAGCCTCTCAAGTTAGGAAGATATCGTGACGTTGTCGATGTTCAATGCTAACCAATAGCTCAAATGTTCAATGCAATACGAGATAAGTTGTAGAAATCCGAGGGTGTTTTGAAAATACACAACGATGCTGAATCCCCTCTCATTATATAGGCATGTTCTGGCAACTCTTCAGAACTCAGCTCGGAACAAGTTGCCAGTCTTCCAAAATAGGTCCTTAGTCTATTATGTATCAGCATGACTATTTGGGTTCATGGATACAAGAAGTCGCCTCACGACTCATTCTATTTCTTGTTTAATTGTGAAATGGCCACTATCGAGACACGGGCGGCAGCGAGGATCGCCAAATTCCCCACTCGTGTGGCTTAAGATGGCTAGAAATCCTTCGGAAATTCTTGAACCATCTTACAAACTGCCAAACGAGTGTGGAGCAAGACCGGATCTCGGTGGCCCACTGGAATACGATTGCCGTCTTGAGAAGAATTGACATTATATAACGGAGAGGGCCTCCAAAAATGAGCGATTGCATCGAGACAGTATAAGTCATCGCTTCAGATAGGATCTGTGCTTGTCAGTACTAAATTGAAGGCAATGACTATTGCGTTCATGCTCGTGCTCACCTATCTTGGTACTGATATGGCCATAAACCTAGTTCATTTGATGGCGGGGGTACTTTTGGTTTAAGTTCTCACTTTGGTTCTCGAGCAGCCTCTCGGGCCCGGACTCGTTTCCTCCTTTATATCGTGGATGATGCTTCTAAGAATGCATCCCATCACCTCGAGTGTTGCATTTCGGACATCGGAAAATGCTGTGAGAGTGTGAAAAGCGCCTTGCGAGTGCGACCGCTTCATGTATTTTCCTAGCCTGAAAGTACACCTCGCAAATTCTCCTATCCAAGGGACAGAACCGGACCAACGTTCACAATGGCACGGCATCGTCGAGGCATATTCGCGGTAACTTCCTTCCAAGCATCCATTGATTGAGACCATCGCGTTGCCTTGTAACTCTTAATTCCGTCAACTCCGTATCTCCGTTTCAGGAGGCGCATCTTGGCAATTGTCCAGAGTTTGATCCAACTTGTCAATCAGCCTCTAATAGCGTATCAAGTATCTGTCATTTATAGGGCGTCAGGCTATACGCACAGATTGCAGTACATGCAGCTTTGCCGTCATATATTGCTCCGTAAATGTTCATAACCTCGGCATCAACTAGTGGGGCTACGCTTAAATCCAGTCGAGTTTCAAGAGCTATCCAGATGGTGCCAATCGCCTTGTCGTGAATATGCCCAGTTAAGATGCACTTGTGGCTTACAGTATAGTTGACTAAACATTAATCATCCTGACTGTACGAAAATCTACAATTCTATCCTCGCAGATAGAACCTCTATGTAAATCCGTTTCGAGTGTAATTCCGTCTCAGGCGGAATCGGTCTGCTTCAAGACTCCGTGTCAGCCATAAATTCCTCTTTGAGATATAAACCCAATGTCTATTTCCGCGTTATCATTGCCTCGGGGTCAATCACAAAAACCAGTAGAACGCCGCATCTAACCATATTCCCCGGTGACTGAATCCCTAGGCGTGACTATGAGTCCATATACCAGTATCAAACATGGTAGGCTTCTGTATCAACCGAATGCTGCATTCTCAGCTGCTGGTGATTCTCAATAATGAGAGCATCCAACGCATATTACCACATCAGCTGTGATAACGTTGGCCGTAATCCTTGAATAGCTAATTGCAAGATTTAATATGTGTGCTGCAGTATTCTTTTGGAAATAGAGAGTTGGCTAAAGAGGTGCCACCTCCAATGCCGAGTATGATAGGGTCTAGCTTACGTTGATGGTTGACAAGCGTTGCTCAGAGACACCAATGATTTGGCCATTGTTCCATATACAATTATCCTTGTTTTAGCTTACATCCTCTAAACTCACACATTTCTTCATCTATTAAGAATATAATTGAGAAATGATACAATCGACTACGACGAAATACGATCAATACGCCCAATACGCTCGTATCATCTAAATCGTTATTCCGAAGACTACCTTGAATGCAAATCTCCCCCTAATGCGTCAAGCAAAGTCCGCGTATAATTCCGATCGTGTGGAGAGAATATGTTACAACGAACAGCTCGTGTACATCATAGCTAAAATGCGGTAGCTCTAGATATAAATATCTCCCTTCTGCGCTTTACGACAGCATACCACTATCAGGGTCCGAAGAAGTAATATAACTGTGCAGCATCATCTGAGATTACATTCCGAAACTCTTTTTTTGCCGTCTTCTTGTATCAGCCTCAATCGAAATGCCGTCCTGGGCCATCGTAGGAGCAACGCGGGGAATAGGTGTAAGCATATTGTGACCGGCATATGATACTGGCATCTCTGACTTACCTCATACTAGTTCGAATACGTGAATCAACTAGTATGTGCCAAGTGCAAAAGCCATGATATATCTTGATACTTACCGCAACAACCAGTCATCGAATGCGGAGAATGAAGTCTTTGCTTTGATCAGAAGTCAGAAGACTGCTGGGCCGCTCAATGAGCTGGCTTCATCTCGAAAGAACATACATGTACTTGAGACAGATATAGGCAATCCTGCAAAGTTGAAGGAGACTGCAGAAGAAATTGGCAACATCGGTGGCGGCAAGCTAGATGTTCTAGTTTACAATGCATTTTTCCATGGGGACTCAGCAGAGCTTAGTCCAAGCGCATTGTAAGTAACGCGCCCGATTTTATGTCTAATATGAAACAAAATAACAGCGTGCTTACTCCAATTCAGTGCTGGAAGAGAAGAAGAACTAGAAAACCATTTCTTTGGGCCGGTAAGTCGCAATGGAATTGTTATATGAAAGATGGCAATGAAACTAAAAGCGACGGCTGGATAGCTCAAAGTGAACGCATTGCATCTCATCCACACCGTCAACGCCTTTCTCCCTTTGATCAAGCAGGGGACGGAGAAGAAGATTGTCTACATTTCTTCTCCTAGCGGAGATCTGGAATTGACCCGAGTCAGCGAAATATCTACTGCAATGGGCTACTCTGTAAGCAAGGCTGCAGGGGCAATCGTCATGACCAAGTATGCGGCTGAGCTAAAATGGGAGGGCATCCGGACTCTATCCATCTCGCCGGGCTGGGTTGAAACCGACGCAGGTACGTGAATGCGGTTTCTGAGAGACAAAGTGCCAGAATAGCTACTAAATAAAACATTTACAGCAAAGGATATGGTAACTGCCCCTGGAGCATTTGAGGCGATTCTTTCCACTCTGAGGAAATATGATCCGAATGTTAAAGGAATGATTTCACCAAAGGAATCGGTAGAATCCATGCTTTCTGTTATCAAGGGTCTCGACGAGAGCATCAGCGGCAAATTCTTGTCTCACAAAGGCAACCTAGAATGGTTCTAGGTTGTTGTGGCATTGGACAATGTTTGAGGGAAGTGGCTATTTAACACCCTTGATAGTTATCTAGTCTCTACGGGCAAGAAATAACATGCTCATATGAAAAAGGAGACTAATTGCGATATTACGTTCCCAAGAGTTGAGTATAAAGGAAGCTTCCTATGTTGAGGTTGAGTTCACATCACCACACTCCTCTGGATAGCTTAGATAGCCAGTTACTACCACACCGGCAAACATTGCAATTAGATGTGAATATAGCGTTTCCTCTGCTTCTTATTGCAGCTACGTAGAAATATTGTCCCATAAACTATATTAAGCATGCGCGAAGTAGGCCCCAACAGAGGAAATTGTCGCCCAGCGTCCATGTTCATCTGTCCCGCTAGGTATAGTAATAAGTAATGAAACTGAGATTCCTTGATTGATTGGCCAAGACCCAGGGATGTCAAACTTGACGGTAGTTTCTTTATCAGTCGAATAGCCGAAATCAACCTTGTTCAGGATTTTCTTTTGTCCCATATAGACCTGAATGCCATCGAATATCGTTTTCCATCCTGTGGCGTAGGTAACCTCGACTGACTTGAGTTCGAGTCTCTTTCCATCGGTTGGGATTTGAAAGCCCATGGGAACTTGTACCCAGCCTTGGGTATCTGCGGTGACCCTAGACCTTATATGGGCACCCCATTCAGGATGTGAGATAGTCAGGGTGCTATCGGCGGGAAGAACTGCCGCGTTTCCATGAGTCTTGAACGCGAATCCAGTCATAATTTGTAATTAAATATTATCTTTGGATATAAAATAATGTGCAGTTTGAAGAATCTTTGAGAGGATTATAATGTTACTTATATTTGTTCAGCTACGTCATACATAAATCTAGTTTTTGAATGTGTCGGAAAGCTAATTTATTGTACCTGCATGAGTGGACTGTGAATCTCTCAAGGTATGCTTAGTGGACTACCAACCGCGAGCAGCCTCATAAGACATGTGATCATTAAACTGCTCTGCCAAGACCTTTCAGCTCACTCTTTGACTACAGGAGGTGAATCTAGATCCTAAGAACGTGAAGACGATTGGGAATATTGGGGGAAAGGGCTGAATAGCATTCCTGTGCGAAAAGCCATGTCAAGCGATATGACGTCGTGTCTCGCATCGGCTGATCTCCTCTTTTCTCTGCCTTTTCTAACCAACTTGTCCAATGTGAAGGAAGTATATGCGCCTCATGTATCTCCGAGTCTCAAGCGGCGTCTTAGTTGAGTATGTGACGTTCACATAATCTCAAAGGCTGCTTGTATCCCTAGTGGCTGTTGAAGCTTAATAACCACGGCCAGCTGAATTTTCAGGCATAAATTGAGTTACCGTCAAGACTTATGGGCTAGTATGCTGGTGACAGGAGCCTGAGCCGTTGATTGTCAGCAATGTAAGCCACCTGCTCCGAGACTTTCAGACAGGTATTAAGTTTAATTTCAAGAACCGGAGTTATGAACTTAGGAATGAAATAGGATGCGAGTTTAGTAAGAATAAATTTACTATCATAATAATAAAATGAGGTGATTTCGCTTCCTTCCTACGTGAGAGTGTAATAAACCTCACGAGTGCTGCTATACACAACCGAGTTGTCCTTTTCATGTTTGGCTACATATCTCTGAATCCCCGACCTGGACAATGTTATGCTATCAGTCGTTTGTAAATCAAGGTCAGGCAGATCCATCCTTCAACGCAAGTATCTCATTTGCTACTTAACCTAGAAACTCTCAGGTGATATTGCCCTTGCTCGATTTTTGAAGCTCATGAGTAATCAACCAAGCCGAGGCTTCGGCGTCTTATCCAAATGAGACATGATTCAGTTGGCTCAAAGTGCACAGACCAGTGAACCATGAACCTTCCTAAAGAGACAAGAGCAATAATCAAAGCCTGGTCGATGCGTCCGTGGGCTGATAAAATGTCAAAAACAACAAGAAAAGAAAACAAGACTCGAACTCTCTTTGAGGTTATCTGAGTCAATGACTCATTTCATGCAAATGAGATCGCGAAATCGCTATTCCACAAATGCACGTGACCGGCATCGAACTCCGAAAATGTGCTGAAAATGGCCGATTTGAGTCATTCACCGTGCAGTTATATTATTCCGTTCAGTTGCGATCTTAGCTCTCTGTCTGTTTCGATCTCAACACGATAGACGAGGTTCCTAGACTCAAAATGGCCAGTCACGCAGTTTCATTCACTTCAGTGCCAGCAAAGCTGGTAGAACTGCTAACTCCCGATTTGCCCTATTCACTGCCTTTGTTGAGACGGTTACAGTCTACAAAGTTCAACCATGGAACCTCTCCTTATGCGCGCATTGTCTTTGTCTCCGATACCAAATTGTCTTCGGAAGAGCAATTCGACCAGTATAAGTCCAAGGCGTACACTGCGGCCTATTTAGACTTTTCTAAGCCGGAAACTCAGATGTATATATACTCAACCCTAGAACACCCGCGCAACAGAGACGACGCCAGTAACAGCCACTTATATGAGCCGCAATTGGCGGAATTAGTGAAAGAAGTTATCCGGCTGCGCAACGAATACAAGCAAGAGCTGCTCTTTACGGACCCGGACCGCATCCTGATAGGGTCCCTGCACGCGGACACTCGTTCCATCTTGGAGAAATTCGAAGGCCGTGTTCAGCCCCGGCCATCAGGCCCGTATGATAAATGGCTCATCAAGAGAGAAGAGCTGCCTCTCTTGGACGAGAATCTCCCTCCTGGCATGTATTGGGATAGTGCCAACCTGGATGACTGCCAGCTGGTTGTGTCTCGGACTGACATCCCCCGTACCGCGTACGTGTATTAGAAAAAATCCCATTCCCGAAACCTTCTTTGGTCAGATCAGCGCTGTGCTATTGGTTGCTTTGGCCGCATTCATCTCGGGAACTAATCGGCATCACCGCAGTCAGACGCTTGTTAACCTGCCGAATCTGATGATTAAACGGCAAGATAAGACGCCAATCGCGTGGGCACTGCTGGGAACTGATGGATCCCTAATCAGTGTGCATGTGGAAGTAAGTTCCCAAAAATGACAGGCATCTTGAACCCCGGAGAATATTCGTCATGATGAGCATAGCATGCGGTTATACTGAACAAACAACCTAGGAGCCTTATAGACGACAAGGCCTCGCAAAGAAGTTGGCCGTGAAGCTATTGCGAGAAAAGGCTACACGCTTCGGAGACGACGGCTGGCTCTGCGCTGATGTCAGTCCCTCAAACGTGAGCTCCCGAGCAATGTGCAAGTCCCTCAATGGAAAGCCGGACTGGGTGACTTCTTGGTGAGGAACATCTTCTCTATTTTTAGCCATGGCTGATATCAATGCCACGCACTGACATTAACCCTCGTCCATATAGGATCTGTCTAATCCTCTCCGAGACCGGGGAGGCCGCAAAGCCCTAGCAGGCCAGTTGAACGGAAAATTAATTTGCGACACGATGAGCGAGGTAAGCGAAGAAAATCACTGCATCTGTAGGGATTCATGGGGTTTTGCCCATACGAGTAGTACGTGTATTCGCCCGGCTTATAGACCTTCCTTGGGAGATAGACAGATAGAGCAAGGATTGCATGTGATGGCGTTTTTTGTTACTCCATCTTGATTTCTCCTTTTATATTTAGCTTGATTTGTTATGTGATTGTTCGAGGTGCTGGGGGTGCTCCGATGCATAGTCGGCATTCAACACTTGCTGTATATCGGCAATTTCCAACCATCGGCTTACTCATAACCCGTATCATCAAAACTCGCCGCGACAAGGATCGAAAGTCGTTGAAGAAGCCGTTGCTGATTCTGAACTAAGACCCTCATCCCAGGTTGGAAAATAGTTCGCCTAAGCAAGTCAGCCACCTTTCACATGCCGTAACTGATTCAGTTTCTTTTGTAATCATACAGACTCACCGAAATGAAAACGACAAGAAAATCTCTACAGTCGTATTTCCACCTAATCGCATTCCACATGCCCATCCACATCTATCTCCTACCCTTGCGCAGCGCTAAAAAGTCCGATTCTGCACTCCGCTCCGGGACCGGGTCCTGTCCTGCCAAAACAAGCCAAGCATCCATGGAAGATCCATACTGTAACTGACTGACATGCTATGTACGACTCTGGAAAATCAAGAGCCGGTCACGAGCTGCTATATCGAGCAACTTCTGCATTCCAACGGGGGCAACCGTTTGGAGGAAATTTCCTCGACACAACGACGCTTCCAAAAGCAGCGTGTTGCCATGGAATCCGCAATCGAAAACCTCGAGTATGTTGATGATTAATGAAGTGGGATAACATGAGTCGCTCCAGGCACCACCTTGTATGATCCTTGCTTGCTTTGTCACATTTCTGTTCGCCTCTTGACATGTCCAACAGGAAGTTTGCCGTTAGTAGTCGCACCCCCCTTACACGCTAACACGGGAGCGAACTCTTTTCCAACGTACTCGTATAGACAAACGAATGAATAGTATCTCCCACTCCCAACAACTTGTAAGCGCGCGCTCTCTCCTAGTCCTTCATTTTGTTATCAATCATCGGCTCCTTATGCCGAAAAAGGCACGAGCCGTTAAGCATCCGGGATGACGGGATTTAACCATAACATTTTCTATGAAACAAAATGCACAACATGAAGCTCAACTTCCCGATTCAGACCACCAGCTGGGGTGACGCTGCTCCTGATTCATGCTAGCGTTGCGTCGTGAGAAAGGGCGATGAACTGCTCCATGGACTGCTAATAATAAAACGGTTAGGGCCGATCGTGCCCGGCTGCTGCGTTGGGTAAGCATCAAAACAACATTGCAACGAAGTTCAAGCAAACTGGAGCAAAATTTCCCCGCCGGTGGGATGCAATACCGGTCGATCAATGGGATAGCCGTCTGTCAAGGTTTGGATCCATAGGGCCCAGCCAAGCCAGCTAGCAGGGGTGCTCGATGAAGTAGCATTCCACGAACCACATAGCTGTATGTATGTCAAAGCACATGAAACGGATCATGTAGGTGGGCAGGCCCTTGCTTCGGTGGGCAGGTGGTCCTTCTTCGTCTTCTTCTGGAACGGCAACTTAATTCTTGTAACTATCCTTGATTATACCTGCGATCAGCTTGTTGATCGACCTAATCCTTGCACCATCATCGGATAAAGAGCCTATCCAGGTATCGCTGGCAACTCTCGATGTCCGCTCCCACGTATCCAATATACATATCAGGACGAACAACCACGGCGTAGGATTCGCCCGCTTCGGCCCAGTCCGCAGTAAAAGTTCTTGCTTTTGACGTGACTACGCTCTCGGCGGTCGCCGATGAAGGGAGGATGCTGAACAACACGGCAACATCCTCATGAGCAAGAGCCTGTTCTGGATGGTTACCAATGGCCAAGATCAGATACTTGCCATAGGTAACCTGGGAGTATAGCCGAACATCACCATCACTGTCTGGCGTAGACAAAACAATATCAGGGCATCTCTTGCCGGCCTTCCAGATTCCGTGCTCAGATTCTTCCACAGTTGGTGATCCCATGCCGTCGTATGCAACGCCCATTCCTATTGGTCTTCATGTTAGCCAACCGTTGCGCGTCTTGCTCTTGCTCAACACATCCCACCCAACCACGGTGACAGGGGGGTATCCAAGCTGCATCAGGGAGGTGGTGTAAACTCCTTGAAATTACTTGACGGGAAAATCCACTGACCTGTGATATACCCCGCGTTGCGTTCAATGGTACCAACATATTGCTTGGCGGTATGGACAGTGTCCCGAACCAATGCCGCTGCAACGTCAATGACACCCTGGGCAGTTTGCCTGCGCTCGATGTCATAGCTACGGAGAATCTTGCCTGCAGCGCCCTCCTGCAGACGGGGGCTTTTGAGGACAAGGGCCAGACGCCAAGCGAGACTGAACGCATCGGCAATGCCTGTGTTCAGCCCTTGACCCCCGTTGACCGAGTGGACGTGGGCTGCATCACCAGCCAAGAAGACACGGCCCGCACCATCCTTGGAGATGAACGAAGAGGCGATCCTCTCCTTGACTAAAGCCAACTGTTAGCTTCGCCGACGTTTTATCTCTTTATGCTTTTGCCACTAAGGAGTAGTTGCCGGGCTAGCAAGGTCCATGCCGGCTCCCTAGACCAAGCGGCATGCCTACCTGACACGGAACAAGGGAGTTGTAAAACAAGATAAGGCAGACTGACAAGTGAAAAGTGGAAAGTGGGCAAACAAAAGTTCAGGTAAACATTGTCAAAAGTCCACTTACCATCGAAAGTGCTATACCATTCAGTCTTGACAAAGTCGGTCCGATATGGGGCCAAGTGTTTCTTGATGGACTCCTCAGCACGCTCTTGCGTCACTTCTCCTTCAAGAAGCACGTAGAACCGGCACAGCCCTCTCTCTCTCGGGATCCAGGACACTCTGGACTGGCCGTTCAACTGGAAAGTGATGATTTCTGGGCATGTTGGGAAGTCTGTATCGATGAAGGTATCCAGCACCGCCCAGAGCATTTCCGGCTTGCTTCCAGTAAAGGTCGCTCCAATGGCTGATCGTACTGTTGACCTGGCTCCATCTGATCCCAGGGCATATTTGGATCGGATTGTGCGTCCACTCTTCGTCACTATCTCGACGAACTCATTGCTTTCGATCAGAGATTCTACCTGTTCACCATAATGGACGAAACCGTCCAAATGGGTGCTCAGGATCTTCTCCACGACGGGTTGGCCAATCATGAGGAAATTCTTATGAAGGGTGTGCTCAAGGCTCACCCACCACTGGTTCTGGCGAGAAATGAAGTCTCCTTCGCCGAATGTCGAGCTCGCTGCGGAAGCCAGTAAGTCAGAGTCCCCGTTCGATGTAATAGAAGAGTCGAGATGCCCACTTACTGTTGCATTTTAAACCCTGTGGCAGCAGTTCATCTAGAATGCCAACAACTGTCAAGTACTGCTGTGTTCGCGCGTTCAACGCATCTGCACGCCCAAGGTCCAAACTTTGAGGTTTGGCATCTGCCAGTGGCCAAAATTAGTCCGTATTCAATATTTGGAGAGGCATATGCAAATGTTCCTACCCAATATGCTGACGGAAACGCCGAGGCGATGTAAAAGCAGGCCGGTAAGCAACCCAGTAGGGCCTCCTATCATAAGGTTCTCATCAGCACTTCAATATGGACCAATGGTACTTTCTGTTGTGTATTCGGCAAACATACCACCAACAATAGCCACATCAACGACCTCGACTTCGCTGTTTGAACTGCCCATATTGGTGAAACTCTGACGAAATTTTGTCGTAGTCCTTTGAAGAGAGTCCGTATCAGAAGAGAGATGGAAAGACAGAATAGCAGTGATGAAATGTGATCCGAAAATTCGAGGATGACCATGGGGTCCTGTTACCTATAATCACATACCAACAGCCGTGATACTCAATCCTCGGCGGCAGACAACCCTCGTCAACAGGGGTCGAGATACTAGGTTGCCAACGACTCCACCAAGATTCCACATTTGCGATCTAATGAAAAAGTTTGAAGCCTGTCAACGCTCTGGATGAAACCATAGAGGTGTCCAAGTTCTAGGTGAACCGCATGGCAGGTTGTCGCACGCCCCCTCGGGGGTCCAAACCGTATAGAGAAGGTGGCACAGCATCGACGGCTATCACTGGCAGTTGGTGGGCCATGAAGCTCTAGAGGCTATGCTATGTATATCCAGATGAAGAGCTTCCATCTGATAAAAGGATCCAGATTCGCCAACCGATTTTTTGAGAATCGGCAAGAATTGGATCACCACAACTATTCTTTCTTCATCTTCAATTGAAGCCACCATGCCGTCTGCTGTTGAACTTGAATCGCTGGCCGTCGAGGTCCCTGAGACCCAGGCCAAGCTGAATTCGACCTCTTCTACCCCTCCTCTTCCTGTTACTGTTCCTTCGGTTTCTCTCACCACTGGCGTGGATGCAGCCGCTCTTCAGACAGCGTCCAAGATTCTTCACATCATAGACCGGTATCGTCTGAAACGGTCGGTAGACACTGCTGCCAAAGCTGATGAGGGAGCTTTGAAGTTTCTCGCCCTCATTTACACGCATGTCAAAGCCGGCGATGTCGTACCCATGTGCCTGCCCGCATTTCCCTTCAAGTCGCCAAACTCTCAGTCCAAAGTGTTGGGCAAGCTGCCTGATCGAGCAGAGGAGTTAGCTCTAGCACATCTCAACGGCCTTTGTCTAGCTATTCAAGACATCTACCCTCCAGGGGCAAACCTCACCATCATCTCAGATGGGCTGGTATACAATGGTAAGCTACATCGGAGGCCTTCTCTTTAATTTCTTCACAGAGATACTAAATCGAAGCATTCAGATCTGCTCGGCGTCCCAGACAAAGATGTGTGGAACTACGGCGAAACACTGAGAGCTCTGGCCTCAGCCAAGGGGTACAAGCATATTTCCTTCTCGCGTCTTCGAGATCTTGTAACGATTCAGTTACCCGAGCAGCTTGACGAAATGACATATGTCGCAAATGCATCGAACTTTCGACGAGCACTACTCAACACCTTCAGCCGACCCGACTGGGAATGGAAGAGTGTTAGTCAGAGCGAAGATGTGTGCTTGACGTATAGAGGATACATCAAGTTCTTGGAGACGGATCTTGAGACTGTGTATCCAATTGGAGATGAGCGCAGCAAGACCAAGTATAAGCGAGGTATCGAATACATTGCCAAGCAGATGATGGCCCGTGGCGATGTAAGTCCTCAGCCTCCCACCTGAAAGCCGCCTCCCACTTGAAGACCGCCTCCCACCTGAAGACCGCCTCCTTATACATCACCGCTGACTCGAAGGATCTAGGCATTCGCAAGCGCAGTTCGACAAAAATACAAAGACTCGGTCCGACTGTCGATACATCCATCTACTGGGGCAACCAAGCTGTCCATCAGCTTATTACCCACAGACACCACGTATACTACGCCTTGGCATTGCGCGGTCGCATATAGACTAGATGGCACTACGACTACCGGCATGCGGTCCGATTTCGAGAATGACGAGTCATTTGAACTCGTCTACGAAAACGATAGGCCCAGCTATTACCGCGAGAAATCAGATCTATTTTCGTGGGGCGCTGAGAAGGGTGGCGTTGTCTTTGAGCCGCTGTATCCATCCGGGTTCCTCGCCAAGCCTGCAAGGGGTCCATATAGCATGACAATGGACGACGTGGATGCCAAGAAGGTTCGCCTATTATCGGAGATCAACTCTCCTGTAATCCTTCGTGGTTTCATTAAGAAGCCGAACAAGGAACAATTCGCCAAGAAGTCAGAAGAGTTTGGCAAACCCACAGCTTGGAAGTTTGGCCTCATCCTGGAAGTCAAGGATCAAGGGACGAACAGCTCGGGTCTTAATAATGTGCTCTCTCGCGAGTGGATGCCTTGGCACTATGATGGTTTGTTCAAAACCGTCAAGCAAGTGGATGAGAACGGTGAAGAGACTCTTGTCTCAACACCACCTCGGTAAGTGTCCGTGTCTGTGGCTGGGAGCGTGATGGTAATAGCTGTACTGACAACTTTTTCTTCCTCTAGGTTCCAAATCTTTGTTGGAGCTACTTCGAGCCCCCGTGATACGGGATTTACGCTCTTTGCGTCGTCTACACTTTTCCTCAAGTATCTTCCAGACTGGCTGAGGCTCGGAGCACTGTCGGAGATGACTTGGACGGTTTCAACAGCCTCCTTTAACGCAACCGTGCTCAAAGGTCTTCCAATGATCGTGTCCCACCCAACGACAGGAAAGCCGTGTCTCAGGTATCACGAGCCGTGGCCTCAGTCTAAGACCCAGTTCGAGCCCACAAACGTCACCATTGACGGGCTAAAAGCTGCTGACAGTGCGGCAATCTGCGAGGCCATCGATTCGGTCCTTCACGACAGAAGAGTGGCCTACTACCATGTTTGGGACAAGGGAGACATTGTGGTGAGCGACAATATCCTGATGATGCACACGCGGAGTGACTTTAACTCCGGAAGTGATCGGGAGCTCTGGCGGATCCATTTTGACTAAGTGAGGATGCTTGGTGCATTAGAGTTGTTTTTTTCCACAGGTAGAGGGTTGTTTGTCTGTATCGCATTGGTGTTAGCACTTTTATTCCAGGTTAATTTAGCATCTATAGCAAGTCTCAATACGATTGCATTACCAGTACTATTCCGAATGTGTAAACCTAGACATGAATGGTAGTCTGTCCTTTCCAAGAGATGTGTTGAATGGCGTGAATATGGCAATGAAGACGCCGTGAATTTGCTGAGATTGAGATGTTGTTGAAGCTGTGATATCAAGATCAAGTTGTAGGAGATTGCTATTGACGTTGTAAGATTGGATGGAGTAAAGGGAAGGCAAGAAGGGAAGTGGACTATGGTGTTAGTTGTTGGATTGACACTGTGCACTCTGTCCTAAGCCCAGGAGCAATTTAGTGGCCATCTCAGGTGCACAGGGCTGGTGGTTGTGTGAATGTGCACTAACTCTACAGTGCGGAATGACACTGATGCCTAAAGTTTGCTCAGTTTGCAGCGGCCTTTAACACCAGCATCTCAACATCAACTTCCACTAAAATTCACGGACGATGCAAATCGTTTTGCCATTACCAGCTTCAACGCTTTCTTCAGTCCCATGTGATCGCCATGTCGACCTTCAATGGCCTCGTCTCCGAGTTTCCAGACATAAGAAGTTTGGCTCCTCCATTCTGGTGCCAAAGATGCTCTGTGCTAATCGATTGATAGTCGATTTCTTCAGACACCACGTTGATGCATCACCACCGCTGGCGTGCTTTCTCAGCCATGTCCACAGCGATCATCTTTCCGGGTTAGAAAGTCTCCGATCTCCCTTGTAGGTCTGCATGAAAAACATCATCATGCTGGGGTTGGCTGCTAACTTGTTAGTGTCTACTGCTCTGCAGCGACCAGGGAGATCTTACTGCGGCTGGAGCGATACCCCTGTCGCATCAACTATGCCAGGGGCATTCTGGAGGCGCGGCAGCAGACTTACAAGCATCTAAGTAAGGTTATTGTGCGTAAGACTGCTACCAATACAAGGATATGAACACTCGCAGCTGATTCTCGAGCAGAAACCACTTCCACTGGAATCTCCAACCACAATCGAACTCCAGCCTGGAAACTGCATTCAAGTGACGCTGTTTGATGCGAACCACTGCCCTGGCTCTGTCATGTTCTGTAAGTGGTGAATTTGTCTTTGGCGGTACCATCCTTTGCTAACAACGATCCAGTGATTGAGGGCCATGGTAAAGCGGTACTTTATACTGGGGACGTGAGATGCGAGCCGTGGTTCGTCAACGCCATCACGAGAAGCCCAGCTCTTATCGAGTATACGTGCGGCATCAAGACCATAGACACCCTATATCTCGACACGTCTTTTGTAGACGGCATTCCGTTTCAGACCAAAGCTGAAGGAATCGCACAGCTACTACACAAGGTCGCCAAATATCCCAAAGATACAGTTTTTTACATCCAAGCCTGGACTTATGGCTACGAAGACGTTTGGATTGCGCTGTCCAAAGCTCTCAACTCTCCTGTGAGTCAATACGTCAGATACACGTTGCCCTCTGCTAACAGCCGATAAAGGTCCATGTGGATGATTACAAACTCCGTATTTACAATTCCTTGAACACTTCATCATCAGAGACACAGCCTAACTCGAGTGCTCAATTAACTTCAACCGCTGCTGCCTTGACCGGCTTTATGTGTGGAAATACGCCCCAGTCTGGCTGCCTTACCTCGGACCACAATGTCCGCCTTCACAGCTGTGAGAGCGGCAACATGTGTCCGATTGCGAGACGATCTTCTGTGGTCCGAATCCAACCTGTTGTAGCATCATTTCCTGATGGCGCTGTTATCCAAGAGGCTGGAATAGGAGGAGGTGGCGAAGACTTGGAGCGCGAGATGGAGCTTGGGGTTCCCAACCAGAGCGATCTCGAAATTTTCCTTAAAATGTAAGTAGGCACGACGTACAGTGAATGGGTATCTGGAACTAATTCCTTGCAGAATAGATGCGTTGAAGAGCACGACGGAAGAAGCGCGAAGTGAATGCGCTCGTGCTCTAACAAACGCACTAGCCAGTGGACGCGATTTGCAGCTCAACATGAGTCTATCATCTGCTGAAGACGCTCATTCGACCGACTTACAAAGAGCCATGTTTTCTATCATCAACAGTCAGCTGATGGCAAACCCCACCCGTACCAAGGTCGAACAGCGCAGCGAAACAAATCTCTCAAACGTTATCCGATTTCCATATTCGCGACATTCGTCCTATGCCGAGCTTTGTGATCTAGTGAGTGTATTCAAGCCAAGGGATATTTGGCCTTGCACATTCCATTTAGAGACTTGGCAAAATAATGGTAGGCCATTCGAACGAGCTCATGTACGTATGTCTCTCAAACACTGACACATTTCCAATAGCCATGTCCATCGAGTCGCTTTTTGGGAAATATTGTAGTGACAACATTTTCGTACACGACATGAGGATCAACAATATTGTGAAAGAAATGAAACGACGTGCTCACGAAGAGCCAAACTCTCAGGGTTTAGAAAGCTGCAGATCGAATTCGGCTTCACCTACGGCTCAAGTGTCGCCGAAGGCCCTCCATGTCGGTGGACACATGGACACCATTACCATCACCGAACGTGAGAGGCCAGGGCACAAAGAATGCCATGAACCACAAGAGTTGATGACAAAAGGAGCATTTACACAAAAGCCACTTGAACTCTTGGCTTCTGAAGATGACGATGGTACAGGTGAAAATGAGTCGCAAGAAACCAACGCATCCTTCACTTCGGTACTTTCCACACATCATTCTTCTGTGAGATGCGACGCATATGATCGGATGCTCCAAAATTACCATGGCATTGGCTGGAATTCAATCGAACTTATATCCGTCGGCTGCAACCACAGCGTTGAAGAAACAGAGCTCTAGACAAGCGTGGAAATCACAGCAAGTCAGCCACTATATAACATCATAACTAACTTGCTAACTATCCAACAGATTGAGACTCAGGCACAATCTCGTTCCACATGCCAAATCCTATTGCAATTTGTTCCTTTGCTTGTTTGCTTCAATCTTGCACCCCATAGTGCTTATCAACTGCAGCAGCAACCATTTCGGAGTCACCAATGGGAAGCCCTCGAGCTCTGCAACAATCTTGTCGCTCTTTGTTCCCGTAGCCAATGGCAGTGTCCAGAAAACGAGGACATGTTTGATATGAATCCTTCCGACGCTAAGTGGATTCGGGGTTTCAGACCCCCCGGGCAGACAGCTGCAACACATCTAGCTCCAAAGGAAGGGGAGCTGCCGCAACACTTTTGGAGGCAAAATTAATCAACCATGAAACGCAGCGCCAAACGATGAATCTTGTCTCATCGGAATTATGACTTTCAGAGTCTCTGTCAGCATCGGGAACACGGGAACCACGAAGTCACCGTCAGACAAGTTTCGACTCGTCACTTCTAAGCCTTCTAATAAAGATGCAACATTACTGGGTAAGACAACGCTAAGAGCAACCCTTTCGACGCCATTAGCCCGACATGATCGGTTGGAGTAGCTCCGGTGAGCTATCAGCAATCCCCCCGCTGCCGTGGTGATGTAATTCCCGTTCCTGACGGCTATTTTTATAGCTCAGTTTCGCATAAGCACATAGCCTCCTGCTGCGACGCAATGTCATCCGCTCAAGATGATTTCATTCCCCCCTCTCATAATTTCTTCCGTGCATCTGTCCATCCGATCTTTTGTTTCAAAACATCGATTCTTTCTGATCTGACCAGATCGCTCCGAACCGACGGGTGCTCATATGTGATGGGTGGCGCACCCGCTGGAGTTGTAGGAAAGCAAATTGCAACCGTCTCAGCTTAGACACACTCACATTCACACTCAGCATGGCTATTCCCGAGTTGCTGGGGTCTGTGACCTCGAGCCAGCTTTGGAGCTTTGGCGCTCTTTTTCTGATCTTGTCATTCATTGTCGACTTTGCCAGTCACCCGCAATATCCAAGCCAGATTCCTGTGATGGGCAAGGGCCATGGAATGCTCAACGCTTTACTTGACAGCTTCCGTTACCTCACAAACTACCACCGCTGGGTCAGCGATGGCTACGTCAAAGTGAGCAGCAGCACCTTTCCAAACAAAGTACTACTCAAAATGATTAACCAGAGCTTTTGCAGTTTGGCAAAAAAGGCCTGCCATTTGTCGTGCGATCCCCGTTATCTCGCCCTTCAGAAGTCGTCATCCCTCGCAACCAGATTGGCTGGATGATGGATCAGCCCGATCACATCCTCTCGACCTATGACGCCCACAATGCCGTCCTATATTCCGAGTACAATTTTCTCGGCCGCCGCTTGGCCTATGACCCATTCCCTAATCGTGTAATGCACAAGTATATAGCGCGGCATCTATCGACCGTTATCCCCAACGTCGACGACGAGATTCAGCACGCAATAAACACAACTCTCGGAAATGATACAGAAAACTGGAAGTCATTCAAGTTGTGGAACCTTTGGCTTGAAATCGTGCCGCATGTCACCAACAGACTGCTCATCGGGCCCGAAATCTGCCGCAATAAGCAATTCATCGATGGAATGGTCAACTTTACAAACGACGTTGTCCGCAACGGCTTCCTGCTCCAAGTGATCCCAAAGGTTCTTCATCCCATCTTTGGCCGCATCTTTGGCATGTTCAACTATCTCCACTGGCGTTCAGCCAACGCTCCAGCCCAGCCCATCATTGAAAAGCGCCTCAATGCCATGTTGAAGAAAGCCGCGGGCGATCCCGAATACAAGGACTTTACGCCTCCCGAAGATTTCATCACCTGGTTAATCCGACAGGCACTTGCAGACGGAAAGACGTTCGAGCTGGACCCCATTGTTATTTCTAAACGACTTCTTCCCATCGAGTTTGCCGCAATCCACACCACAGTCTTGACCGGCCAGCTATGGATGCAAGACCTCCTCACTTCCGATCCCGAAACTGGCATCCTAGACATCCTCCGGGCGGAAATCAACGCCAACAAACCCGAATCTGGCCCCTGGACAAAGGCCGCCATCTCGAACCTCGTCCGCCTCGATTCTTCCATCCGCGAGTCCCAGCGAGTCAGCAACTTCGCCGTCACAATGATCGAACGCAAGGTCGTCGCTGACAACGGCCTGTACAATCCAGAGCTAGGCTGGACTCTTCCAAAGGGAAGTTTCGTCACCGTCAATCTCGAAGGGACGCACCACGATCAGGACCTCTACAAGGACCCCCATTCATACAACCCTCTCCGCTATTCCCAGGTCAGAGAAGCTTGGGACGCGAAATCAGATGAAGAGAAGAAGAGCGAACCCGAAGAGGGTACGAGAATACGGGGCCTTGGAATGGTGACTACAAGTCCCCAGCATTTGGCTTTTGGCCATGGCAGACATGCTTGGTGAGTGTGATTTGAAGATTGAAATGCCGCCTGTGTACTAACGTATGGAGTAGCCCCGGGCGATTCTTCGTCGCGCACGAATTGAAGCTAATTATGATTCACATACTGCTCAATTACGACATGAAACTAGTCGGCAAAGTGCCTGAGAAGCAGTGGATAGGCGGCACCATCATTCCGCATCTGAAAGCAGAGATTCAGGTCCGGCGAAAGAAAGTGTCGGCGTGAGGTATAAGGGAATAAATAATATACAATGATGAAAGAAAGAAAAAATATTGGAATTTTCGATGCGGCGTTTTGTAGTGCTCACTTGTATTTATCATGTATACCAAGAGAAGGCTATTGAAATACACAGGGACAGGAAGCATAGCCACAAGACTTGGTTGGATTATTTCACCCAGTATCTCAGAGTAAGCAACATTGGAGAAAGCAAGAGTCAATATTCACTAATAGAAGTTGATCCTCTCTCGCTAAATCTAAAGAATGCATCATAAACAGTTATGCCTTGATATGAAAAACAAATCTATATATTCAACCCCATAAGCCCATCTCCTCCCAAAAACAGCCCTCCAACAGACCCCTTCTCCCTCTCCCTCAACAACGCACCAACATCAACTCTCCCTCCCGTAATATACTTCTCGCTCACACCAAGATTCACCCTCCTGCTCAGCTCCTCACGAAGTTGTGCCCTCAAAGCTCCCATCTCTGCTTTACTCAGCTGACGAGCCTCCTTCTCCTTCTTCTTCCGCCCTCCTCCCCTGCCACCCCAGTTCCCCGGCGCCGTACCATCGAATTCCTCCGAATCGTAGTCCACGCCAAGTTCCTCAGCGGCATTACGCAGCCAAGTGTCTTCGCTGTGGCCTTTTTCTTTAGCCAACACAGCGTCGGCGATACGCTTGGCAAGATCAACGCGAGATTTGAGGCGAGCCGCAATCTTTCTATCAATAGCGAGTGTCTCGATGAAATGCTCACGCTTGACGCCTCCGCCACCCTCTCTTTCGGAATGGACTTTGCTCGCCAAACGACGAGTCGGCAAAACTTCCTCCGGAGAACACAGAATAACACTGATACCAGAACGGTCGCCACGAGCAGTTCGACCGGATCGATGGATATAAGTGTCCGCCTGACGAGGCACGTGGTAATGCAAAACCTGGTCGACTTCTTTGATATCTAGACCTCGAGCAGCCACATCTGTCGCGACGAGGATGGAGTTGCTTGCCGCAGCGAAGCGCTCGATGGATCGCAGACGCGCTTTTTGAATCATTTGGGAGTGTAAGGGGAGTGCTGAGAGGCCGAGGTTCTGGAGGAGAGGCGTGAGACGGCGAACGGCTGAGATGGAGTTTGTAAAGACGAGAGTGCGACGGCCGGGGTTGAGGACAAGAACGGTGTACAGATAGAGATCCTAATTGATGAAATATTAGCAACATTGACCCAAAGAAGCGTGAAAAGTCGGAGATCATCTTGCAAACTTACCTTTTCCATGGCACCGCATTCAATCAAGCCCTCCTTCAGGCCATCAGCCATCTGCGACACCGGGTTGACATCGATAAATTTGGGTTCGCCCCGGAATTTGAGACACTTCATCAAATACTCCATCTTCTCCTCATCACTCCCCGTCTTGGAACCCTTTCCCCTGCCAGCTAATTTCGACTGCAGGTTCTTATCAAAAGTGGCCGAGAAAACAAGAGTCTGTCGCGGGGGCAGTTCATCGTCGTCTTCGTCGTCGGCCTCGGGGTCCCGTCGATCCAACGCACCAATAATGTCTTCCGCCTCCTTGAACTGTCCTGCCTTGAATAGTCTATCTGCCTCATCGACAACCAGGAACTTGATCTTGGTAAAGGAATCCTGCAGACTCATGTCGCCATCCAGGACCTCCCAGAGACGACCCGGTGTCGCAATAACAATGTCAGCCTTCTCCAACTGTCTCTGCTGCTTATGAATGCTCAAACCACCCGTAACCGTGCAAACGTACGGCGCAGTCGGCAATCCGTCACACAGCGCCTTGATGTGGTCCGAGATCTGCTTCGCCAACTCTCTCGTCGGGCTGAGAACAACCGCCGTCGGGCCCTCTCTCTTGACATTCGTCTTATCCACATACAGTTCCAGCCACTTCTCCACGATCGGTATCCCAAACGCCAGCGTCTTTCCCGATCCCGTCTGCGCCTTTCCAATCACGTCGTCGCCCGCCAGGATCTCGGGAATCGTCTTCCGCTGGATGAGCGTCGGCTTCGCGAATCCCAGCTTCGCAATCGCAGACACGGTGCGCGTCGACAGGTTCAGCTCCACCCAGGCACCCATGTCTGCTTCTTCTTCGGCGGCGTCGTCCACGGCCATGAGGGCGTCGAAGGAGTTGCCTTTCTGCTGTTGCTGCTGCTGCTGCTTGTGTGAAGCGGGCTTTTGTAGCTCTTTCTCGGCCGGCGCCAGCTTGTCGCCCCGAGACTTGAGTTTGTTGTCTGCTTCCTTCTTCTGCTCCTTGGCCCTGTTTTTGTCTTTTCTTGCAGCTTTGTTTTTACTCCCCTTGCCCTCCACGCCACCTTGAGAATCGCCAGCTTTGCCGGAATCGACATCCTCGCCTTCCACAGCGCCGTCGCCAGGCCCTTCAACAGGTTCACCGACGGCATCTTGAGTCTCTACTGCCCCCTGTCGTGTTGTTGAATCGGAAGAGTCGGGGTTCTGCTGTTGCTGCTGTTGCTGCTCCGCCACTAAAAACTGCACAGTCCCACCATTTCTTACCACATCAACTCCCTCAATCACCTCAAGTCCGCCAAATTCCTCCCCGACCGATTGCCAGGCCAGAGAAGTAGCCTCGACCAGGCGTCTCGCAGGCTTTGCTTTTGAATTTGCCTTGGGGTTTGTCTTCGCAGCAGCGCCCTTGGCCGAATTCTTGGTGCGCTTCGCAGCCGGTGCGGCGACGGACGGAAGCTTTCGTTTCTTGGACGGAGGTACCATCGGGGATTGATTCGAGTGAAGTGATGGACGGCTTTGCTGAATCCCAATGTCACTGAGAGGTGGAAGTTGTCGCAAGATTTTCTTATCGGAGTGAAGCTTCAAAAGTTTTTTTTCCTGCTGCACTTATCTTAGCAGTAGAGCCCGGCCACACTAGCTCCGATCCGCCGATACTAGTGGTCTAGTACTGGTTACTTATTTCTGATCTATAAAACGAACGTAAGATCATGTACAGAGTACATATCATGCTCATCATGGCTCTTCAAGTCATCCCATGAACGCTGAGATGCATCAAAATCACCAACATGATACTGAGATGCCATCAAGGTACAGGTAGTATAAATCGGTATTTGTAAAGGAAAAAGAAAAGAAAAAACGTCCGAGTTTAACTAGTAATAATGCTATGAATACAGCAATGCACCCCCAACATCCTCTCCATATCCATTTTATATCCCCTTAAAATCTTTTCCCTCCAATAACACAGCAATCATCGATTAGATAGATTGAGAGTCTATCCTCCCTGTCATTATACATTGCAAGCCTTATCCCAATAATCTACTCGTTGCCATTCATCCGTTGAGCTTAGTGAGCTCCTCTTGCTCTCTTTGCTCCAGCACCCGCGGCTTCTGAGTCGCCTCTGGGACGCTTCGCTCCCGGTTGGAACTCAGATGCAGCTGCATTCATGCCGCCACGACCTCCTCGTGCACCTCCGCGTCCGCCACGGCCAGCATGGCCCTGTCCAGCTTCGTTACCGGCCGCTCCTCTTTGGCTAGGAGGCACGTATGCTCCCCCGCGTCCACGCCCGCCGCCGCGAGGCATTGGGATGCCAGACCGCACTGGCATCTGTCCCTGTTGCTGGGGTTGAGGTGGAATTTGAGGCAGCTGTGACGGCTGTGGTGCTTGAGCTGGTTGTTGTGCTTGTGGCACACCTTGTTGTGGCTGGGCAGTTTGGGCCGCTGGGGCAGCGGCAGCATCCGTCTGCACAAATGGGTTGGGAGCAGCAGAGCCACTCGTCGTAGGCACCGCGAACGGATTTGAAGCCTGGGGAGGTTGGATGTTGCCGCCCGCGGGTGCAGTCGAGTCTGCGGCCTTGGGCTCAGGAGGAGGTTGAGTAGCGGCTTGTGCAGGAGTTGTCGCTACCAAAGGCGCCAGTGCAGATCTCGGGCCGCCGGCAGCAGGCTGAGCAGCCGCACCAGGAGGGACGGTAGCTGAAGCAGGGGTACTGCCAGAGATGGACGGTTGCCTTACTGGCGTAGTCGTAGCTGAGGCTGGTGCCGGGGGTTTGGCTGCTGCTGGTGCCGGAGGAGGAGCCTGGGTCGCTTTGGCAACCTCCCAGACTTCAACTACAGGCTTCTGTGGCGTCTCGTTCGCGGCTGTCTCAACTACGCCAAGTTTCGCGGTCGCATGTCTAAGCTTGTTCTCCGCCATATTGATCCGGAGAGTGGACTTCTTAGACTCCATGAGTTGAGCTTGGTCACGCGCGGCTGTGATTTTGCCTTCATACTCAGACTTGATCTTGGCGCTTTCCGCATCCATCTTCTTGCGAATGTTGGCCGCTATGATATTCTTGACGGTAGCGTTAGAAGCCAAGAACTGTCGGATGGAGGAATCGTCTAATTGCGAGAGATCAGGTGGCCCGGCTGGAGCTGGAGTTGGTGGTACTGAGGGTGCTTCAACCTTGGCTGGGGTGCTTGGCGGTTGCTGCCCGGCAGCCGAGGTTTCCTTTGCAGGCGCTGCTTGAGATAGGTTCTCGATCTGCCAGATTTTTTTCTCTTGCTCGAAGTGGAGCCTGAGATCATCATCTTTCTTCTTGAACTCTTCCTCCAACCTGGCACGGCTCTCCTTTAGTTTGTTGTTCAGCGTGTCTTTCATCCTGTCCGATCGTTCCTTAATCGTTTGCTGGATCTTGGCTTCAACTTCGTTTGCCTTCTGCTCAAATTCGGTAGCCTTTGCCTCGGCGGCAGCAAGTTTGCTTTCCAACTGTTTCCTCTCGGCATCTGACAAGCCATTCACAGCTGCTTGACCCTCTCCAGTCTCCGGCGCTGCGGTAGGTACAGCCTCAGTAGAACTAGATGACGCTGCAGCATTGGCTTCTTGCAGCTTCTGCAACGCGCTGTCGCGCTCCGAGGTAGCCGTCTGTAATTCACTCCGGAGTCTCTCGAGCTGCTGCTGTGCTCCTAGTTTCTGGGCATTGACTGCCTCTAGCTCCTTTTGGGCATCGGCGAGACGCTGCTCTAGAACAGTAACAACTTCTGGCGATGCAGAGGCATCAGGTTGCGGCTGCTGAGAGACTGGCTGGGCGGCCAAGGGCTGCGTTTGTTGTGCTTGTCGACGCAGCTCCTCGATCTGCTGCTGGAAAGCATGGGCTTGCTTCAGCAATTCCGCTCTCTCCTCATTGAACTGCTCCGCTTGCTTCTGTGTAGCAGCATTGGCCTTATCAAGCTGCTCTTGTAGGGTGTTAGCACGCTGGCTAGCTTCGTTCTTTTCACCAGTGAGCTTTCGGGAACGTTCTTTGAATTGCTCTCCGAGCCTGGCTCGTAAATTTGACCAGTTGGTCCGTTCGGTTTCGAGAGTCGACTCAAGTTCAGCGACCTTGGCCTGCAGTGGCTGTTCGCCCTCTTTGAGAGCATCCCGCTCCTTTTCGAGGTCGGTAATTGTCTGTTTCAGCTGCTCCATCTCGGCTGGGTCAACACGACCATACTTGGTCAGGATGCCCTCGGTCCTCTTCTGCCAGCGATCGCGGTCCTCCTGGATTTGCTTAATCTCTTCTTCCAAGAACGACTTTTGAGTGTTTAGGTTGTCAATCTCGCTCTCAAGAGGCTTAACCTTCTGCGTCATCTCGTCGATCTTCTTGTTCTTCTCGGTGATCTGATCCTTGAGTTGGTTATTTTCCGTCCGAAGGGCCATGCTGCTCTCGCGGTAGAGGTTAAGCTCGTGCAGCTTCTCCATCAGATCCTTGTGAGCCATGGAAGTGTTGCCACTTTGCGAAGCCTGGCGCTCTTGATCGAGCTTCAGACGAGTCTCATCCAGCTGTGACTGCAAATACTCGACTTGCTGCTGCAGCCGCTTCGATTCGTTCATCTTCATATCGTACTGGACTTCCAGAATCTCCTTTTCGCGACGCAGGTATCCATTCAACTCTCGCATGCCCTCGATGGCATCGCCCATGCCAACAGGTGACATGGCCTCATCCGCATCAGCGATGTTGCTGCGGTTTTGCTGCATAGCTGCAATCTGGCCGGTCAAGCTTTCGAGTTGCTGATGCAGAAGCTTGTTCTGTGCGTTGGCATCCTCGCGCCTTTGTTTGAGTTCGGCCATCTCCTGCTCCAGCTGTAGTCTTCGGTCTTCCCAGGAGCTCTCGCTTTGCGCGAGCGTAACCTTGGCAGATTCGGCTTCCGCGCGCAGTGATGCAGACTCCCGCTTGTACTCGTTATACTCGTTGCGCAATTCCTGAACCAGCTTGGCGGCTTCAGCATGCTTAACAAGCTCCTTCTCGTAGTCCTGCTGGGCTTTCGAGGCAATCTCAGCCTGAGCACGAAGATCCTGCTGATGATATCGAGCAGCTTCAATGTGTCGACTGCTTTCTTCCTTGAGCCGCTTAATCTCCTCCTCTAGTATTGTCTTCTCATCTTCGTACTTGCGTGCAATCTCTCCTTGGGAGTCCCGAATAGTAGACAGTTCGGTGTTGGATCGTGACAATTCAGCAGACAGATCTTCAATCTGCTGGCCCAGCTCCTTGATTCTCGCATCCTTTTGTTGAATGAGATTCTCCATCTCCTGCCGGTACTCGTCTTGTGAGGCTCGCAAGTCTTCCAAAGCCTCCTCGTTGCCCTGACTCAGCTCCTTGTACTGCTCGGCCTGAGCTTTTGCGTTTTCCAACTGCGTGTTGGCCATGTCGAGATCGCGCTTGAGGTCCGAAATATCATTGTTGAGATCCTGAATCTCAGCTTCAAGCTCTTGCTGGCGCACGTTACTATCTGTCATGACGCCCGGTCGAGGCGTGGGACGGGGTTGTAGGCGACCAGCGCGCTCTTCGGCACTTCGGAGCTCTACAGTCAACTCATCAACGCGAGCTTGAAGGTGGTCGCGGGACGTCTTGATGCTGACGTGCTCCTCCCGGAGTTGGCTCAGGCTGGCCATGAGATCATCAATCCGCTTCTGAGACTCCTTTGCCTCATATTCCTTCCTCTGTTGCAAGTGCTGAGAGTCCTCTACTGCTTGGGAAAGCTTCTTCTGCGCAGTGCTCAGCTCAAGCTCCAACGTTTCAATCTTGGTTTGAGCTTTGCGGCGAGCCTCGGATTCGGTAATATTGCGTTCGTTTTCCAGGGATTGTTGAGCCGTCAGGAGGTTGCCCAACCTATTCTTCTCCTCAATCAAAGAGTCATTGTCCTTACTCATGCGCTCTTGAATATCCTTCCAAAGCTTCTTCTCCGCCTTTAGATTAGCTGTCTCGTTTCGCATGCTGTCCAGGAGACCCTTGACTTCGATAAGTTCTTCCGCCACTTGCTGAACCCTAATATCTTGCTTGGCAGCGGTCTCGGAAAGAATCTGAGTCCTCTTCTGGAGCTCAGAATTTTCATTCTGAAGGGCGACGTAGTTGCTCTGAAGCATCTCCCGTCGTTCAAACTCCAGCCTAGCTTCGCCCTGTAGCTTGATGTTGGCAGTCTGGAGTGCGTTCTTCTCCGATGACAGATGATCGATTTGATTTCTGAAGTCCTTTCGTACACCATCCTGAGCGTCTCGGAAGCTGTCGTACTCTGCCTGAATCTTACGCAGGGCTTCTGTCAGAGTTTCAGTCTGCTCTCCAGTCTCAATGCTGCCGATTGGCATCTGGCCACCGATAGAATGGCGCATGTGGGAAGAAGGGTCGTCGCCGGCGCCGCGTTGCTGAAGAAGGCGGCGGAACATATCACGCTCCATCTTGTAGCTTTCCATGGTGATCTTAGCAGACTTGATCTCTTCCATCATATGGGTGAGGTCTTTCTGCAGCTTCTCAACCAAGTCGTGGTCTTCCTTGGCTTGATGCTTGGCGGCCAAGGCCTCTTCGCTTTCCATCTGCTCAGCGAGTTCGCGGGTGATGCGCAGGAGGTCCTCATTCTTGGCCTGCAGAGACTTGATGTCCTTGAAAACTACCAATTTCTGGGTAATAAACTGGTGAGTATCCGACATGTCGGACAGGGCCTCTTCGGTGATCTCGCCCTTCTCAAGCTGCTGTAGGCGGTACTTTTCCTCCTCAGTTAGCTGATCCATGCCCCTTTCCATGGCATAGATGTTGAAGACGAGCATCTGAATCTGTGTGCCCAAATCTCTCAGCTGAGTACGTAGGATCTTGCTCTCAGACTGTGCAGTAGCAAGCGTGCTTTCTGCCTTCCTTGCCGCTTTTCTCGCCGCATCCCGCTCTTCGAAACTCTGCTGTGACAGCTCAGACATGTGTGCAATCTCATTTCGAAGAGTCTCGGCTTCGGACTGAAGCTCCTGGATTTCTGGTGTTTTAGCTTCCAAAGCAGCAATCATGCCATCGAGCTCTTCGGCGAGCTGCTGGTTTCGCCGCTTCTCGCTGGCAAGCTGACCCTTGACCTGGTAAAGCTGCTCAATCGCTTGGGTGGCAGTGATGGTCGACTTGTTTCGTCCAGAGCCAGGGGTTCCAAAGGGAGAGTTGGCCCGCGCAAAAGTTGGCCCATTCAGTTGGGGGGTCTGCGGTAACGATGACGCAGGAGCAGCGTGCTCCATGCGGACACGGGTTTCATCCAGGTCGCTCTCAAGTCGTTGAATTCGCTCCTCCATCTCGGTGGTAACACGGCGTTCCGATTCCAGCTCTAAGCGCACACGCCGAAGTTCGTTTTCGTAATTATCTTTGAGGCGCTCCTTTTCAGACTCCAAATCTCGCACACGGTCCTGGTGTTTCTTGCTGAGCTGCTCGGACATTTCAACAAGGCGTCGTTGGGCGTCCAGCTCTTGCTTGTAGCTCTCGACAGTTGCCGCAAAAGAGCCTTCCTGCTTTTGCAATTTGACAAGAGCATCATCAGCCTTGGCCTGCATAGCATCAAGTCGCTCGCGGAGCTGCTGCTCAGAGCGCTTCAGAGCGTCAACCTGGGCCTTGGCGTCTTCGTTTTGCCTCTGGAGCTCCGCAATTCTGGAGCCCTTTTCCTTGCGGTACTTAAGGGCCTCGTCGCTCTTCGTTTTCAGCTCCGTCTCGAGCCATTCGGCATTCTGACGTGCCAAATCAAGTTGCTGTTGGAGTGCGTCTTGTCGGTACTTTGCGCTATTCAGCTGACCCTTGGCATTTTGCTCCGATTGCTGAAGAGTGGTTACTTCTCGGGCGAGCTCAACATTACGCTGGTGCTGCTTGGTGAGCTCCTCGGTCAAGGTCTGATCGCGCTTGTTATTGGATTCGATGATGCTGAGGTTCGTTCGGTTGGAAGATTGGAGAGTCTCAATCTTGTCGTTGAGGGCCTTGACTTCGGCATCGTGATCGGAGTACTTTGCTTTCAGACTTTGAAGTTCGTTCTCCAAAGACTGTCGTTTCGTTTCTAAGGTGCGGACAACGGTCAGATGAAGATTGTAACGCGGCATTTGAGCCACTGGGAGTTTAAAAACACGTACCCTCCTCCTTGAGGCGCTGTCGGGCTTCTTCCACATCCTTGAGAGCCTTTTCGGCGGTTCCCTTGAAGGTCTGGGACTTGGTCTCGGAGTTTCGAACTGCATTCTCCAGTTCAATGTCGGTTTGCAGCTTCTCGGCGTACAGCGTCTCGAACTCGTGTGCCTTGGCAGCCACGGCCTGCAGTAGAGTAGTGACTAGGTCAACCGTGGGCTGCGTCGTCAGAGTAGCCACCACAGGCTGGTCAAGGCCCAGGTGGCCTGCGATGTAGCCGACGTCGACATCGACAGCCGCCATTGTGTTGTGCCCTTGAGCTTAGGTCGACAATGACAATGACAGCGCGAGTCTCGTCATTACTCGGTCGAGAGGGGAGGCGATATCGGGCGGTTGATGGTTGTCGAACGCGGCGTGATGAGAAAGGAAAGGAAAGGAAAAGAAAGGAACAAAGAACAGGAAAAGGGAAGAAAAGGGAATGACTGGATGAAACGGGGCGAATTATTCAAAGCAGTCGCAGAGCCTGAATCTCATCCGCTGCTCTCAGTGCCCGCGACGAGATGATTCAAGATGAAAAAAGGCGAGGCTCGGGGATTGAGAAATTGAGGGCCGCAGAGCTTGATGGAACAAAGACAAAAACGACGAGCTCCGGCGCGCATCGAGAAGCCGCAGCAAAATAGCAAAGAGACTGCACTGCTTGAACGGGCCTAGTCCCAGTTGGGCGGCAAGGCTTTTGGCTTTTTGGTGCCTGCAGCGTGACGGCGTTGCGCACGGGCCACTTTTTGCCAGCTGTTTAGTGGCTTCAGTGCCCAGCAGTCACTAAAGCCCAGCGCCTTGTTTGCCCAATCACCCAATGGCAGCGCTAGAGCTCTGCAGGCGAAAGTCACTGCTCAACGCTCAACGGCACGTTTGCCTGTAGATACATCGAGTTACCCTGGATTGGCCATCATGAAGCAAATTTGTGGGAAACATCAACACAATAGCCATGGCGGCAGCTTCAAATAAATAGGCGCTACTATTTTAATTGTTTATAAAGGTTTCAGAAGATATAAAGATGGATATACAGTGCACTTTCATCACGGTGAAACGACTTGCCATCAGAGTTGGTCATCCTCGCAAGTCCAAATACATCGAGGTTAACACGATGCTCGCAAAGCCAATCCAAATCTAAACACTAAAATATAGATAATGAACCGTGATTGTTCCATACAGGCAGTCGCTAAACTTAGGTACAATCACTAAATGGCCACCAATAAATACTTGCTTTACATTCTAAAAAGTAGTGGTTGATGGAGGGAAAGCACAGCTTGAGTCAACGGATGTCGTGCATATGAAATCTTGTCTCAGATATCTGCCCCCAATGTCTCTCCTTTTTTCACCTTGCCGGGGACTTGATCTACAATGCTCCTCTACAAATGCGCAGGCTAGAAATGGTAATGGATTTCATCACGCTACAGTATCTCACCAAGGTGTCACGGTCAAGAGGAGAGTCTTGCAGTCAGAAATGCATGAATGCTCCTTGAAAATGCTGGAGACGCGTATATTCTGCCCGTCTTCGCTAAATGCAATACCCGGCCCTTGTCGAGCGAGTTCATCCGTATCCATCAATGCCTTCGTCTCCCATAACGCCACTGCTAGAAAGAATCGTCGAAGCCGCAACACCGTGAACGAATCCTGTAGAGAGATTGGCTTCGCGTCAACATACACAAGACACTTTCATCAACCAAGGCGTACCATAAATGCTTAATAGAAAAGGTATGCTACCTTGACAGAGCAAAGAGTAGCAATTCATCCGGAACACTGGTGTTTACTGGCCCGCGATTTGCCATTGAAGGTCAGATCGGCCGCCACTGGCAACGTTGCACTTGACGCTGCCCTCAACAGAGAGGTCGGTTCCCTCCGAATAGTTCTCCAGCGCGATTCTGAGGATGTTCTTGACGTCCTGGTCTCCAATGGTGTAGGGTCCCTGGCCTTGCTCAGAGGCCTTGACGCCCAAGACGCAGCCTTCGGACTTGAGGACGGGGATGAAGGCACTGCCGGAGACGTCGTGGATGCTGAATGTTCCGTTCTGGTTGGCCCAGGCGCTCGAGAGGGCAGCGCAGTAACGCCAGTCGGCGGCAGCGGCGATGGGAGCTTGGGCGAAGCTGGATGGATCGCAGGTTGTCTGGTCCGACGGGGACGGGGTCCAAGTAACGTCCGTGCTGTTCTGGAATCCAGCGGGAGC
Organism: Trichoderma guizhouense; assembly: GCA_002022785.1. Taxonomy (NCBI): domain Eukaryota; kingdom Fungi; phylum Ascomycota; class Sordariomycetes; order Hypocreales; family Hypocreaceae; genus Trichoderma; species Trichoderma guizhouense. The sequence continues at coordinate 2,203,335 of LVVK01000017.1, forward strand.
AGCAGCCACAACTGCGGCAGCAGCCAGACCGGCCAAGATGGAGATGGACTTCATGATGTTGATGTTCTCTCTTCACTTGGAATTAAGCAATACAGCGGTAGTATGATGGGCTGAGATGATCGAGTCGTTGCTTGTCAAAGTCCGAGATGAGAAGGTAGGCTGCACGTGGTTGTGGAAAGGGGGAAGAGGAGAAGAGGTGAAGAGCAGAGGAGAGGAGAGGAGAAAAGAGAAAATAAGGTAGCAAGATCGGCAGTTCGTTTTGTTTCGTTTGCATGCGGTGAGGACGAGGGTTGCGGCAGAATTCCGAGTCCACACCTTCAGTCAAACGGACAATAGGACGAACAAGGCAATTGTTGAATGAAACATGGTATCAGCCGGCGATCGCGGACAAGGTACAGAGTACTGTAGCGGGCCTGTTAAATACCGTGCCGGGGTGAGTTGGTGAGTGGTGAGTGGTGGCCGGCTCAAATCAAGTCTCGAGTACGGACGGATCGCACATGGGCCCTTGAAGCTGTCTGATTTGGCTCATATTTTGCGTTGGTGCGAGTGAGAATACGATAGCCTCAGATTGAGACTTGGGACCTAGGATGGGGCTTTTTGATGTACTGGCCCGCAGATGCCATTCTCATGCAGGGACCCGGAGCTTTGTAACGTGCTGGTGTTGATCAAGAGAATGCCTATTCAGAAGCCCCAATTTTGCTATTCAGCAACCCCGGCGCAAGATTAACAACTGGTGAGTGATAATGCCGAATAGTAGAAACATATTCCTGTAGCCATTGTAGCAGAAGGCAGTGATAGCTGCAGATACTCAAAAGAACTGGGAACGTCAATGTCTCAATCTCTTCACCTCTTGCACCTCAAATTCTTGCGCATCGTGTCATCCGCCTGCATATCCGTATCTGTGGAAATTCATTCATAGGCTCCTAGGCTCCTCTACTCTGCTTGAGCGACGCGGGAGTGGAAATTAAAGGGCCGCGGGGATAACCTCACTTGGGTCATGTAACGGTAACCTGCTGATCGTCTGCAGCAGCCCATTCGCCTGTGCTCATATGAAAGTGCTGCGGATTGACGATCGCATGCCCGGTCCCGAAACCTGATGGTTCGTGATGGGTTTAGGCTTTTTACCAAAGATGTGGCCAAATCAAGGCAAGATTGTCGCGCCGGACGCTTCGCGATTCAGTAGCCGCGGAGAAAGGGAGCTAAAACGGGAATATCTGGATGCCTAGAAAAAGGATGAACAAACCTCCTTGGAAGGCCATGGAAATAACGGATATCTACTGCTAATGCCACCGCGTAGGTTTGCAAGGTGAGAGTTTAGTTGACCGCGCAAGCAGCTGAGGCGAAGAACTACATATGTAAAACCCAGTATGATGTGATGCTTCGCCCGAAAGTGGCATGTGTCAGACCGAAGCCCGGCCTTTGATTGGCATTGTTTCAGGTCCTCGTTTCTTGTATCGCCGCGGCCATGTTTATTCATAGTTCATGGCAAATGGAAAGCGGTCCGATACTCGTACTTTTTTGCCTCTCTGCATCAACTCCGGCCCCGCGCATTGCGCCATCTCCGACCCATCGTGGCTGGTTAGCAGCCCTTCTAACAATTAGCTCTGAAGCTGAAGCTGGATGGCTGACGCGAATAGCACGGGGATTTACGCACATACCCATCTCTTATACCCAGCCCAGCCAGCTCCGTACATCGCAATCCGTCCCCAAAAGCCGAGCTCGCGGCGATCCAACCACGAGGCCCTGCGCCCACCCAGAATCCGGGGTGATTGGACAATTGGGGCCCAGGGCTTTCAGCCACCTCTCGCCGTCGGGACCGGATCATGATGCCATCATGCTTAGGCGCTGTGCTTATGCCGATTGCCGCCTGGCCGAACACCGAATCCGGCTCTGAGCCGGAGCTGGAGTGGGCTGAGAGGAAGCAAAGCAAAACGTCACTCGAGCCGGTCTGCCGGTCCCTAATGCTCATTGCGAAAAAAATTGAATATCTATAAGTCACCGCCCACTTTTGTGTCAACACCATAGCCCTCATATGCTGCCATCACCATGGTTTCTTGTCTGCAGAGCTGTGATACCACATGAACGTTTACGAATATTAGTCACCCAGCCTGCACTGCCTTTTTGAAAGAAAAAACTTTTTTACTCCCATTGATACCCCACCAGTTCCCTCACAATGACAAAATCTCACGACCCCCAGAGCGGCCGCATCAAGAAGCTGGTTAGCCGGCTGCTCCATCACTCCAATCCTCATGATACGAGCCCAGACGACTCTGATGCCGACAGTGGCATCGCGACACCTAAATGGCTGGGTTCCTACAGAGTACCAAACTCAGCAAACTCTAGTTTCTCCGCCCCAAAAGCATATGGCCGGGACACAGGCATCTCCCTCGAACTCTGGAATTCAGCCTACAACTCCCTCCGCGATGGTCTAAGTACAGCTGGCCTGGTGACTGTCTACGAGTCCATCCTGTGCCAGGAACTGCCTCATGGCCAGTCCATTGGCGGAATCAACCAGTCCCTCCCACGATCCGATGACGACAGATTAAGAACGTTAATCACCATCACCGAAGCCGGCCTCAAAAAGTGCCGGACCAAGTCTCAAGCAGACGACCAGGCCAAAGCCTTGATTCGGGCTTCCAGGAAGATCATCAAGTCTGTATGGGCAGACTATCCATCTACCGCAGTGGCCTGGTCAGGCATCTGCATACTGACACCGGTAAGATTTACTCTGTTACTTCTCTACTTGTCTGTACGGTTGGCTAATTATTCTCATTGATAGCTTCTTCTTGGCGCGACAATAGCAATTGAAGACATGAAGCGCGGTGCCTTGCACGTTCTTGGACGCATCCCATGGTACATGCACCTATCAGAACTGATCATGGCCAGCGCATGGAAGAGCGATGCCGATTTTCTCGAGCAGCGCGACCGAACAAGAGAGCGACTACTCAAATTATACCGCAAGGTGCTCGAATTCGAAATGAATTGCGTATGCGCAGCAGCCAGCAGCTGGAACAATGCCGCGAAAAACGTCGTCGGGTGGCACAAGCTGGGCGCCATGGTGCGCGAGATTGAGGAGCTCGACGTCGAAATCGGCAATCTGATTGTGACCTACATCGACAGGAGAGTTGCAGAGACCATTCGGCGATATAATGAGGATCTGAAGCTGGACGCAAAGGACGAGGGACCGTGTCCGTTTGCTGCTGACGGATCGAGTTCGAGTGCGCCGTTTCCGCTGGACGGGAGTCACTCGGCAGACGCCATGCCGGGAATGAAGCCGTCGACGGTGAGGGTGTGAGGAATCTTGATTTGGATGAAAAAAACCACTTGCACGATTTAGACAAAAGCGATATGATTATTTTTACGTATCTATTACTAGCGTTAATGTATATTCACGAGTCATGATGATGAAGCTCTTGTTTTTCGCTGTATTATCTCATTGTGATGCGACACATGGCAGGGCGTGCTTGACCTACAGTGGGAAGAACAGTATGTAAACCAATTCTATGCTTACTATCTTGTTTCTACCTATTGGGTAGCAGATAGTTGAATGAGGAGAATGCCCCCATAGGTAGGCCATCGTGATGATCCTCAATGGGGACGGACCCTATTCATTTTCTAGGGGACTACTGCATGATGTCATAGCTCGAAATCTTTCCGATGCACATCTCAAAAGATCCTTGCCCGCATCTCACGATCTGAAGACCGGCCGCATTAAACTTGTTCCGGCTGTGCCCAATGAATGCGGCGGCTATCAACGGAGCTGTACTGTGGTGAGATTGATAGCAGGAGAGCAAAGTAAATGTAATTGTGATTTGAGGTAGTGGAATTCTCATGTGCAGAGATTGGCATTGGATGTTTATAGGACGTTGGAGATAAGTGTCCCGTATACTACAAATGAGGAGTGCCAAGAGATCTATTAATGGATTCAATGTTCCTTATCCGTAGCAGTTTCTTGGCATCCAGAGGTAGGTATCGCAGCTTCTGCTCCTAATGATGGGAACCATTAATTCCCAAGAGAGCAAAAGCAGCTACATTTTTTTTTAATAAATTATACACAATAAATAACAGAATGACGACGGGAATAGGGCGCTGCCCATAATCTTCTTAGGTACTTGGGGAGCTGTAAATTGACTTGTACTGGCCACTCGTCTGCCAACTGCCAGCACTCCTCCTGCTGCCTCTGCACTTCACCAGCTACGTGCCCTTCACCGTTCTTTTCTGCCATCCCCCTCTCAAATTTCTTCTTCTTCTCTCTCTTCTTCTCTTTTTACACTTTTCTTCAATTCTTTCCAATCATTGTTTCAGATTCGACCTCCTGCTCCTTGGATTGCCACCTGACCAACTATCGTTCACTTTCTCTTCGCCATTCTTCTTTTCTTTCCTCAGCTGACTTCTTGAATTTCTGTCACCTGAGAATTTACCTGTTCTTTTTCTAACTTCTTACATTTCTATCAACCTTGTGTTTCTGTTTCCCTTTCTCTTGTCTTTCATCACAACCCTGCATCGAGCCAGACTACCAACCTGCCAAGTTCCAGCTCGACTTTCAAGCCGCCATCTCTTCTCTCATATTGGCTGCACGACTCAGCATGGCGAAGAAACGCACTACGACCGCCTCTTCACCCTGTTGGTACATGCCAATTATGGCTTGGATGTTTCTCTTGATCCAAATGTCATCGTTCGTGCATGGCCTCGCCATCCCTTCCGCTACTGATCAAAAACCCAGAGCAGCTTTCGTCTCCCTCGCCCATGAGAACGATTTGTCTGCGCTCCTGTCGTCAATCTCCCAACTAGAAGAGACATTCAACTATCGATACCAATACCACTGGGTCTTCTTCAGCACCCAGCCCCTGAGCGAAGAATTCAGGCAGCAGACTTCGAATGCAACCGGTGCTGTTTGCTTCTACGAAGTCATTTCCGGAGATAAATTGGTATCTCCAAAACAGCCAGCGGCATTCAACAAGCTATCGCCGGCTCAGACTGGCGGCGAGTATGTCTCCGAAATTGGCCGACAGGTGCAGTCCCTTGACCAGATATCTCGCTGGAACTCGGGGCCATTTGCCAGTGAGAATCGGTTGAAAGATTACGACTGGATTTGGAGAATTGAGCCAGGCGTAAGTGATGCGGCCCCTAACCTGCCACCATCTATGAACGACTTGTCTTCTTCATGCTTATGAACGGGCGGACGCAGGCTCAATTTACCCATGACATTACATTTGACGTGTTCCGCTTTATGCGAGACCACGAGATTGCTTACGGCTTTAACGAGGCCTTGCTGGACAAGGACGAGATACGGACTCATTCACGACCAGTGATTTCCTTCATCGACAAACACCCAGATTTGCTGCACGCAGACGCGGATTTGTCGTGGCTCCTAGACTACAGCGATGGGTCGATTGCAGCGAATATTCGGGGCACCGAGTCTGGGGGCCGCCATTGTATTGGCAGCTGGTGGACTGATTTGATCAGCCTGATAATGCAGGGCAGTCTCAGTCGTCCCGACTACGGTATTGCTGACGGTCAACAGGACAAGAACCACGATAGTGACGGCGATGAAGTGGGATCCCCTGCCGAAGCATTTGCGTCCTAGTTGGGCAACATGTGCAAGACGGGGCTGGAAGGAATGTCACCGACGTTTGACATTGGGTCTCTATCATTCTTTCGAAGCCAGAGCCACCAAGATCTGTTTAATCACCTCGATGCCGCTGGCGAGCTTACCAGCCAACCGCTGCGAGACATGGCCGTGCCCACCATCAGCGCCAGCATGTTTCTTCCCCAGAAGAGCGTGTGGAACTATCGCAAAAGGGATGCGCGACATGCATACCGGCCGAGTCTTCCAGAGCACACGCAAAGGCCGAAACTGAAAGTGTTTGAGCACAAGTTGGGGTTCAATCTCAGAGGGCGGAACCGGATGGTTGGACCGCAGAGTCGGGATAGCATCCGGGAACAAGAGAGGAACCCTCACGAGAGCATGGCGGAGTACTTTGTGCTCTGGAATCTCATGGCTCAAGATCTCAGTAGACAGGATGCTATCCCTGGCTTGCAGTCTGGGCACACGGTGGTTGACGAGAGGAATTTTTCACTGAGCTCCAAAAAGTCGACTGGCTAGTGTTTTGCATTCTTTTCTTACTGGGCGAGAGCCATGATTGGGTCACGACTAGGGAATTGCGCACGGAAACTTGGTACTTGGTCTGGTCATAAGGCATGAGAACAGGGATTTGGAGTGAGGATTGTAAGGTCAAACGTTTTTCTTCTTCTTTTTCGCGCGAAGCTGGGTGGTCTGTATCTAGGTGCGTTGCGTGATGCTGTCAAGACATGATAGGTGCGGAGAATATACCCAGAGGTTCATTTCAATTGAGTTGCAATCTGCGTGTTCTTTATGTCTGGGAATCTTTCTTCTCTTTCTTTTCGTTTCCATCATTCTACCTAACTCTCCCCCTTCCTCTGGTGTCTCAGCATGTACATGTAGGCATTAACGCTGCATGTCTGATACGCTGGCAATGCAGCCCATAATCGCTTCATGCGTTAAAACTTATAGTACCTGCTCGTATTTTCCACTTTAGCTGCCCCTGGTTGGGCATCAAGACGGCAAGACAATTGATGCTCGACAAGCTCCATCCATCCAAGCTTGCCAAGCACTTCACCAAACAAGGCCAGGCGGCAAATAGAGGGACTTGGACCCCAATGGATCAACATTCAAGCCTTTTGGCCCCGCCGATCCGCATAGAGGTCCACGGGTGGCAATTCGACCCCATTGGAGCCACTGGCTTGCGCTGGTTTTTTAGTGGGCTCTGGGGGTGCTCTGGGGGCTTTGGAGCTGTGAGCTGTAAGCTGTACAGGGGCTTGAGGGGCTATTTCAGGGGAGGGGAGAGAATGGATCGTTGATGCGGTTTGTGTTGCATTGAGTCATGGATCGATGGACGGATCGCACGTGGAGAAGGGACGATGTCATGAGAAAATTCACAATTGAATGTTTTCTTCTTCTGTCTAGATCTGGGCATCTACAGTACAGTAATTGAGTACTTAGATTCCATTAGCTGAGCTGAGCTGAGCTTCCCGTCACTTTTTAGCAGCCCAGCGTCATAGAGGGCTGAGAGGGGTGTCGCGTGGCCACTGGCCGAAACAAACCACCGCTAACCAGCTCTACCGGAACCTCTACCAGCTTCCATTCCAACCTCCCGTCTTCTGACATTTTCAACATCACAGAGTTAGCTGCTGTCAAAGCTTTTCCAACAGACAATCTCTACATACGCTACGTCTGGGCTACCATTCTGGAAGCAATTGATCCGTCGCATCGACATATACAGTCGCACATACACAAACAAACATTGCAGTTGCGACTCTGCCTGCCATGGCGGTGCTCGACGGCGGAGGCTCAGCAATCAGAGCTGGCAGCTCTGGCAAGCCAATCTCGCTGATCCTGGTGCGAATTCTCCTTCTCTTTGCTTCATATTCCTTTAAAGATCCCACAATGCTGACTGATGACGGCCTCTCGCTAGCTGACTGTCCAAAACTCGGCCTTTATCCTCATCATGCACTACTCGCGCATCATGCCGCCTCCGGGCGACCACCGATACTTTCCCTCGACAGCCGTCTTCCTCCACGAGCTCATCAAGCTGGCCGTTTCCCTGACGCTGGCCTTGTACGAAGGCTCCAAGACGCTGGCGCCCAGCACGCCTGCCACGGTGCTGTTTGAGCAGATCTACAATGCCATGTTTGCGGGCGACGGGTGGAAGCTGATTGTGCCGGGCGTGTTTTACACACTGCAGAATATCCTACAATATGTGGCCATTGAGAACCTGGATGCTGTGCATTTTCAGGTTCTGTACCAGCTCAAGGTGAGAATGGCGGCATCTTGCCATGCTGAATGCTGAATACTGACCCAACTGGCTACAGATCCTTACAACGGCGCTATTCAGCGTCTATCTACTGAGCCGCCCCCTCGGCCTCAAGCGCTGGCTCTCGCTTGTTGTTCTTACACTCGGCGTCTCCATCGTCTCTCTACCTGGATCGACCGCCATTGGCAGTGCCTATACCTCCAGCCCCCTACTCCACGGCATGCCGGACCACTTCTTCCCTCGATCAGGCCATGAGCTGGGCCACGCCGTCGTCGAAGACGCAGCAGCGCATCTCACCCGCCGCTCTGCCACCTATCAAGGCATCGACAACGATCTTCACCCCGTCGAGCCCTCCATGAACTACTCCCTCGGCGTGACTGCAGTTCTCGTCGCAGCGGCGGTTTCCGGGCTTACGGGCGTCTATTTCGAGAAGCTGCTCAAGGAGAGCCCCTCTCAAGCTAGCGTGTGGGTGCGCAATCTGCAGCTGAGCTTCTATTCCATGATTGCTGCCCTCATTGGCGGCGTCATGTGGCAGGATGGCGCTGGGATTCGTGAGCATGGCTTTTTTGAGGGCTACAATGCGGTTGTGTGGGCGACGGTCGTGTTGCAGGCGGCTGGAGGGTTGTTGGCTAGCCTTGTCATTCGCGATGCCGACAACATTATCAAGAACTTTGCGACGAGCATCAGCATTATACTGAGCTTTCTCGTCAGCGTGTGGGTCTTTGAATTCAAAGTGACTCTTACGGTACGTTTGACTCCTCGAAACGCATGCTGGATCACAGGTTTTACTAACAACATGAATTTTGCAGTTTCTTTTAGGTACAATGCTTGTGTTGCTCGCCACGTACCTGTACAGCGTATCAGAAGAGAAGTTCGCTCGAAACCGTCCACCCGCGATCCGCGTCGCAACCTTTGAGAAGCCCGCCATCGAACACCTTCTGACACCCGTGGGCACACCCCGCCTGGGACCCTCGAAACATTTCAAGTCCGTCGAACCGTTTGATGTCAAGGGCTTGGGTTCGACGTCCAGCAGACCTAGTACTCCCATGTTTGCCCGGCCAGCGAGTCGTCTGGCTTCGCAAAAGGAGCTGTGATATATCCCTGACAATTGGGGGTTTTTTTTAAACAAAGAACATTTCTTTTTTGGGCTAGTGACATACTTTTCTTTCTTCTCTTTTTTGGGTGTATTAAGCAGGAATCAGGCTACGGATATGGTGCATATAGAAAGGGATCATTTGAAGCTTTGAAAGGCCACTCTTGGCCACATGGAAGCAATGGAGGATCTTAGAAGAGGACGTGCGAAAATGCATTAGATTGCAAATATACCCAACACCCTTTTTTTTTTGTACATGATGATGAGGAGAGGGGCAGGTGTTGAGGATGATACCTGGTTCGACATGATGCATTTATGAAACATAGGCAATGAAAACATCAATTCACCTTGAGGCACTCTGGCACATTTTGTGATGTCTTTCTGTAACAACACTTTTGTCATGGGAAAACACCGGTCTCTCTTCAACATTAATATTCTATGGCGTCGTCCCAAACACCTGCCCCACCTGCGTGAGGCCTAGGAATAAAATGCATAACATCATTACAGTCAGGGAATCACTTGTTTTTGGATTATTTTTTAGTCGAAGCTTCATCTTCCCCTAACCCCCTTTTTTTATATCCCGTGAAAAAAAAAATTCAATCGCAGACATACTTTGTTGCTGTTGTCTATCACACGCTAACTTCTTGGAAACGCTCTTTACATGATGACTTCGTTGGTGACGTCCTAAATAGAAGGAAAGTAGGTTAGTTAAATATTAAGGTTAAGGGGTTGGAGAAAGAAAAGACACTTACCCGCTTCAGCTCCTTATATGGCAGGCAGACACAGTTCTGCACTCGGACCTCGTCGCCAACGCCGCAGTCCTTGCCCAGGATGGAGATACTCTGGACCTTGACGCCGTTCTTGATGATGCTGGTGGAATGGCTGCCAGCAGGAGTAGGTGAACCCTCGACACGGGCCCAGGCGCCGACACGGCTGCCCCAGCCGATGATGGAGTAGAGCACGCAGGCGTCGTGCTTGATCTCGGAGTCCTCGAGCACGATGCTCTCCTTGACACGGGCACCGGCGCCTACAACGACTCGGGGTCCAATGCTGACGTTGGGGCCGAGCTTGGCCGTGGGGTGGACGTCGGCGGTAGGGTGGATGAAGACGGGGGGAACGATGTTGGCGCTGGCCGGGGCGAGCTCCTCGCTGCCGGTCTGCCAGGCCTTTTGCAGGTACAAGGCGTTGGCGGGCACGGCCGAGCCAGCCGTCTTGATCTGGCGCCAAAAGTCCTTTGTCTCGTACACGTAGAACTGCTTGCTGTCGGCCATGTCGCCGAGGATGTCCTGCTCGAGGCGGATGACCTCCTTCTTGTCCTCGTCGTCGTCGTCGTCGGCCACGGCGCGGGGCATCCTGAAGTGGTCGAGGTTGTCCGAGGACGGGTACGAGACGAGGCGGGGCCTGTCGGTGCGGCGCTTGATGGCGGATCGGATGGAGGGGAAGATTGCGTCTGCGGAGAAGAGGTAGACGCCGCAGTTGATGAGGTTGCTGATGTGCGACTCGGGCTTCTCGACGTAGTGCAGCACGCGGCGGGTGTGCGAGTCGGAGACGATGCAGCCAAAGTTGGAGGCGGCCTCGTTGCTGACGCGGGTTCCCAGGATGACGGCCTCAGCATCCCGCTCCATAAAGAGCTTGAGCATCTCCTCGAGGGGGAACGAGCAGCACACGTCGGCGTTGAGGACGAAGAGGCGCTCGGGGCGGCCCTTTAAGATGGCATCGCGGAAGTGGTACAGGCCGCCCGCGGTGCCTAGGGCCTCGTACTCGCGCAGGTATCGCAGGTTGATGCCGGGGAACTCCCTGGCCGAGTCCTTGATGAAGTCGCGGAAGACGGACTCATCGTAGTAGCCGATGATGTAGACCTCCTGGATCTGCTTGACGCGCGCAACGGCGTCGAGGCAGTGCCAGATGATGGGGTGGCCAGCAACGTCGAAGAGCGGCTTGGGGAGATCGAGGGACAGAGGGCGGAATCGAGTGCCGCGAGAAGGACCACCGACCTAGACAGAGGAGAAAAAGAAAAGACAATGTTAGCTGTTGTTGTTTGCAATGCGAAATGGTGAGGTTGCACGGCGGTGTGCGCTTAGAGCCAGCTGTCCAGAGCTCATTGAAGAGAAGCAAACAGGAGCATCTAGACAGGAGTAGGGATAGGAATTGGAAAAAGAAAACAAAAAGAAAAGGGTTATTCTTTACCAGGATCACAGCCTTGGTGGCAGCGCCCACTGGAGTGGCAGAACGATGTGGCAAGGGGACATGGAGAGACATTGTTGGGAGGTTTGGCTGGAGCTTGGAGGTCGAGAGAGGGGGAGGGGTATCACTGATTCAAGGCGGGATATGAGATTATGAGCTTTCAAGCTTCAAAACGGCCAGAGAAGCGCAGAATAGAGCAGCAGCGCCAGACAAAATGGGGAGAAGGAAATATCACCAAGTCGCTCGTCCACAATGCAGAGAGAGAGAATCTTTGGCCGGCGAATTGGCGGGAGGCAAGGCGGTGGAGCGGCTGCTGCACGACTGACTTTCTCGTGGTCACGATTTGCTGGGATGACAGGGGGTGAAGATCAATGGTTGGAGGAGAGGCGGGGATATGCAATTAAACGAGTTGAGGGGCGGGAAAAGGGTCCAAATTCCAAGCCAGACCAGCATGGCGGGACAAGAGAATGCCGCACGTGGTGGCCGGTTCCTGAAGCTAAGGATGCAAATGGTTTGAACTCTCTTATTACTGTGCTTCGCAATATTAGATAATACAATTGAGGGCATCAGCATCATCATCAGTCACAAAGAAAAGTTGCAGTGGCATCGTCGTGTTTTTCTTTCGCTGCTGCTATAATACGAGAGGCATGAGACGAGACAGGACAGACCGTCTCCCTCTTTTCCACCTTTTGTTGTTGTGTTCGTTTGTTGTTATAGATAAGAAACAAATACATCAGAAGAAGAGAATTCAGACATCATGTATCGATCAGCATTACTGTGTGTGGCCTTGTCCATGGGTAGCCAGTCTCCCTTTTTCCAATTTTCCAATTTTCAGTCATACTGCAGTCGCTCAGCTCAACCAGTCCGCTACCTACTCGGCGGTCCTCTGGCGCCAGTTGTTGGATCCCATGGCTCTGGCCGGCGGCGGTGCTCCGCCCTCAGTTCGTGGGGTGTTGGATGATCGCCATCCGCGTCCCTGGCCGCCGTTGTTGCGATCCGATGGCGCATTGGGGCGGGCGGACTGTCTGTCCGTCCTCTTGGCCAGGGAGACCTTGAGCACGCCTCCGTCGTACTGGGCACCATCCAGGGCCTGCATGGCGGCCTCGGCCTCTTCCTTGGTCTCAAAGTCCACGAAGCAGTAGTAGTAGGTTCCAGCAGGGCTGCGAGTGCTCTCATGGGGAGTGATGCGCTTGCCAATGTATGAGCTGTTCTCATCATTAGCTACAATGAAATAAACGCTGAGTGAGTTGGTGGGTGAGTGAGTGAGTGAACGTACGGGTTGAATCCAGTGAAAATGTCCATCACCTCCTGGTTGTTCTGCTCCTGGTCCCCGTTCTTGGCCAGTCCTCCAACGTACAGTCGCTTTCCCTGAGACTCATCGGCCACCTCGTCGGAGCGGTTGAAGTCTCTTCGGGGCCTCTGCTCCCTAGGCTCGCTCTGGTACTGCTGCTGGCCATCGTCGCCAGAGGGGGATCTCCAGTCACCCCCGCGTTGGAAGGTAGACCGGCCGCCGTCTCCATTGCGCTTCTTCCTAGGCTCGCATGGACCGACCTTGACCTCACGACCACGGAGACTCGCCCTGAGATCAGTCAGAGCTCGCTCAGCGGTGGCCCGCTCGGCAAAGTCCACAAAGCAGTAGCCCGGGTTGCGAGCGCTGACGGGGTCGACAGAGACGTGAATGTTCTCAATGTCGTCGAAGCCATTCTGGAGCAGAAACTCCTCAATGTCCTGCGACTTGAGGACGTAGTGGAGATTGCCTGTTACCGGTCAGTCAGTATTGGGGGCCCATCAAGATCGAGAGAGAGTTGCCGCGCCTAAGTAGATGCGCCTGCCCTCAGCCAAGGCGTCGTTCCCTGCAGCGTCCATGATGATGTGATGTTCTGAGCCTAAGTAATCGGGAGATGAGATGACAAGACAGAAAGGAGAACCTCAAGGTATTGCTACTGGCTACTCCTATGAGGCTGTAAAGTCTACGGTTGGGTTGAGCTAAGAGCCGATGGCTGAAGACTAATTTCTCTTGGATCTAGTTTTTTTTTTTTTTTTTTTTCTTCCCCCAAGGCGGTGGTGCAGGTACAAGAGTACTTCAGTAGCCTTGCTGAGTGCTACGCTGGAACTGGAGTTGCAGTTGGGATTACGCAGTGGGAAAGGCAGATTTAGGGGAATTGAGATTGTAAACTTGTTCAAAATTGCAGAAACTACAATAAAGACTGTCACAATACATCATTGAACATGAACATAGGGGCCCAACCGGTGGATGATCATCTCTTAAGCATCGCAGGATTTGTCTTGTGATCGAGGTACATGTACTTGGTACTCCGTATAGCGGCCACTGAAAATTACACGGCACGCAGAGTCGAGGTACTAACGGAGCAAAGGCAGAGCACAAGATCCACAGGCCACAGCACTAGGCGCTTCTCAGTAAAAGCTGTGTGGGCAGTAATGGAGCCTCAATTGCTTCTTTGTCAGGGGCAGCTGCTGAAAAGCCTCAAAATCCCAAGGTAGACTAGCAGCTGTGTTTATGTGCCTGACTAGGTAGGTAGATTTACATCAGTTACAAGGTAGCCCATTGAGTTGTGATTATCACAACATAACAGCTTAACGACTCAATTCATACAAGCTATTACAGGGTATCCCATAGACAGGCAGAATCCAAGGTTTGATCAGTAAAGTACAGCAAGTGGTGAAACGCAAGTCACGTGGCCCCAAGTATTCTGTACTTTGTACTTGTACCTGAGCTTCGAGCCCAGCCCCCCTTTTTTGGGCAAAGGCTCAAGCTCTCTCTCTCTTTGTCTCTTGTACTTTAGCTTTCATGTTTGAGCTTTAGACGGCATTCACTTCTGTTAGCACGACGACGCTGCAAAGCTCAGAAATCCATTAATTTCATAGTGAGTCTCGCTTCTTTTTCTGTCCGTGTCTCTAACAGGTGCCAATGGCCTGTTTGGTACCTCCATTTCCTCCTTGTACCATCTACAGCTGGCTGACAGTTGAACCAGGCACCGCTGCCTCTATCAAGCATTAACAGTAACCACCAGCCCCTGCAAGCCGATGGGGCAGCAACAAAACACCATCAGTTCGTTGGCTGGGTGAATTGATATCAGTTGCCAGCACCAGCATCAATCTGCATTTTTCTCACGTCTGAGCTCAAGGTCATTCATTCACTTTGCGTTCACTTTCATCTCATCTTGGGCCGTTTGCTCATTAATTTCACTTCGTTTCTCTCTTCTCTCTTCTCTTAATACCCACTTACTGCCATATTCTTTCCCTAATTACTTTCTTTCCTTTTCCTTCTTTACCTTCCCTTCTTCCTCTACGCTCCCGTCACCATCTGGACTCACCTTTGCCATCTTCCATATGTTCAATACGACTATCTGAATCATCATCTGAATCAAGCGCCTCTCCCATCAGCGAGGCCGAATCTCGTCAATGCCTGACGACACCCAAATTTCCAAGACGGACTAGGATTCCTCTGAGGATCTCATCATCATGGCTAGCCGCCGTGTTCGCAGGGCACCACCCCAGGCGCCACCCCAGGCATCAATCAGGGTGAAGCCTGAGCCAATGCCAAACTCGTACGCCAACAGCGTCACTGATTTCGGCACAAATGGCGACGATGCCATGGATGAAACCCAATTTCATCAATCGTCCAAGGCTGGTCGTGGAAACAGATCTAATGCTCGTGAGTCTCATGCAGATGCCCATCATGATACTCCCTTTCATCATCTCATATCACATCACATCATGCTGACTTTTTCGTTTCCCAGCTGCGCCTAGTGAGCGTACCGTAGAGTCAGAACACACCACAGACCCCATATTCAGAGAAGTCAGAGCCAGAACCGTGGTGGCAACGACCACCGTGCCTGTTGCAGGTAGCCCCAGAAACATGGACGAGAGCTTCTTCCACACCTCGTTCCAGGACATTGGCAAGAAACTCAAAGCTTGCAATGACACCCTGGGAGAGCTCCAGCAGCTTGGCGTCTCTCATGATGTGCAACTCCCCGAGCTTGTCCTTGTCGGTGATCAGTCGGCGGGAAAGTCCAGTCTCATGTCCGGCCTCGCTAACCTGGATCTGCCTCGAAGCGAGGGTGCATGCACTCGGTGCCCTCTGCACATTCGCGTTTCCCGCAACGCCGAATGGTCCTGTCGAGTTTGGCTCCGCAAAGAATACTCATATGGACCAACCCCCAACCGCCCCATTCATGAATCTGATGTCACGGAGCATGACCCCTTCTTTCCCTGGAGAAAGCTGCCCAGCACTGCTGTTTTGGAGTTTAAATCTATGCACGACAAGAGCGAAATCGAAGAGGTCTTGCGCTGGGCTCAGATTGCCATCTTGAATGATGACAAGCCTCCCGTTCTTTTTGTCCCTGGACGAGGCTCCATTGCCATGAATACGCCCATCGACAAGGCAGCAGAGGAAACCTTGGCAAAGTTCTCCCCCAACGTTGTTTCTCTGGAGATAAAGGGTCCTGACTTGCCTGACTTGTCCTTTTACGATATGCCGGGCATTTTCCAGAATCCCGCTGATGCAAACGACGAGTACCTCGTCAACGTGGTTCGAAACCTCTCGAGTGCCTACATCCAGCACCCCTCTGCCATCATTATTTGTGCCATGCCCATGAATAGCGACGCTGAGAATTCTGCCACCTTCGGTCTCACTCGCAGATTGCAAGCTAAGGACAGGACTATTGGAGTGCTGACCAAGGCAGATCTCTTGCCTGACGGTGGTAACCATACGCAGTGGCTCGAAATCATGAAGGGGCAAGCTCACTCAACCGGCCTGGGGTATTTCATAACCTCCCGCCCCCAGGGTAAGGACTTGGATGAATTGAAAAAGTGGGAGGAAAGGATGTTCGAAGACGAGTCTGTAGATAAATGGCCCGGTGCATTCCATGCGTTTGTCGACCGCTGTGGCGTGGAAAGGCTCAAAGCTTTCCTTTCTGAGCGACTTGGCGAGGAATTTGCGAAAAGGTAAGAGTGAATCAATTCACAGCAACTCAAATTCGGTATCTGTCTGCTAACATTAGCACCTCTAGCTTGCCAAACATTAAACACAAAGTTAAATACCATCTCGATAAAGTCACTAGACAGCTAGCTAACCTTCCTGAGCTCCCCCACAACGTGGAGCTAGAGATCCAGACCTGCCTTAACAGTTTTGCTGATACTGCGCGGCTGAAGATTGACGACTTTGCGGCTCGCATAAACAGCTTGCCAACCAACTTTCGAGACTGCCTCTTGAATAGCAAGCCCAAGTTTACTCTCAAGGACCGCACCGATACCCAAGTGGTGGATCTCATAGACGATGATGAGTCTGATGCAGCCTCTGTCGGTACTGCCGCGACAAGCTTCGTCACTCCCTCGAAGCGACGAAATACAGCACCGGTCGCAACGCCGTCGAATAAGCGGACGAGAACAGATTATCCACTCAACGGGACGCCGCACACGGTCAAGCCCGAGGAAGCTGGCTTTGCTAATGGCAACAGCTTTGGTTCTCCTCATCTTGCACCACGGTCACAGAAGCAGTGTTACCCGGAACCGTTTACAGAGTTCAGCGACATTGGCCGAGGATTTCGCACACTGCGACAGGTGAAGGAGGAGATTCAGGCCAAGATGAAGGCAGGCATGCCAAGCATCATCCCACCAGAGGTCTACAACGATTTGGCCATGGAAGCCATCAGACCGTGGAATCGGCCGACTAGTGTGTACCTGAGAGAAGTAATTCGGCAGCTTGCAGCCGAGCTCGATACGGCGCTTAACCAGTCCCTCGAGAACCTGAAGAAGCGGTTCATATACACAGAAGCTAAGCGGCACCTCAAGAGCTGCCTGGATGAGCACTGGAAAACGACACAAAAAGATCTCGATGCGCTCTATAGTGATGAGTCGGAAAGAGTCATGACGTACAATACGGAAGCATTTGACCAGTGCCTCAAGAGCGAGCGAGCCGTGCTGACCCAATTCCGCCATCATATGAGAATGGTGGGAGCCGGTTACGCACAAAAGTCTCTCGTGCCCTGGGACGTGCTGACGGAGGAGAAGCAAGCACAGGAGGTTAAGCGACGGGAACAGGAGCAAACCAAACTGAAGCCGGATGATTTCGAGCGGGAGGTTGAGGTTGTTGCATACGTTAGGGGGTACTACAAACTCGCCGCCCTGCGATACTCCGACGCCGTGACGCAGCGCATCGTCTGCCGCATGATTCCCGCGATCCGACGACAGCTTCGCAATTATCTCGACGACAAGCTTGGCGTGCGCGGTTCAAACTCGGCGAGTGTTTATGAGAAGCTCATGGATGAGGACGCGGCGACGGCGAATAAGCGCGAGATGCTCAAGTCGGAGCAGGCCAAGTTTATCCAGGCGCTGCAGAGCATAGAGGACCTCGAGTCGGGGAAGCTGTCGGATACGGCGAGTGTGATTGAGTATGGCGGCGGCGGTATGCAGACTGAACCTGTGCTGCGGCGACGCGAGTCTGATGCGACGATGGAGAATGATGTTCACTATGATAATGATGAGGCATAGGGTTAAGTGTTAGGCCTTTGTGAGACAATCTGTCTTTTGTTTGATTGCAGTAGATAGACCTTGAGTTAGTAATTTTCCTAGGTAGCTGTCAGTCTAATTCAGTGTCGTCAACAAAACTGCTTAAGATGTTCTGACTTGGACTCTCAGATTGTCACGGGTGTAGGGTTCTACACAATGTTAACTAAGATTGATAATGCCGTCTTATCTACTATCCTCCATTGTTAGTTTTTT